>OX465096.1:20643662-21201162 GCA_949987625.1 Chalcis sispes
AAACATAAAGTTTATTTCAAGAATTTCCAACAGTCGTGTTTGTATTTACGTCAACAGCAAGGAAACGGCAGACAAACTTACAAACAACCGCACAAAAGTAAACATTGGAGCACACAGCTTAGAAATAAGGCCATTAATATCCAGCGCAAAAAGAATAATTTTATCAAACGTATGCCCGATTATTCCTCACAACGTCATTACTGACGAGTTAAAAAAACACAATATAAAATTAACATCGAATATGAATTTTATCAAAGCAGGAGTCAACGGACTAAATCACGTTATGAGTTTTCGCAGACAGATCTACATAGAACCTAACGATGTTCCTAAGCTCCCACCGCTCATTAAGATAAATTTTGAAGGTACAGACTACTGGATATATCTCTCTACAGATAAACTAACGTGTTTCCGATGCAAGGAAGAGGGACACGTTGCGAAATTTTGCAAAAATGAAGAACACGCAACAAACCAAGAAGATACTCGCAGTCTTGCTAACTCACTCGAATTTCCAACACTCATTACAAAAAATTCAATCGACACCCCTCCATACAGTAAGGTCGACTCTTCATCTCACATGCCTCCTCCAAAAGGTTCAAAAAGGCCTTTGTCACTTACTTGTTCTGAAGGCAGCTCCATCAACGAAACAAATCAAGACTTAAGCCAAAAAACCTCGACAAATAGTGCAGAAGACAAGGTCAAAAAAACACTAAAAAGATCTAAAATCACAGTTAAACCATCCACCACCTTAGAAGAAATAACAACTCAAATCACTCCTTCGAAAGATTTATTCATGAGAAACCAGAAAGACTACCCACTTAATTTTGAAAACGCAGCAAACTTTATCTTTGCAACTTTTGGAAAACACAATGTTACGGAAATTGCGAAAGACTACACTAATAACTTACCGGATTTAATAAAAATGATCTCGGATATTAAAGAAAATATCACAGAAAAAAAACTCCAGCATCGACTCATCCGCATAAGAAAAAAACTGCTAGAAAATAATGATGACTCCCTCTCCGAAAGCTGTAGCGAAACAGACTTCTGAAAAAAAAAAAAAAAAAAAAAAAAAAGAAATGGCGTCTTCCAACAATCAACACTCCAATACTATTAAGTTATTATTTTGGAACTCAAGAAGTGTTAAACAGCGCCTCCCGGAAATACAATTAATAAAAAACAACTTCGACATCATCATTTGTGTTGAATCTTGGTTAAATATAAACGATAACATACATCTTACCGGATTTTCGACTTTTAGAAGAGATAGACTTTACTCTCGTGGAGGAGGTATCGTCATTTTCATAAAAAATAATCTTTTGTTCAAAGAAATATCACATATAAATTCGCCTCTTCAATCGGTCGAAATGTGCGGCTTAAACATTAACAACTTAGAGAACCCTCTCGACTTAATCATCTGCTATAGAGCTCCTGGCTTTACACTCACACAAAATGAATGGGACATAATTGCAGGTAATGTAAACAAAAACAATAGCTGCTTACTTCTAGGAGATTTTAACGCACATAGCAAGAACTGGAACTGTAGGTACACAGATTTAAATGGAGAAAGACTCGAAAAATCAATCGATAAGCACGATTTATTCTTACACAACGATAATACATACACCCATATCGACTTAAATAGAAACACAAAGTCTAACATCGACCTTGTTCTGTCCTCTACTAATATTGCACATAAAATTCAAACTATAGTAAACGATGACCCCTGGGGCTCAGACCACCTTCCTATCTTTATTAACGTTGGTATAGAAAAAAAATCTTACGAGCAAAAGTCATTTAAACTAAAATCTAAACGCACTGACTGGGAAAAATTTCACTCGAAACTCGATAACTCTTACGATAACTTTTTCTCCGCATCTTACGAGAACCTCTCTCCAAAAGGAAAATACGACTTCTTTCTAAAATCTATTACCGACACCTTAGTCTCCAGCACTCCCTGCAAAAAAAAATTCCATAAAAATAATAAAATAAGAAATCCTGTTCCATGGTGGGATGCTGACTGCGATAGAATCAAAAGACTTCGAAAAGCATCTTACAAAAAATGGAATTCCACAAAAAATTTAGAAGATCTAATTAATTATAAAAAAATGACTGCCCTAGCCAAAAGAACATTTAAGTTAAAGAAAAAAGAATGTTTTAAAAAATTTGCAGAAAGCCTAAATCACCGCATCGACCCTGGCTTTGTTTGGAAAAAATGTAAAATTTTTAAAAGTAGCTGTATAAATCCAAAACCTCAATCTATATCCGAAAATAGACTCAGAGACAATCAAATAGAACAATTAATAGACAAAATAAGTCCCCCTTGGGCCCAATCTGACCCGAATTGGCTGCCTAAAGAAACAGACTTCATAAACCGCCAATTTTTTGACTGTCCATTTAATTTCAATGAATTCAACACTGCATTAGAAAAAAAAAGTAATAAATCTAGTCCTGGAATGGACGGAATAGACTTTGAAACTCTTAAAAATCTTCCGATCAAATTCAAACTTCTACTTTTAGACATTTTTAATGAAATATTTCTCAAAAAAGATTACCCTCAAAGTTGGAAATACTGTTTCGTTCACTTTATAAAAAAAGCAGATGGTTTAAATTATAGACCGATTTCACTAACATCCTGTCTCTGTAAATTGTTTGAAACACTATTAAAAAACAGACTACAATGGTGGGTCGAATTTCACAACCTCATACCAAACAGTCAATCCGGCTTTAGACAAGGCAAATCTTGCACTGACAACCTTCTCAATCTCACACTATACATTGACGAAGCTTTTCTCGAAAAAAAGGATGTACTGGGCGCTTTTCTTGATGTCGCAGGCGCATTCGATAATATCAATTCGGATTTATTACTCACTAAGCTTTCAACAATCGGTTGCTCTAACAGCATACTCAAATTCATCCAATTTTTAACACACGAAAGATGCATTTTCACTGATTCCCTAAATCAACCTAGATTCACTTACAAAGGAGTTCCACAAGGAGGCGTCTTAAGCCCCCTTTTATACATAATTTATGTCTCCGATATCACCAAAAATCTTCAAAAAAATATAAAAATCTCACAATTCGCGGATGATATTGCACTTTTCATAAAATCAAAATCACTCAAAAGAGGTACAAAAATACTCCAAAATGCTATCAACACAATGAAAAAAAACCTTCTCGATTTAGGACTAGATATATCTCCCTCCAAAACTGTTTTAATGCACTTTAACAGCAAACATATCCCTCCCGGAAGCATTGAAATAAAAATTGACAATCACACAATCAAATCCAGTGAAAAAGTCAGGTTCCTAGGTATGTATTTTGACTACAGAATGACGTTTAATATCCACGTTGACTATATTCAAAATAAATGCACCAAGGCCTTAAAAATGATTAAATTTCTCTGTGGAACTTGGTGGGGGTCAGATCCAAGCACTCTAATTATCCTATACAAAAGCTATATTCGCTCAATTATTGACTACGGAATCTTTATATATCACACTGGCAATAAAAAAATAACAGAAAAATTAGAAAAAATACAACATGCAGCAATCAGAGCGGCGTTAGGATATCGCATAAGCACACCTTTAAATGTCCTTCTAGCTGAAACAAAGATCACCTCTATAAAAGATAGAACTTCATATATATGTAAACGTCACCTACTCAAGGCAATAGCAAATTCAAGTTCTCTCACAAGCAAAAGCATGCTTGGCTACTATCATATCAGTAAAAATAAAAAATCAGCTCTAACCAACAAGATACTTTCTAAATGCGTCACTTCTACGGTTAAATTAAAAAATTCTCTAGAAATCCGCGTAAATTATTGTATCTACCTTCACGAATATAAAACCGTAACTACGTCTATTCCGATAGATACCGATCTAGGACAACATCTAAAAAAGTCAAAAAATCCTAACGATCTGCTCAATCAATACTTATGTAAAAACAACGCAACTGCTGTGTATACAGATGGTAGTAAATCTGTAAATTCTAACTATGTAGGTTCTGCATGCATAAGCCCAAATTTAAATGTCAGTATAATAAAAAGCATAAATAAAAACGCATCTATATTCACAGCAGAATGCGTTGCGGTGAAAGACGCACTCGACGTGGCACTGAATAACGGTAATAAAAAAATCTACATTTTCTCTGACTCCTTAAGCGTTCTTCAAAGCCTAAATTCTACCAAAATTAATATAAAAACTAACCCACATATATTAGAAATAAAAGAAAAGTATAGTTCATATATTCAAAATAATACTGATAACACAAACATAAAACTTTACTGGCTCCCTTCACACATTGGCATTCTTGGAAACGAAGAAGCAGACTTACACGCTAAACAAGCTTCTAATGCAATTTCCACGCAACCTAATGTAAATAAAATTCCATACACAGACTTTTATGAATTACTAAAAAAAAAGGCTTCAAAATCAACGCAGAAGAAAATTAAAAATCAAGGATTAATCAAGGGCAAAAACTATTTCAAATTGTATTACGAGGAAAGTAAAAAGCCTTGGTTTCACCATCGTAATTACAGCAGAGAATTTATAGTTACTATCAATCGTATTAGAGCCGATCATTACAACCTACTGGATTCCTTAGCTCGAATTGGGATTGTCAAAGACGCACTATGCAAATGCTCCGAACAGAGAGAATCCATTAATCACATTCTATGGCAGTGCAAATTGTATGAAAACCAAAGGCAAAATCTTATAAAAAGACTCCTTGAAAACAAATTGCAACCGCCACTAAATATTGAGTCCCTCGTCGCCGAACCGAATTCTATAGCATGTCTTATTATATTCGCATTCTTAAAAAAATGTAATTTGAGCGTATAAAATTCACTGTAATTATCCTTGTAAACTTATTCTTTAATCATTGTATACATGTATACGTAACTCTAAAATATGTTATGCGTTATCATGTAAAATTATTGTATACTCATGTAATTCCTATGTAGCCTAAATAAACCTATAATGGTTTAAAGGGCTTAAAATAAAAAAAAAAAAAAAAAAAAATAAATTAATATTCTCTATAACATTTAATTTTTGCGCTATGTATCCGTTACGAGAATTCCTCGTTTAATTGCAAATAATTAAAGCTTAAAATGATGAATATAAAGTTCATTCAAAAAGGACTATTTTCATTTGAAAAGCAATCGGTAAGCACCAGAAACACCCGAGATCGGACAATAACACGAGGCAACGCACGGTAAGGCAATTATCTTTCCGATGCGGTTAATCGCGAAAGCCGCAGCGCCTTACACGGCAACCGTATGAGCAATTTTCCGGGCAGACACCGGTAACATGTACGCAAGGAAATAAAGTGCGAAAAGCGGTCCGGGAAAATCTGCCGAGCGCGCGTACGTGCGAACGAGTCCTACACGGACAAGTCGAGAGATTAGCCGTTGGTGCGAGAGCGCGCACGCGTGCTGTGGAGGGGGGGGGGGGACATTTAATTCTAAGCTTCGCGTATCCTACGTATATATGTATGTGTGGTACGTGTATATGTTGGTATATAATGCAATGTAATTTAATTAAGTCGCGTGAGAGAACCAGCCAGTGGGTTTCCAAGAATGTGTCGCTGTCTCCCTTTCCTCCCATCTTCCCTATCTGGAAAGTTACACCGTATACGGGGAGATACGCGCTCAGTGTGCTAAGACTTTATACGAACTGCTGGATGGGATATAAGGGAGTGAAAATGGCCGAATGGATAGTGTGGTATAGTTGGTAGAAGAAGAGGAATAGGAAGAAAGGAAATGGCGCGGTTAAATGTTCCTGTTGGAATTGTCGGGTGAGAAATGAGTGCAAGGGATGACGGTATGCGGGACTTTGCCGAAGGACAACTTGCCTCTATTAATTTTCAGTTTTTTCGAATGTTTTTATTAAATTATGCATTTAGTACATTACGTTCACTTTACAATGCGAGTTAGTTTTTTCAAATAAAACATCACAATTTAATGTTTTTGAGCATAAAATATTATGAACTATTTTTACAATTTAACTATTTTTAAATTTAGTATACGATTTTATAAGAGAATTATATAAAAATATAATTCTCTATATTTCGTTTAAAGATTTGTATGCACTCTTTTGTAAAGTTAAATTCTCTTTTTGGATGCGACTTACGTTTCTTTTTGTTTTTTTATTATTTATTAAGCACGTTTACCACCGCGCTTTATCTTTTTTATTTTGAAATTCGAGTAAGTCTATTCATCTTCACATTGAATAAATAACTCGATGATATTAAAAATAAACAAATTATTCATGATGAATAAATTTAATGATCGAAATATCAAAGTGCTTTCTACTTTTTGAAAATATTTTATGCCCGAATGCAAAGTATAAATAAATAAAATTTGAAAATTTAAGAGATATTATGTATTGTAATACAAATACGTGTTTATTAGAGATTTCACCGCAAAAGCTTATAAACAAAAAGATTTATAATCAAAGTTACTTATTTAATCAAAAATTGTATTCTATATAAACATGATTAACAAATTTTTAGATATGATAAAATTTTTTTAATTGAAAATATCCGAAAAATCAAAATGCAATAAAGCTTTGAAGCTTTGAAAATCATTATCGGCTAAATATCAAAGGGAAAAGATAATGAGAAGAGAAGTAGAAAGTGATTTTCAAAATCGACCTACATATTCGTGAAACTTTTTACATTTGCCCATCTTTGCCTTCTTCATTTTGGTGCCTATTGTTCTTCGTCATCAACTGCAGAGCAACTCTCTCTCTCTCTCTCTCTCTCTCTCTCTCTCTCTCTCTCTCTCTCTCTCCTTTCGCCGTAATCAATGCTCCCGATCCTTTATTTCGCACGATCCGTCAGCACCTTTTGCATTCGCGGTTGAATAATTATACCGTCGAAATGGCTTTTCTTACTCGTCTTAAATTCTATTTATTCTATTAAATTCTTTTTCATTAAAAATACCAATGCGAGGAAAATCTCATTGTCCGTAAATTCGTTAATGGAAACAAAGAAGTATTAAGTGAATACCCAACCGTTAATTTTTATTATGAATACAATAATATTTATAAAAAAATATCGATCTTTTAGAAAAAGTATCAAGAATTCATTTCGAATAATCGATTGAAATTATAAAACAATTTTCTTGTAAATTGACCGTATTCTTTGAATTCATATAAAATAGACTTTTCATTTATCTCGACGTAATAATAAAGTATCAATCTATATCTCTACGCGTTATTATTGCATCCATCTATCAAGATTATACGCGCGCGTTATATTTACGGAGGCGTCACAGCGTGCTGAATAAATTCCGTGTTAATATCATTATCCATAGTCAACAAGGTTGCAGAACATTAACGAGCGTCTCATAAACGTCTTGTTGCGCGTCCTCGCGGCCTTGTCGATTCTATTTTCCCTTGTAGCCGTCGCCGTTAAATCGTTTACCTGCGAAACTAACAAAGCGATACTTCATTTTCCGGAGAGAAATTTTGCCAGCCTCGCGCGCGCTCGCGTCACAAATTTCGATCGCGTATACGCCGCTTGCGCGATTAAAAATAGAGTAAATCGGTGCGAAAACATCGAATTAAATTATCTTGTATGCCTACACGTAGACGTATTCACTTCGTATGGCTATTCGCGAGGTTAAGTGCCCGCGTTTTTTTTCCCACTTGGACTCTTGATTGCGTGTATGTAGAGACGAAGAATTTAGAGAGAGAGAGAGAGAGAGAGAAAATTCACGCAGCTCTGAATTAACTCGGTAACAGCGATAGTAATGAATTTTTACGATACGGTTGAGTAAAAAGAGAAATTGCCAAAAAAAGATAAAAGTAAGGAGTATTGAATTCAAAATTCATCCTTGGTATTGTACTCGTGTGTAAGTTTATTTATTTAATTTTATAATTAAGCAAAAAGTTTGACTTTTTTTTATGTTAATTTTTTCATTTTGAAAAATAAAAATTTTTTGTTATAAATAATTTATTGAATGGAATCTAATCGTTGAAACAAGTACCCATTGCAGTACATATATCAATGTCTGACCATATCGCGTATTTGTTCTACCTATGACAAATTTAGGTATACTCATTTGTATCGGTGCGTTTGCTTTTTAATCGTTTCATCGATTTCTGCATCGGCAATAGCATGGAAATAACAATCGGCTATTAAATTCCATATTCGCTATTTTAAAAGTTCTTCAATAAATTTTAGACGAGTAGCCTATAAATTTTAAGACCGGAAGATTCATAAAAAAGCAATAATGATCGGATTCTCGAGGCTGTTTTTTTTTTAAGTGCAAAATTTAGACGCTACTTTCTACAATTTTTTTTGTTTTCTTTTTGCTTTTTTATAGCCATTCCTTTTCCTCTCTTCCACTTTCTCTAAGTTTCCGCCATTACCTCTTATCATTCTCTCTCTCTCTCTCTCTCTGTCTCTCTCTCTCTCTCTTTGTCTCAGGCTGGTGCACTTTTCGCACTTCCGCGCGAATTCTTTTTCTCTTAACCCGATAACGAGGGCAATTTCGAGCCGATAAAGAAAATCGAACAACCGCGCTCTAGAGCTTATCTATATCCTACTCCTTGCTTCCTCTTTACTCTCTCCTTTCAGCTCCGTAGTAATCAGTGTTTATCAAGCTCACTTTCACACCTGTATACCGATATCGAAACTATCCGTTTCTATTCTTCTTCCTCCCTCTCTTTCTCTCTTTCTCTCTCTCTCTCTCTTTCTCTCTCTCCCTCCCTCTCTTTTTCCACACTTTGCCAGTACTGGGTCAACATTTCGCGCAATGAACACGCTTCGACATTCGTTATAGCAGGAGAGAGATGGAGCGAATGAGAGAGGTAACGCGACTCGCTGCGTAAATTCAATCATATCGCGCTTGTTATTCCTCGTACAGCAACTGCACGCACGCGTACACACCTGTGAAGTACGCAAAGTGCGGCAATCATCGTTAGTAATTGCCGGTCGGGCTGCTCGCGTTCGTCTCTCCCCTCACATAATTGGATTGATCGTTGAACAACGCGAAAACACTCGCGCATACCTGTCTACGTGTGCGCGTGTGCGTATGTTCGTGTGTGCGCATGTACATATAGACGCGTCGTCACGCTGACGTCGCTTCGTTATTTATTATCGGCTTTTAAAACAATGTGATTCGAATTGATACGTTTATAATTGGATTATGGCGAATAAGGGGGAGAAAAACGAAGCGCACCCGCGTACTACCGGGTAATATCAACTCCTATTTATAAGCGTACATCGCTCTTTTGTAGATAACGCTTACGCTTGCTGCTAAGTGAATAAGGCTTTTCAGAGCACTATTACCGCTAATGATTTTGCAGATTCTTTTATATTTATCGTTTATCGAGCATTGTATTCCTGTTATGAAAACGAAGCCGTAACGAGTAAAATCTACTTTAATTATTATCGATGTTCGCATTTTACTTTCGTTTAATTATTCTCGCATCGTAGAGAAAAATTGCATTTATTGCACGGCAATCATAAAAAATATTATATCGAGATCAAATTTTATTTTAATACAATTTGCATAAAATGCCGTTTTCTTTTATTATTTTTTTCGATAATTAATGTCTCAGCTTATTTTGAATCATTATGGAATTAATATTAAAGAAAAAGTTTTAAAATATTACAATATACTTCAAGATGAATTAAAAAATATTTTATTTAAAAGTTTATACTCATTATACAAAAATTTATTGTGATTTATTTATATATTGTAAATAATTCATTTTTAAAAGAATGTTAATAAAAAATTAAGTGATGATTTTTTTTCATCTATTAGGTATATCATTTTACATTTTTATTAAAATGTAAAAGAAATTGTTATCAAAGTCTGCAAAATATGAACCTTGGTGTAACATTAAACGTTAAAATGTCGTATCTAGCAAAAACAATCCACTTACTATCGAAAATAAAGAAAAGAATAAAAAACCGTAAAAAGGGTGCTCCTAGGCAAATCGTTGGAAAAGCAAACTCGTCGTCCTTGTCATTGGAGCGAGACTCGAAAGAGACGATCGAACGATACGAGAAAGAAAGTGCGTCTTCTTTGCGCAGAGAAACATTTCTCCGTTCTCTAGGCAAATATGTGTACGTCGACGAGATCGTTTATCTAAATTGTGCAGCGGTGGCGAGAGCCAAGGACCGAAGAGTAATTTAAAGCGGTGTAAAGAGGTCGAATGCCGCGTTTTTCTGCGATGTATGTACCTCGATATTTTTATCTCGACATAGACGTCAGAACATGCGACGGAGATTCGTCCATAGTGATATATATAAACGCAAGAACGGCTCTCGGCCGGCAGACAATGGATAATCGAAGCGAACGTCGCCATCGTCGACGACGATGCGAATTCAGCGGACAGTGAAAATCGCAGTTTCCAATATCGGAAACTGAAATTGTTGGAGGTGGAACAGAGTGAGAGAGACAGAGAGAAATAGAAAGAGAGAGAGAGAGGAGAGAAAGAGGGGAAGACAGGGAACAGACGCGATTATATCTCTCTGGGTCATCGCCGCGTGACCGCTAGCATATGGCACGGTTCGGCCGCTCTTTCTTTCTCGGAAAGCTGCGCATTGTGTGGTACTTTTTTATTGTTCGGAAGAAGAACGTCGACGACGACGTCGAAAGTTCGACGTCGTTTCGATGAAAATGTGATTGTGATTTGTTTAATGTAAATATACAAAAAAGTTGAGCAGGTGAAGAAAAAAGTTTCGTACATTTTTCAAAATGTATATCTAATATCCATAATTTAAAATTTTTCGTAGCAATGTAAAAAAAAAAAAAAAAAAATATTATAAAATTGTTCAAAGCAATATTATGTAAATAAATTTCGAAGTACAAAATTGAACGAAAATGCAAAAAATCAATTTTGAATTTTCCATTATTTCGAGTTTATAGTTTCTTTCGTATTCATGTATATTAAAATTTATTCAGGTTGCTTCAACTTCTGATCGTAAAGTGTAGCTCTATTTACATTCATATTATCCTTTTTTTTTATTGTCGTTGTTTACAAAAATTTTTTCCTTGCAAATCACAACGCGATCTTCGATATATTTTCGTCGCGCAATATTTTATTTCAACGTCAGTCGCGAATGATTTACATCGAGATGAAAAGTGCAAAAAAAAAAAAAAAATTCAAAAAAGCAACGACAAAAAAAAAAGAGAGAAAAAAAGAATCTTTCACGGAGAAAAAAGGTTAAAAACAAACTTTCAACAGCGGCGGCGTTTCGGTGATTGAAAGCGTCCGATCCATTTCGGTCGACTGCGACGGCGCGTAGCGTAACTTCCTCCGCGAAAATGCGAGTTGTCATTACCGAGCCGATGAAGTATGACCAGCGTAGAACGAGAAGATTCTTCGGCACGATTAGTTTTCCCGGAGACCGGACGCGAGATATGCCCGTAGTCGTAAAGCACACAGTCTCGGCCGACCGCACGGATCCTATTCGTCGCGAGCAAAGCGTAATGTTTCCAAAATCCGAGAACGATAAGGTTTTGCTATATCGCGCTACCGTAATACCGAAGCTCCGACCCCTCCTCATCCTCCTTCGATTAAACATTCTTCTGTCGTTTCATTAGATCCTGATATTTTTATAATTTAAGCTTCTTTATTCGCGCTCAGTTTTTATATTTAAATTTCCATCGGTTTTTAAATCGTTGCGATTTACAAAATGTTTCGAATTTTTTTTCTTCAAATAGCGTACCGTTTAGTTTTATTTATTGTACGATTATTTTACAAAAAATAATTTGAATATTTCAAATTATTGGTTTAAATTTCCAAAAACTATTAAAGTATTTTTACCCGATTTTTTTTTAATGATTACTTTATTTTCCATCGATACCCTTATTCAGAAGTTCTGTGCATAGATATAGTATTTAAAAAGATATGTTTATGTCCAATGCTGATTATATTAGTGTTAAAAAACTGTACATTTTCATGGTTTATACGACGTATAATGCACGGAATATAAAAAAAATAAAATTTCACTGAAAGTTTTAATACATCAGGATGGATTTAAAAGATAAAAGTGTAGAAGGATCATAAATCTCAGAATTAATAAATTATTTATTCATTCATATCAGAACAGTTTACGTCTTTTTACAATCTTTCATTTATATATCTTAGCTCGTGCGCGCGCGCGCGTCTTCTTTCCTTCCCCTTACATACATCTTTTTATCACATCAACTCCATCCTTTTATAATCTTTTTTCCTTCCCCTCGCCTCCCCCCCCCCCCGATTTAAATGGAATGGGGGGGAGGGGTAGCTTTTTCAGGATCGCGCTCGGCAATCCGAAGTAAATGAAAAAACTTTCACGTACTTGTTTGTATTATGTAACAGCCGGCTTTATATTCGCGCTTCTTTTAAAACGCGCGAGAAGTGAACCGCGCGCGTTACGACGAGAGAGAGAGAGAGAGGAAAGAGTAAAAGGCGCGCATGCGTTTCTTTTTACTTTTCTCTCTTTCTCTCTCTTTCGTTTTTTTTTTCTTCTTTCTTTTACGAGGGCGTTTCCTATTACGCGCGATTTCCTCGTTTTTCATTGACGCGTCGTTGTTATACACATAGATGCTGCGTTGTAGATGGCAAAGCTGCTTTTTCCCTCTTTGGCCATTTTATTTTCTTTTGCTTTTTGTTTCGCCTTTCTTTCAGCCTCTTTTTTACTCGTCGCGATGTTTTGTTACGCCGAGTAGTTCATGATGGACGATGGTGGGGAAACGAGGAAATGTCGTTACGATGGTTAATTGATCCACGAGTTTTTTAATATCATTAGCTTGTCGCTTTTTTATTTTGCTTTCTTTTCAAATTTGTTGTTTTCCCTACGTATTATTTATTCGCGTCGCACATGTTTACGTAAAAAATACATCAGAGAATTTTCATCCAAACAATCTTGGGTTAAAAAATGGTAAAATTAATCGATTTATTTTTTCAATTTTCAAATTCATTAATGCTTTGTTTGTCGATATCTAATTTGATTAACGCATCACAATGTACTAAATCATAGCAGTTTGTATATACCTGTGAATTTAACCAGTTTCTATTACATGTAACAAGAATACATAAATCATGTTTATTTGATACCCTTGCTTTGAAACTCGTTATTAGCAAATTCGGGAAACTCGATTTTGAAATTTAAAGCTAATCAAAATTCAATTAACATTGAGTTATTGGATATTTGTACGAGTATATTGAATGAATTTGTAAACAATTTGACGTTTACGGGGAATAATATAATGATGCGAAATTTTTAATCATTGTATGCTTACAAAATTGATACATTTTGCTTGATTTACCATTATAATCACGTAAATAATTTTCACTATAGCAAATAAGTGATGATTCGTCTTATTTTAAAAGATAATATTAAATAATGTTTAAATATTATTAAATGACAATATATTAAATTTTTATTCTTTCAAACGTTTTGCAGACTTTAAAGATTTTCGATAAAAAATTAAACGACATTGTTTTATCTCAAGGTAATTTTTTTTTTTTTTTTTTTTTTTTTTTTTACTTATTTGAAGAAATCCAATAACCTATTTCAGAATTTATAATGGTAACCAAACATTCGAGATGAATTTTTCTCGATGGCAATATCGAAAGCTTTCTTCCTTAGCTCTTTATTGAATCTCGTATGTCTGAACGGACGCTCGTCTCCTTCCATATAGCAACAATTACGCGCATCGTAACATCCCGCGGCGCGGTTTACATGCCAGTGGAATCTACCAGTAGATCAACGTGGCCCGGCAATTCGGCGTCCCATCTGCCCTATTCCCTTACCCCTTTCCATCTTCCCCTCCCGATTTCCATTCAATGCCCGGGAAACGGGGCTCGCGCGCATAAAGCGCGATATTGCACCGCGAGCGGGTGAGCGATAAAAGCCGCGCGGGTAGGCCGGAGGAAGAGACAAAGGCGCAGCAAGATGCGTAATTAAAGAGCTTTCTCCGATGCGTGCGCTCGCTCGCTATATTGAAGAGGCAATCGACTCGATGGATAGCCAAAAGCTCGTAAATTTTCACCGAGCCGTATAAGCTACTCTCCTATGGGAGAAGCGCGTACCTCCCTTTCTATGCCGCTGCCGCGAGATGCGAGAGTTTTCCCTCTCTGTGGCTATATATCTTTCTCTTGCTATCTAATTCCCTTTCTCTCACTCCCTCTAACTCTCTTTTTACGTGCGCCTGTATGGTCTTTTTTATTCGCCGTTTCTTGACCTGAGCTCTGTGGAGATGAGAAAGACCGAAGAACCGATATCTATTGTCGATAATGATACGGACGTAAAAGTTTTGATGATGCGCGCAGATGCCGCGAGCTTTTTTCTTATTTTCCGTTAACGACACGAATCGGTTTGATTAATTTCGGCTGCACACTTTCTATCTGCGGATAGTGACCTTCGTAAACTTGCTAACTCTTTTGATATAAACGACAAAGTTTAAAACTGATCGAATTGTGTGAATTATTTAATGTTTATTTTCATTTTTACCTATACTTTGCAGTATGGCAGCAAATGGCTATATAAAATTTTACTTCTACTCGATAAAATTCTATTAATAATCCGAAAAAAATGTATTAAAATCTAGTTACCTTTTTAAGCGCATTAAAAAAAAAAAAAAAAAAAAATGCATTAAAAATGTAAAATGACAAGTACTTTTTTTAATTTTGCTAAAATTTTACGTGCGAAACGATGAAATTATCCGTTCATATAGTTTCATATTTAAAACTATTTAAAGTTTAAATTTCTTATAATTGCAAGTCTAATAAGAAAACTTTTTATGCTCGTTATTTTTACCTGATTTATAAGATGCTGTTACTATATATTACTGCTGACATACTAAATTGGAATTTACATTAAGAGCGCTTTATAACATCTTACTTTGGTAAATCTTTCTTTGCATGATGTCTCTGAATGATGAATTTAATTACCAAAGGATTGAAACGAAAGAGAAATTTAAAAGAAAAATTTGAAAAAAATACACATTGTTGCAATGGTTATTTTTAAAGAATTTAAAAACGCAATATGTCAGATTTATGTTGTCAAAAGCTAAAGATAAAATAACGCCATAATTTATAGGAATCTGAAGATTCGTTTAAAATTAAATATTTACAAAGCTATTGATTTTGAATGCCTATCGCTTTTGTAAAAGACAAATCCTCTTATTCCTCTAATAAATAACAATAATTCAGACAAAGTCAACGTAGTTGAAAAATTTCACTTCCATAAACTGTAAGTAAGAAAAATCTTTTTACAATAAAGAACGTTATAAAGTAAATTCTGACATACAAACTAATAAAATCAATTCTCTGCATTTCGCTCTCACTCAATAATGTATCATACGTACATTTGGAAGAGAGAAAAGATGAGAAATTCTCGTAGGGCACGAGTAAATTGAGATTGTTTGCTTATTGATCATTAAACTGGCGCGGGGAGGAACCTTCAACGAAGCATCGATGCGTGGCCATTATTATGCAAACGTTACACGTCTCTCTCTCTCTCTCTCTCTCTCTCTCTCTTCTCTTTACCGTACACAAGTACATACACCGTTAAGTTAGAGAGGCGAGCTTACGGCGAGTACATATGCTTACACGCGCACGAACATAGGTACATATACGCGAGCGTAAAACGGCTCGGCGATTTCGTCGGCGCGCTAACTCGCCGTTGTCTTGACGCCTTGGCTCACGCCACGGGTTAATTAGTCTTACCGCGCGCGCGTATGTATGCAATAACGTACAGAAGTGTATTTATGCGCACTCGGGAAATGTCTGCGAGTGTGTTCGCGTTGTTGTGTTTAAGGATCGCTAGAAGCACGCTGTATACTCGTGTCGCACCTACGAGTCAACGACTGGAAGTAGATTTTCATAAATTAGTAATTCGTTTTAGTTCAAAGATTTATGGGATGAATGTAATTTTTGTTAATTTTTGGTGGAAGAATATTTTTTTAGTAAAAAATGGCAGATCGCTAAAATGTTATATTCACATATCAATAATGAAAAAAAAAATACGAAGGAATATAGAAAATTTATCTATAAAAATATAAATTGTGTTTCATATATAGCGTAAATAAATCCTTTAAAGCGGTATCGATCCATCGCGAGAAAACAAATCTGAAAATTGAACTTTTATACTTTTCAAACAATCGAAAGAAATAAATACTATTGGACCCAAACGGTATATGAGATATATTGCCGAGATAATTTACAAATATTGCCTTCGCTTCTTACCTCGATAAAAATAAAATCAAAAAGAGTCCAAACGATTGGGGAGTTGGCTCAGTCATAAAGTAAGCTGAAAAGTAACGAAAAAAGTAGACGGTACTCCCGGAAATATTTGCTCGCGGCATCCGCGAGAAAGCATCGGCGAAAACTTTTCGAGAAATAATCTTAAGTGCCATTTACGACGCGTCGTACATATCGCGCATTCGAAGCTTCTTCGGGACGTTCACCGCTGCTGTACTAGTGCCCGGACGGGTTCATCTTTGTGTGCAAGTTTTGAGCGTACTTTGGCAAAAACTGCCTGTGTAGCGCGCATGCATATGCGGATACATAATCGCAGTTCCGAGTTTTTCTCCTTCTCTCTCGTTTTCTGTTTCGAATAACTTTCTCGCCGTCGGTGATCGGTGAAGGAAGCCGAAAAAAAGGGAAGAAAAAGAAAAGTGGAGCTCCGTAAGCGGATTCGCTCTCGGTAAAGAAAACGGACTCTCTCTCTCTCTCTCTCACTTTTCTTCTCTTTCTGTCCGTTACTGCCCTCGGGAAGATTCTTTCTCTCTTCCTCGGTCTCTCCCTAAGCTACTTCGTCCGCGTCATCCGTAAGGGGATTTCAAGGATATATCTCGCGACCACTGCACCATCTCGCTGCTGGGTTCTCGTCGAGCTCGTAGGTCGAAAGGTTTTGCGGCTGGAAAATCACCTCTTTGTCTTCTTCTTCTTCTTCTTTTTTCTACTATCTTCTCTATACTATGTAGTGAATATACGCATATGTATATATATGTGGACATGTGTGTGACATGATTGTGGGTGTGCGTGTGTGTGACGTGTGACGGCTGTAAATGTGCGGATTACCTTCGAGTTCGTGGCTGCACTTGTAATGAATCGCGAAAACGACCTACGTCAGTTTTTTTTTTTGCAAAAGAGAGGGAGAGAGGAGGGAGTGAGAAAGAGAGAAGAAAAAGTAAGACGACATAGATACAGCTATTTATAGTAACTGTTACGGAAATTGCGAGATGCGAGATCCATTTATCAGAAATATTTGGGTTTCGCAGTTTGTCATTTTTATGCTATTTTTACTCGCTATTTTTAACGCGTCACCAATTTTTATATAGGAATATATTTATAAAGCGGAAAAAAAAATTTTTCAAATGTTTGTCATATATTTAAAAAATTCACTTTATTCCATCATTAATTTTTATCTAGCAATATTTTAAAAAGTAAAATAAATAAATAATTTGAAATTTCTCGTTAAATGTTTTTTATTTGTTTTTTTAAAGTATTATTTGAATCGATCGAAATCGCAAAAGGAAATATAATTTTAAAATTTTCTTTATAATTAACGTAAATTTTTTTCTCGTCTCTTTGATAAACTCTCGAAAGTTTTTATCACCCCATCCAATGCACGCCTTAGAGCAGACACACGACGCCGCTTCTTTTTCCGCGAACCGCCTCTGTTTTCTTCTCTCTGTCTTTCCGCCTCGTACCGTCTCTCCGCCTCTTAGCTTTTGTCGTTCCCAGTCGTCAACATCGCCGTCACGGTAGTAACGGAAAAAGCGCGTCTAAGCGGAGACCACTCGTAAACACAACGCTTTCTTCCTCCTCTCCCCTTTATTCCACCCTCGCGTTGCATCGGAATCTCCAACTGCGAGTCTCTAGTTGTTTCGCCTATTGTCTTTTTCTTTCTCTAGGGAAACGGAGGACAAGACCGTATCCCTTTTTTCTCGCGTATTCCGCTATCTCTCCCGCCCCTCTCTCTCTCTCGCTCTCTCTCTCTCTTTCTCTCTTTATGTCTCTTTCACTTTTCTTTTAACTCTCGCCAACTGAATTACTCCGAATGTGTATATATAATGTACTCGCGCTTGCACGCGCGCGCGCATACAGCTTATTCGTTCTCTTTTTGTTACGCCTTTTACCCGCGTGCACCAAGCGCCATTGTTCGCTCGTTATTTTTAACCTTCTTATCCTCGGTCCTCGCGTTTTAAAACGCGATGAACAACGGCGATATATAAACGAAACTTTTCGTCGTTGAAGTAACCCAGACGCATTGCGTACAAGTTGAATTTCGAGCATTTTCGAGGGTATGAATTTTAACGAAACGCATTATTTTAACTGGTAATTGCGACCGTTATGAAAATTTGCTGGCTAAAGTAGCATTATACTTAATAAGGATTTACGCTGTATAAGCATTTATACAGTGCATTAAAGCTAATCTTTATGTACGTTTCGTATTTTCCATGCATACGCGCGATGCAAAATTTTAGAAAAATATGCAAGCTATGTTCTGCACGTTGTTGCATTAATAAATGCTATTCGATTAAATTTAAAAGCATATCCACATGTATGTTTAAAATTTCGAACGAGTCTTGTCAATGCTTAAGCCGTCTGTGAATTGAAAATTCACAAAAGCTTTGAAAGCGACTTTAACGTTGATTACATAAGCGGTTCTTTTACAACAAAAGAGATTTTAAGAGAAAATACTTTCGCTTAAAGTAGAACTTGAATTTTCGAAATGATAAAAAAAAAAAAACAGAACACTTTGCCCGCTTAATAATGTCTTTTAGCATTTCGCAGTTTGAAGTTATTTTAAAAATTTTAATCTATTTTTCATACAAAAAAATATATGAATACTCAGCGAATAAAAAAATTTTTTTTCACATTATTCAGAGCTTATTTCGGCACCTTATTTTTGCAATTGCTTTCCAAGCCATCCTCGTCGCGTCTTTTACCGCTTCGCAACACTTGACGTGACAAGCTTTTCCTTTACTTTTTCACGCGCTTCGTTTTATTTATAATCTACCTCGGCGCCTGCTTTTTATAATACTTCGTTCTTGCTACTAAAGCTTCGATAACGCTCGCTCTCTTTCTCCACTCTCTTTCCTTCGTCTTTTCCGCGTCGTTCGCTATGTCTCAACTCTACCTCTGCCTCCTTTTGTTTAACACTCGCATATAGTCGCATGCGTATGATATCTCAATTCTTCCTCTATCCGCTTTTCATTATCTACACGTTTTCCCGCGTTATCTCTTTTATGTGGGGGAAGCAACCGCCACTCGATGCTCGCTCTTTTATCCCGCGCTCTCCTTTCGCATTTTTTTTTTCCTACCCCTCGACCGTGCTTTTTTTGCTCGTTCTCTGTGCCGATGATGTAAAGAGAGGAGAAAAGGAAAAGAGCAACGAAGCCGTTCTTACAACTCCTCATTGGACCGCGGTTCGAACGCGTAGATGTGTACGTGGACGTATATATGTACATACGTTGTATTCCCGTGGAGGGAAGTAATTGTTCGGTCGAATCGCGCCGTACAGCATCGGGCTCGCCAGTTCCCGTGCGATTAAAACACTCGCGCGCTTTTATCTTTCTCTCTCCCTACCGTCTCCTCTGTTTCTCTTTTTTTCTTCCTCTCTCTCATTCCATCGTGTATTTCAGTCTCCCGGAATTATCATTGCACCACCATTACAGGTGTGTTTGGCTTTGTGCCGATGAATGCATTCGTTTCGAGTTTTACACATGCGTTTCGTTTTTTTTTTTTTTTTTTTTTTTTATTCCGCTTCGTTTTGCTTTTTCAGGTAAATGTTTTGAGTGTAATGGGCATGAATATACCGATAACGTAACTCGTAAAAACTCACGTAATGTTTCTTCTTTGAAAAAAAAGGGAAAAAATTGTGCAGGGAGAGTTATGCAATCGTAATATGCGTCTATTGTTGAGCTACAAACGTTATTTATTATCGAAAATATATACTTTGAGTTTACGGAAAATCATATTCTACAAATATTCATATTATTCTTTTGTTATTCTTTTATTTTCTTAATCTCATTTTTCATTATTTTTTGTTATTGTCGTTTGTCTTTTTTAAATGTTTGATTGATATTATATTTGTGAAAGTAAAAAGCTAAAATATATATTAAAAGTAATATACATGATTATTATTTTAATATTATTACCGATATAACTATATAAAAATTATTAATATTATTCTTTATCTATTTTTTAGGTAAGCTGCACGTGGAAACTATTGTTTTATAAAAGTTTGACGTTACGTAAGTTAAAATATTCTATAGATTGTTAGAAAAGTATAAAATATTTTCATTATGATATACATTTATTATATTATATTTATATTATAATCAGAATTATTCAAATTATAAATTGATAAAGGAAAATATCTAATATAAAATTGATAATTTTTTAGTTTAGCAACGATTATGTAAAAATCAATTTAAAAATGAAATAAAAATTATAATCAAATCGTAGAAATGCAGATGAAATTTTGAATTTATGATTGAACGAAAGTAATATTAAGTAATATTTATATTTAAATTAATAATTTAAAAACTTTCTTCTCAATTTCGTAAGGAAATTGAACGGAATAAATTAATTAATCTTAAACTCATTAACTTTATACAAGAAAATATTGAAAAAATTGTAAAGGAGAAGGAAAGACAAAGAGCTGTATAGTCAAAGTAACATCGATCAAAATAATATCCATACTATCGGGCTTTCAACCACTTTTACACCGTACATCTACCTTGGATGGTAAAACAGCGGCACTCAAAACGTTTCCAAGAGTAACAGCGCAAAGCAGCACACGGCATTCGATATAAAAAATTAATAAACCGTGGTATATAAGGATGAAAATTAATAGACCATTCCGGGCGCGCGTTTACGACCTCTCTTCTCGTTCCGTTCGTCTCTCATCTTACCGCGGTCCCTCGTCTCATCCGCGTAAGATACATCTCTCCGCTCTGTGTCTTTCCCCAAGGATCGCACACGAACACTTCGATTCGCGGCTGCTGTTGCCGCTGCTGCTTTCCCGATGCACACAGCTGTGCCGAGGAAAGAGCCGAGGATGGAAGCGAGCGAGAAGAACTTCCGCTCTCTCTTTCTCTCTCTCTCTCTCTCTCTCTCTCTCTATCTCTCTCTCTCTCTCTCTTATACGAGCTTTCATAAAAGTACTTCCACGCTTCGTTTCGCAGTGGGCCTCGTAAACGTGAGCGTTTCCTTCTTCGCTAAGAACAACGAGAAAGAGAGAGAGAGAGAGAGAGAGAGAGAGAGAGAGAGAGAGAGGGAGAGGAAGATAGAGAAGGGAAAGCCCTTAATGTCCTCTCGTAATTTTGATGTTCGCTCGTGAAAAGAGGAGCCGCTGTGGCGTACAGAGAAATTCTTATCGACTCGCTTTATCTCTCTCTCTCTCTCGCTAGTCTTCTTCTACAATGTGAATTCATCCGCGAGTGCGACGAATATGAACGCGTGCGGTTAGCGCTACCGCGACTAGCGATGGCCTTACACCGCTGAAGGTTTTAATTGGCGGTTGGTCGTTTTTTATACCTTGCAAAATGGATGAAGCGATTATGTATGGAATTGCTTACTGCTACCGTAAAAGGACGCGCGATCATCTTATAAGATTTTCGCGATCTTTTTTCTTCGCGTTATTGGAAACGTTTCTTTATGCGAATTTTAAAATTTTTAGTTTATGAGATATTGAAGTGGCATTATTTCAAATGAAAACTGTGGTATTGTCTTGGATAAATTTAATTTTCTTATGATTATTTAATGTTTTATTTTTAATAATTTTATAGTTTTATTGTTATTTAATAGATGGTTAATCAACAGCTGATTATTTATATTCATTTTGAATCTGATTCATTACCATGATTTCAATATTGATATAATTTATTCATATATTTCAATAATGCAAAGTTTTAGCATGTAAATTATTAATAATCATAACGATAACATATTAATGTATTATTTTATATTGATGTCATAGCAAAGAAACCTTTTTAACATCAATCATGAATCATGAAGCACTGTTTATCTTGAATTAACTTACCTGACATCCTTGTTTTACGAGAAGACAAATAGAAAGTTACACTTTAATGGTAGTTTAAAGTTACAAGTGCATGAATGCGCTGACAACGAGATGTTTGCTTTTAAGTCGTTAACCATTCGCGATTAAAACTATAACATCCATTATTTTAAATTGTCTATTAATATTAGCTTTGAATTAATCCGATTAAAAATAACATTTCAAACGATAAAAGTTATTCATCCCTAATGAATATTAATGCGTAATAAAACATTCATGAAAAAACCATGTCGATTTTAAACTGCATTTTAATATGTCTTTTTTATATCTCAATAAATATTTTATGCCAAAAAAATTAACAATTACCATATGCGCTGTAAATTATTAAAAAAATTCAAAAGAAACAAAAAAAAATTCACAAAATAAATTATTAACTCGGAATTACAATTTAGATCGGTTCAAAAAATATTCAACTTGTAATCATAACAAAGGTTAACCCTCTCTTTTCGCAGCATATACGCATTCGCGCGGATGCGTTTATTTGTAAAATGTTGATGAATCTCCATTCATAGTGAATGACGAGAAGGAACGACGAAGCGGCGCATAATCCAAAAATTTCCATCGTACGCACATATAAGCGCACATGTACATAGGGCGTACACGTTGATAGGAGGTCCGTCGACATTTCCCGAAACAACAAAATTGCTGGCTGATTGCGTGTCTATTATTCAGTCATCACTCACTCAGTCTCTCTCTCTCTCTCTCTCTCTCTCCTTCTCTCCGTACATCTCGTGTGCTCGCGCGCCAATCAAGCGAGCAGCGCCTCGGCCTTTATGACGTGAAATTATGAGCGCCAATCCGTGGATGGCAAGCGTTATGTCTGTGTGTATGTGTTTGTGCGCGCGGGCGCGTTATGCATATATATATATATATATATATATAAATACAGATATAAATACACATATATATATATATGTGTATAGATAGATAGTTATGAACATATACATAGAGCCGAGCAAAGGGTAGGCAGGCGGTAGATTTCCCCGCAGAGCGAATATGCTCGGCGAATCGATTGTCCGAGCCGCTCTCTCACCGAGGTTTCTCTCGGGTGGGGGTTAACTCTCCCCCCTACCTTCGGTTTTCTCGTGGCTATCTCGTGACAATGACGTGTAATCGAGCTGCAGCTGACGTTCGCCGACCGCAAAGTGTCGCAAAATCGTAGAAATGTTATCGCTTTACCACCGAATTCCAGTTTCGTATCCTCTCTTTTTTATCATACTTATTGAAATAAATATATTTTGTTTGATGCGTGCGTTACGTAAATATGCGGTAATGTTTCCGACAGTTGGATTTTTCAGGTGATGCTACTGGATTGACTTTGGTATTTTGTTTGAATTCAGTTCGATCGAAGCAATTGGTGTTGTAAACTTAAGGCCCACATTCGTGTCTTGTACAACTCGGACGTTACTACTAATAGTTGGCAAATTTCGTTAAATGAAAGATTTTTGAAAAATTATTTTACAACCAATTATAAACTAAGAGTAGTCACATATCTATATATGCATAACTTATTACTTTCAAAATATAATGAATTTTTTTTATAACAACAATTAGTATTCAAATTAATTTTGTTTAAAGTTATTCATTAAAAACAGTTTTAAGAAGTCAAAATTTTAAAGCACACCTAAAATTATTATAATGTTTAAAAATTCAAAAAATTTAAAATGCAACAGTTTTACATCCAACTATTAAAACCTGAAATGAAAAATGTGTACGCCATCGTTTGTCATTTGAATATTCATAAAGTAGAGGTAGCAGATCCATACGCAAAGCTTCTTTAGAAGCAAGCTTACTTTCTCCTACCCTCACTTTTTCCTTGATGATACGTGACCAAAAAGGAACCCCACTGTATGGCAAGCGAAATGCAGTCTAAGAGAGATAGAGAGAGAGATAGAGAGAGAGAGGAGAGAGGCAGAGTCAACTAATTTAAAAAACGCAATTCCGCTAAACCGCCGAGTGTTTTTTATCCCCAGGGCTTGCGTTTCTGGGAATATTATCAAACTCTCTCTCACTCGCGTGCATTTCTTCCTAATTGAAAAACTCGATTCCTCGAGGCTTTCTTTCTATCTCCGCTCCTTCTCTCTCTTTCTTGCCCTCTCTCTCTCTCTCTCTCTCTCTCTCTCTCTCTCTCTCTCTCTCTCTCTCTCTGAGTTAAAACTACATTATATACCTTCCTACGCACCGGATGTAAAGCGACCCATGAGAAAACGCGCGAGGCATGAAAGGGGAATAAAATTCGCTAGGGGATACACCTCGTACTTTTCCTCTCTCTTTCTCTCTTCTTTTCTCTCTTACTCTCTATCTCTTTCCTGTTCTCCATCTCCCACGAGGAATATAAGAGTCGCAAAATTATTTCCGAGAGACATATTGTTTGAAACAAGACTCTCTCTCTCTCTCTCGTACGTTCGTGCCTACGTAAGTTCGCGCAGACATATACGTATGCGTAAAAGTACATACACTTCGAAGGGAACGGCAGAGTACCGCCGCCGATATAATATCGAGCTATTATCGAAAAACATGAATCTCTTTTCTCATGTTATTCAAATTCGCGGATAAATCAAACCTACGATGCTTTGGGAAAAGAAGCCCGAGTAGTAGCTCTTGTACTTTTACGTAGGTGGAAAGGGTTATAGCGTACGCGTATTGCTAAATTTTCAGAGATCTCGATGTGTATGTGTCCGCGTTAATACTTAGGAAAAGTTTCACTGAATTCTTTTCTGTACATGCACTGACGTAACCTCTCCTTCCATTATCCTTTATTTTTTTCAATTTTCATTTTTCGATTTACGCTATTCTCCATTTTCGTTGACATTGCCCAGGATTTTTAGAATTTATAAATTTTTGTTTTTTTTTTCTCGCTTTCTGTTTTGTGCCGGACGCATTGTTGGAGTTTTGAATTTTTATTGAAAAAAATTGTTTTTATTACGGTTAGAGGCAGATAGGATTATAAAAAAAAATTTTGTTTTCTTCCACATTTTATATTTACATTCGGAGTTTTTAATTTTTATTAAAAAAACAAACATGCATCAATATATATACACATTTATGTCTATAACTTTTTTTTTAATGGATAAAAATTTTATATTTTTATCCAGTACATTTTGAGGAAATTTAATTTGTATTCAATATTGAATAATTCAATGCGGTGACTGATATATTTGAAAAGTAGAACAATAAGGTCAATGAATCAATTAAAAGTGAGTAATCTTAACGTTCTTCGTATCAAATCTTTTTTAAATCAAAAATATTCCGAGTCTATTTCAGATTCAAATGGAAGTTTTTCACTTTAGTTTCAACATTAAAAAATTATCATTGTTACTTTAATTAAAATTCTCAATATATATTGATGAATTTAGACTTAAAAATTAATTTTCGCGAACCGTAAGAATTAATAGATCTTTTATATGCGAAATTAAGACATTTTTATTTCTTCAATCGACTCGAAGTGTTTTTAAAAATTTCAAAAAACTCAACAATTTTTATTTTCATGAATTACTTTTTATTCTTTTTTTTTTTTTTTTTTTTTTTTATCTTCAACGATTTTTTTAATGATAATTGTTTTAAAATATTCTAAATAGGTAATTTACGAGTTCTTACAAGTACTGATAATTTATTTAGTCCGTGAATTTTACAGGTACGTGTACCTCAGCAATTGAGGCTATTTGCGATCCCCAAAGTAGCGTAAAAAAGAAAAATTTGTTATTCATCGCGTTTATTTGGAAGCAAAAAATAGACGCGGACCCCGGAAATAGAGTAAAACAGGCGTTTGAAAGCAAATAAACATTAAATGCAAAGCGACCAACGTTAAGTTATCTTAATTGGACCGCGGAAAACTATTTTTCCCAGTGAGCCCGTTCTCTCTCTCTCTCTCTCTAGCTGCCTGAAACCCTTTACCTTTTTAACAGAGCCAACGATATAAAGCTCTCTTCTCTTGCTTTCTCCCTTGTTCTCTTCTTCATAAATATTCAAGGGACGCTGTAGCCGCTTAAAATTCAGACGCGAGCTTCTTAATCTTGACGGAATACAACGTGGGCCAATTCGTATAAAGGGACTCGCGATATCAGAGTTTGTTTTCCATTTTAACCGAATTTCTTAACTCTCTCTTTTCCTCTCTCTCTCTCTCTCTCTTTCGACTCTCCATCCAAACCTCTTCGTGATACTTCTCCAAAATGAAAATACATGTACGTGTAAATTTGCACAAGTATGTGTAGGAATATATATCTGAACGTAGAGCATTCCCAGTTGAGATCTTTAATTGTCCCTACCTTTTCTCTCTCTCTCTCTCTCTTTCTCTCTTTTTCTCTTTTCCAGTTTCTATCTTTGGTTAATTTTATGAGTCCTTACGTATGCAACGAGGATCCGCTTAAAACGATCGTGCTTTTCAGCAAGAGAAGGAAGAAAGAGAAGGAGGAAGAGCCGCGATTTTAGAGTATCACCGGTTCGTTCGTTCGTTCGTTTCTTCGTCGCTTTGTCGCGTGCTTTCCACTACTTCTTCTTACAGAGGGGAGTGTCTGCTGCTGGGCCAGCTGCAACGTTGCGCAAACCCGATCGACTTCGAATCTTTTCACCCTATCTCTCCATCTTTTTCTACACTTGGAATTTTAATTCCCGATCGTGCTGTCCACGCCGATGTTGCAGAACGAGGAACGAGGGAATGTGCCAACGGGGAGAAAATTTAAAGAAAGAAGTGGAGAGGACAACGGCGACGATGCCGAGCAGCCGTGCCGATGGAGAAAAGAAGCCATATCGATGCAGCGCTACGATAGAAAGTTTGGGGGATGAGGTGATAAATGAAACTCGTTTCGGATTATTGCTTTATCTATTTTTTTTTTTTTTTTTTTTTTTTTTTTTTTTTGGGTAAAGGGTATAAGAAAATTAATGCGCCTGCTCGAGGCAGATTTCGAGCTAGCATTAAAAGTTTAAGCTTGAAATTTGAGATATATAGCAAAATAAACGCACCTCGTGTGTCAAACACTTTTTCAAAAATGAATTTCAAATAAAGTATGAAAAACTTGCGATTTTAAAAAATTGCTCACGGCTTATTATTTTTTTTTTTTTTTCATGGATGAAGTAGAAATCTTCTGCGAGTAAAATATTCAATTTTTATCGAAAAAATAAATTAACAAAACGTCGGTTCATTTTGAATTTTAAATAGCATAATTCTCACGTCGAGTTCAACATCGACTTTTGCATTGTTGCATTATAACGGGAAATTTTTCGTTCCACTGAACCGAGAAAGAAGTACAGACGAAACGAGCACATAACGTAAACGGGCGTAGAAGGTGAAGAAAAACGATAGGAAAAAAGAGGGAAAGAGGGAAAAAGAGAATGAGAGAAAGAGTTCGCGCGTGTGCGCGAAAAAGAAAAGAGAATGAGAAGGAAAACTGAGCTGCAGCATGAAAAATTAGAGATACGAGACGAGTGTGCGAGCGAGAAAAAGAAAGCGAACGAATGAGCGTGCGAGAGAAAAATACGTGATACGAGCGAGGCAGTCCTTCTGTACAACGAGGATTGAGAGAGGGAAAAAGAGAGAGAAAGAGAGAGAAAGAGAGAGAAAGAGCGCAGGGGAGAAAAAGTTTCCAAAGGAGTTAGATACGGATCGTTCGCTTCCTTTAATTGGGTCGAATCGTATCGACAAGCCAGGCAACGAGCTGCTCGCGGGATACGAAGCTGTGTGAAGCTTTCCATGAATAGGAACTTCTTAAGAAATTTAAGGAAACTCGCTGCTCGAATCGTTTAATCCAAATTTCGCCAACTTCCCGAGAGAAGAAGCGAGAGAGAAAGAGCTCGGTACGTAAATAAGGAACGAGAGCGTTATATTAGCGTACATATATATACACTGCGGAGAATCGATGCTCTTGCACGATATCTCTTTCTCTGTCTTACTCCGCACTCTGAATAAGAGCTCATTATTTTCGTTGTAAATAAGTTTGGCGAGTTTCGAATAACATACTTGATACTGAAATTATACTAAGAGCTGAATTTTATCTTTTGGAAGAATAATTCAATTTAAGATATTGTAATTATTTAATGGTGAAAGAAATAACGAGGTAAATTCAGCATACTTTCTTGGTGCGATTATATACTGAAAAAGTAGCCGAGTAAATTTTTTATTTCAACTATATTATTTTTCTAACTAGATATTTCTTTATACGATCGTCTCTCTATAACAAAGTTAACAATTTAGTATAATAACTCTATAACGCGCTTAGAAAATTTTTCAGTTGTTTATTAGTTTGATGTAAGTATTTGATTATTCATGTATAATTTTCAATATTAATTTAATTTATTTAACTAGATATAATATTATGATATTTTCATATAATTATAATAGTTGAATCGCATATGGCTTTGTTATGATTTTATAAATGTTCACTTTACAATATATAGATAAAATCTAATAGGATCTAAATAGAAAATAGTATTTATTTTAAGAAACCTTCGTTTAATTAAAGCGCGCATACAGTGAAAACTTTTGAAATAAACGAATTCTCCATCAAGGCGCGAAGAGCGTATTTTCCGTCCAGTTAATTAAACTCGAGTCGAGCAAACAAAGAAAAAGAATAAGATCCCATCGTTTCACCTTAACGAAAATCGCTACGATAATTGAAACGAAACGATCGGCTATCGCAGAGGCCGCAACTTCTGGATATCCGCGAGCTTTTCCAACGCACGCAACGCTGAAATACTTCTCTTTCTCTCTGTCTGCCTCTCTCTCTCTCTATCTCTCTCTCTCTCGGCGAGGATCCAATTTAAAGAGTCTATTCGCCACCTAAATCGTAAGTTAATCCCTTCCACTTTCTAGCTTTTGCTTAAAACGATTTCTCGCCGTAAGAATCAGCCGGAGCGTAAAGTGTCGTTTGAGAATTCCCAGCGGAGCGCGAATTTAAGTGCGCCGGTGTGCTCTCGCTCGCGCGTTGAAAGAGAAAAAGCCAAGGGTTAGCGGGTGAGGAGAAAGAGCGAAAAATGATAGAAAAGGTCGAGAAATGAGAGATCGTATGAGAGAGAAAGTACGTAAATCAAGATCTACGCGAGATAAGATGAAAAGTGGAACAAAGAAAGTTAAACACCAATCGAATACGTGGGCGACTATTCTGAACGCGTTAAACTATAAAAATGCCGTTAGATTTTGCAAATGTTCAAATTGCTGGATGTTATACGATCCTAAACTTTTTGAAATTCAATTTTTACTTTTTATGTATACTGTTTAAGATAGTTATTAATGTAAATTTAATCGAAGAAAATATAAATTATCACTTTTTGCATGAATAGTTACATTCCTTATCGAGTACTCTTTACATATAATAAACAATCGATCATCGAATTTAATCAAATTTTTTGCGTGGATTACGAAAAAATTTCAACATTAAAATGATACATTAATTAAAACAAAATTGTTTTAAAAAATATTTGGTATTTAAAGAAAAATAAAAAGGTTAAACGTAAATCACAAAATACAAAAAGTAAATAAGCAAAAAAATCCAAGGATCATTTTCGTTCTAGATGAAAGTGAATACACAGAAAGTGAAAAAGTTAAATAAAGAAAGAGAGGACGAGATAAAGTTGGTTATATATACTTGGGACTAGAAACTTTAGAGTTGAATACAAAAGTGAAGAAAGGCGATGAGAAGCCACGAAAAAAACTGAAAAATGGAGAACGAGGAAGGAAGAGAGCCGGAGGGCGAATTACCTCAATGTCTCTCTCTCTCTGTTTCTCTCTCTTCGTCTTTCGTTTTCCTTCCAGTTTGTGGCTCGTTGCCTTACTGTTTTATCAAGAGCAATAGTTTACACTATCAACGCTCAGAGAGCGAGGAAAGCAGCGAGGGTAAGAGAGTAAGAGAGACTTGTTTACTCTGGGAGTAGCTCACGGCTTTTCGGGAAACGCGCGGAGCAGCCGCAGGTGTGTATCCCGTTTCTTTCTCGGAAACGTGTACACACTTACATATACCATGCAGAGAGCCTCTTACGAAAAGCCGAGCTTGGATTTGCATCTGGTATGCATCGCTTAATGGTTCCGCGTTCCCTTTCTCTTCTTCTTATACACCCGGTGCGAGACTAAGAAATCGAGACGGGAAAAGAAAATACCGATAAGCGCATGCTTGCGAAAGTATATATATATATATTGAATATCATGAGACTGAAGAATTTTATCCTTTGTTATTTATATGCCGACAAAACTATTCACTACGTTGTCCATTTTCTTACTCATCGGCCTGCATATATAAATATCCAATGCTTGGAAGATAAAGGGAAAGAGGAAAATGTCGGACTATGCGATATTAAGAGATGCACAAGATGAGAGTTATTTTCAAAACATGAATCCAATAAAATAAGTATAAAAATTTTTTAGGAAAATTAGTTTCGAAATGAATTGTTTTTAATCGCGTTACAATTTATTTAACAAAAATCGAACACAATTGAAATTAAATTTGAATTTGAAAATGGATATGGAATTTCATATATTCGTATACGATAAAATATTTATACTACCTATGTCCTTGATGAAATCAATTAAAAACATCGTAATAAATTTTTGATAATAAAATTTCGATATTAAAATTAATGATTTCCATTATTAAATTTGTTTAAGCGAAACTTTATCGAATAAATAAAATATAACGGCGATAAAATTTTAATTTCCGCGTACGTTTCACTTTAAACGCGAGATTTAACAGTTTTGATTTTACATTTAAATGAAATGAAACGAACGCGGGCTATAAAAGTAAATCGACGATAACGCACGTACAATTTATTTATAAAAATAAACGTACAAACGTTGGAAAAAGTTGGATTTATATATAAATTCATCACGCACGAGTGCTTCAAAATCGAACACTTCTTAAAATTCCCCCTTTTTCCTCTCTCTCTCTCTCTCTCTCTCTCTCTCTCTCTCTCTCTCTATCTCTTTCTCTCTCTCGCCTTTTCCCGGGCTCATTCTATTTCAGCTCGCTTCCCTATATTCCTTCTGCACGCGTGATCTCGCGAGTGCACCCGGTGAGCAGAGCAGAGGTTTTTTCGTCCCCTATCTCTCTTTCTCTCTCTCTCTCTCTCTCTCTCTCTCTATCTCTCACTTTCTTTCTGTCGCTCTTGTGGAGCCTTTAGGCGGGGGCCGAGTGCCAAAAGCGAAGAAGGATTTATCTATTGGCGAGGCCGCGAGAGCTTTACCGGACGGACGCGTCTAGCTCTACGTTTTCTTCTCCTCCGTCTCTCCGTCTCTCGCGGCCGCTATATAACTGCTAGCTGCTAGATTCACGATCGTGAAAAACCTCCTCGGGACTTTATCGCGTTGATGGAGATAAATGTGATTTTATCCAAGCGCGATTTTTTATCCCTCTTTTTCTTAACTCGTTTTAAAGTGTACTTTACGTTGGTTTAGATAGAAAAATAGTCTTGATTGTTTTTCGCTATTGATTTCGATGCGATGGGTTTATTTGGATGAATGAACCTGAATTTCACGGTTGAAAATAAAGGCTGTTTTTTGATTTTATTTTTTTCTTTTTTTTTTATGTATTATTTATCAATTTATTTTAATCAATTGCAACTATTTGCAATTTCTTCATACTTTATTTTTTATATTTTCAAAAATTTTAAATAATGGATTAAAAATATTAAAATAATCATATTTTAAACTATTAACCTCGATATTTATATATAAATGCTGTAAATTAATCATTAATTTACACATTATGTATCTGATTCATTAAGAAGAATAAATAAATACATTATTTTAAATTAAATGTTATTAATAAATTTATCTTAATTCGAGAAATGTGAATAATGTCATAATGAGCTAGACCATTATATCAAATATGTAAAATGAAATAAACCATTTCCTTTATAAATTGGTGGAAAATTTTGTTCTGCTTATTTAATATTTAAACGGATATAAAATAATTCCATTATTTTTTCCAATACGTCATAAATTTTTCTTCGTTCTTAATTATCTTTTTAGTACAATAATTTATATGAAATCTGAAAAAATACTTTACACATGCTAGCTAGCGCATTTAATTGACAAAGCACAGGATTATTTAAAATTACAAACGCAACACATAATCGTTTCGTCCGCCAGCGGCCGCCTCATCAAAATAATTAACGAACTCGTTTCAAAAACTTTTAATCCGTCGGACCGATCCTCTTCCGGCATTATTAATCAATGTTTATTGGAGTACATCCGAATCTTTCGACAGGACCACACTCACAAATCCAAATCTCTTGAACTTTGTAAGGTCCGGGAAAAACAACCGCGCTTACTTTAACATCTGGGCTGCTCGCTTTATTAATTAATATGCATTAGCACGCGAGCGAGTCGGAAGCATTACTACCGCCAGCAGCACCACAGCGCCATTGCTATACTACTACAGCTAGTAGAGGAGACGCTCGCTTTATGCTAATGCATATACTTCCTTGCGAGCGAAAGCGCGCACCGAAGTTTTCGTTACCGAGTGAGCTAGAAAGAGAATAAGAGAGAAAGAGAAAGAGAGAGAGAGAGAGAGAAAGAGGGAGAGCAGAGTCGCGTCACCGCGCATAATAAGGCACTTCTTGCGCGCACTACTTGTCATCCTTGCATTATTTACGTTTTGCCTTCAGCTACCGACTCTCTCTCTCTCTCTCGCTCTCTCGCTTCGTCTTTGCTTCTATCATCTTTTACGCTTGCGGGGATGATGCACGAGCTTGCGGCTTCCTTCCTTTCTAAAACCCGAGGTCTCTCCGATGCGAACTTTACTCGGATTGAAAATTTTTCTTTTAACTTCGATGTGGAACATTTTTTTCTTTCGCCTTATTTATTTATTTATTTTTATTATTTTTTTTTTTCTTTTCTTTTAACTCCATTTTATTCTTCATTCTCATTAGGTTCTGATAAAGTTGAGACTTAAAAGATTATGAGTTTGAAGAAATCAGCCATCAAGAGAAACGTTTCGATTTGCCGACTGTTAATCCATTAATTCAACAAATTAAATATACGTTACAAATCGATACTCAGCATTTATAATAAATCATATTAAAATCTTCATAAATACTACAAGCGTTTTAATTTTGTCAAAAATATAATCAATAATTTGATATTAAAGGAAAGAGATACAACTATACAAATAGAAGTAAAAAAAAGTTGAAAATTTATTTTGATTTCGTCTTTATGAAAATAAATTATTTGCTGAATGTCATATTAAACATAATTGATATTTTATCGAATATGATAAATGTAATTCAATTTTTATTCGATTAAATTTAGATCATAACGTTAATATTAAATTTAAGCAGATCTCCTTTATTGGAAATTTTAAATTAATTCAGGTTAGAAAGAATTTTTATTTTTGCATTATGAAATGCATTACGATTTCCATATTCTTTTTAAATATCATGAATAATAAGTTTATCGTGCTATCTTTTTTATTAAAAATTAATTAAAATTTATTTTACGTTATATAATGCACGTTGTGTACAAAAAATTTTTTCGTCGCAAGAATAGCTAACAATAAATAAAATTTTAAATATCAAAGTAACAGAAATTTTCATGATTTATCAATTATATGTAATTTCAAATGTCGAAATTAAAATATCAAATGTAAATCAACTTTATAATTCGGAATCAAAAAAAAAAAAGTATCAGAAACAAATATGACTCTTTTTGTTATAACAATGAAGATATAAAATAGGCCAATTGGAAATTCTTTCTATATAATTAACGTAAAAGGCTTTTACGTTGATTATTTTTGTAGTCTCGGTTATTATTGGTTCTATATTTTTAGTAAAATTTTATTACCTATTACGCATGGGTTAAAAGTTATTGTTACATGCGTCAATGAAAAAAAAAAAAAAAATTTCGTACAAATTTTTTTTTATTCTCCCGTAATTAATTAAAGCTTTATCAAATAGTTTCATTAAAAATAACAATAATAGTATATGAAAGTATAAATATTACTATTCCAATCAACATAATTATTATTTATTTTGAAATTTTAAATATTCCGTTTAAGATAGTATTTGTTTAACATAAAGCTTTAATTAAAACCGATTAAATTAAAGCTATTTCTTGTGAGAATGGGCGATGAAAAATAATTCAAACGAAAAGTAATCACAATCACGCGCACGACGAAAGATAGCTTTGACGTCGATCCAGCGGGGGCGTTAAGTCGTCAAAGTCATCGCGTCGTCTCGGGCATTTCGCGTAGCGCCTGTCCAGAATGGTAATGCGTTTGTGTACATTCGTTGAAGAGGTGCGCGTCCATGTATACATATATATATATATATATATATATATATATATATATATATATACACACACACACATATAGTGCGCATCCTCGTGTCTTTCCGACGATTGTTCCACGGCGAGCATATTAATAATTGTCTCACAGTAGCAACATCGACTCTGCATCTCGCTCTCTCTCTCTCTCTCTCTCACACTCTAAACGAGTTCACCGGTTTAGCACCCACAAAGGTCGCGTCCTTACATGATTTATCGTCATTAAGGTGAATTTATCGTTGTTGCCGAAGAGGAAAAGAGAGTGGGGAGGAGAGAGAGAGTGAGAGAGAGAGAGAGAGAGAGAGGAACGGGCGCAATCGGCCCGATAAATCACGCGGTTCAGGTTTTCAAAGATTTACGGGTCAGTAGAAATGCCCCGAGCGTATCACCGACGTTACATAACGCGCGTTGAGAAGATGAGGACGCACATATATTTCGCTTCCATGTATATGTGCTAACACGGGAATTTGTTCGGTGAAAATCTGCCTCGTCGCTGTTGCTAGTATTTGTGGTAGAATTTTTTTTTTTTATCTCCTCTTCAAATTTCAGTAATATTTATAAATTAAAATAATCTCTCAATACTTAAATTTTCAATCGATAATAAAATATCAATAAATAAAAATATATTATCGTTATTTGGTATAATAAATTATTGGACTGAAGATAGATTAGCGGAAATAATTTATTTCGATTATTTTTGAATGTTTTATTGTAGTATCTATATTTAACAGAAGTATTTAAAGCGATACAATATTAATACATTGTAGAATTTGTGTAAAATAAAACGTAGAACAAAGTTAATGTTTAACAAAAGCTGCAAATATAATAATATTAAAGACTTTATTAAATTCAACAACCTTTTCAGAACTATATCATACAATGTGGAATTAAATTATATCCGATTAATAATATTTCACTCGCTAATAAGACAAAGAGACTTCAGGTAGAAAAATTAAATAAAATATTAATAAAGGCGTCAGAGATTTCGCCGGGTCGACAAGCGGTCGGCAAACGCACGCGCAACAAATTTAATTCCACACGACACGATAACAATTTTCAAAAATCGGGCCCATTCAGAAAATTAATTCCCTTTCTCCAAGTTGAAGCGCGCGTTTGAGTAGAATATCAATGCACGCGCTTGGAAAATCTCTTGCCGCTCGCAATATGTAAAGTTCCGGTAATTTTATGCGATGCTTTGTTATACGCGCGTATATATACAAAATCGCATTAATTTATGGTCGACGACGGGGAGAACAAATTGTCTCGCTTTCTTTCTCTCTCTCTCTCTCTCTCTCTCTCTCGCTCTCTCTCTCTCTCTCCTTCTGTTTCTCCGCGCGTAACGTTGGATGTTTATACGTCATTTAACTTTAACCACGGTGATTATTATTCCATCAAACGAAAGCTGATTAACGTTTTTATAAAAGGGAAAACCCGAGCGGGCGTAGATATGTCGCAGCGGCAAGCTTGCACTTCGAGTGACATATGCGTTTCAATGTTAATCACGAATAATGCATATATAATTAACAATAAATTGTTTTTCGTATATTTGTATGATGGTTTTTTTTTTTTTTTTTTTTAATAATTTTTGTAATTTGTTTGGCATTGTTTGGCCTTTAATATTGGTACTTTCGTTTGAAAAGAAATTCTTCAAATGCTTCAACTTGAGGAATGTATTTGAAAAAGATTATTAATTTTGCCTTAAATATTTATATTTAGCAATAAATAATTTAAATTTTTAATCCAAAGAACTATTTAACAAGACATTTTTTAAGTAATTATTTAATCAAAGGCAAAAATTCATTCGAAAATATACTTAATTTTTTCTTTACTATCTCCACTCTTACCTCTAGTTACTTTTAAAATGTAATTGTAGAGCGAATACTTTCTCAATGGCAATTAAGATAACAAGTTAAATACAATGTATTATTACAAACGACAAATTTCAGTATGTAAGATTACCATACCCATCGAACGTTGCGATCGTTTTTATATTTATCGGTTATATATCTTTTTTTTTTGCATCGATATACAAAATCATGGCGTTTGTTGATAATTTTTTATTAGACTCGCTCTCAAGCGTTCAATGCACCGTCGAGTGTCATTATATCGGCGCTAGGTAACGCCATAGTTTTTTACCCCACTAAACAGCACTAAGCTTACCGACAACCTTGCACACTTGACTTTTGTTATTTTGTCACGTATATAATATTATGCATATACTCGAGCTCTGTCTTCTTGATATTGCTTCAATTAATTGCCAGATGCAAGGGGTCACGAAGTCCGCGGTATAAAACAAAACGAGTCAAGTAGCGCGCAGTGTCTCTTTGATCTAGCGGCAATTTCATAGCTGCAACGAGTAACAAGACTTGAATTTTTTATTTTCCTCTTCTCTCGGTTTTTTATTTTCTCTCTCTCTCCCTCTCTCTCCCTTTTTTTTTTCTTATTTTCGTTCGGTGTACCAGTGCTTCTTGCTCGAGTGCCGTCTCTTCGAGCTTTCTTCGGCTCGCCTTTTTTCCTCGTATTGTTCGATCGATAGAGCGTAAAGGAAAATAGAACCTTGTAAACAAGTCTCCATTATGTAAACATGTATAAAGCCTTCAAAGAATTCTTTGAGTTTGTAACGATTTGTACGCGAACCGAAAAACATTTCTTGCAAAATCAAACGATATTTCAAGGTTTTTATCTATTCGTTTATTTGTTTTATTAAGAAAAATTTACTATTATTATTTTTGATAAGAGTGCTTTTATATAATATATATATATATATATAGATTGCCAGGTTAAATTATTGAATGATTTTAATTAAGATTATTTAATTTAAATTAAATTTATTCATTTAAATGAGCATTATTGAAAGAATACGAACAATATATTTTTTATATATACGCTAATATATTAATAAATTAGAGATAAAATTTTAGGTCAAGTAATTATTCATCATTTTGGCATTCTATTATTTTGCTTACGAAATAATTTTTTACTTCGATTTGAAAATACCGTATCATAATGCGATAATTTTTTTTTCTTTTTCAAATGACAGACAAAATACATACGTCAACTTTAAATAAATTTTCAGCATAAAAGCTAGATTTACGAGCCATTCGTGAATAGTTGTAAGCTCCTAAAATAAATAGAGGCACATACCAAAAACTTTACTTATTATTTCATTGCTCCCACTCCTGTGATTTCTAACTTTTCCTGCAACCGCAATTGGTACGAACATTCGAATCACGTGCTCGTTCCGTCACCGAAAATCTCAAGTCCATCGAGGAATGTAAAGGTCCGCGCATTATGTTCACGCGCATAAGTACACGTACACGCACATATCCGCGCTCGCATACTTTCTAATGGCTTCCTAACGAGCAGCAACAACACAACTCGCGCGTGCGGATGTCCGTTGGGTGCGGCTTATTATTATGTTGATTGCCAGATTGGCAAAGGTAAAAGAGAGAGAGAGAGAGAGAGACAGAGAGACAGAGACATATACAATGCCGGAAGAGAGACAGGCGTGTCAATGCTTCATTAAGCGGTGGCTAGACCGCGGGAACTTTCCTAGTAGCCGATTATAATGTCCGCGTAACGCGTATATCTCTAGTTCAACTCCGCGCACCTTCGTAAACCCGACGTTTTGGTTTCGGTGTGCGGTGAATTTATATTTACGCGCCCATGCGGCTTCGATTCGATACGATATTTATGTCGTGTGGAATAAGTTTGCTTTTCAAAATTATAATTGCGGATTGTTGCGAAAATTGTGATTACTTTGATAACTTTAATTTGTCATCATTTTTGTCAAAGTGAATTTTAAACTGTGAATTTTGTCAAAGTTATTTTTGTTGCGAATCGTTACAGTGAGCGAGCAGTGACAAAATACTTATTGGTATAAAGTTTCGAAATTAATTTTCAAGTGTTTGAACATTTATTATAGGTAAACAACTGCATAATATTGCGTAAATTGGGCATTATTGATATTTGTTTAGTTCATACATATCTGGTGAGATTTATAATTTCTGGGAATTAATCATCGCTTATATTATTTATGAATATATATCTATTTTAATAATATTTCATTCATTTTGAGGGTTTATATCAATATTCATCTTTCAAGTAAAATAATATTTAAATTATTAATTCGTAAATATTTCGTCACAATATTATAATTGTTCAGCTATTCCGTAATAGATTTGAGTAGTATATGTCGAATTTATATTGGATACGGTAATTGAATACCGTATCTTATTACAAATTCAAGTTTGTATAACGACGTTAATAAAGCAAATACTTGAAATAACCGCTTCGATTATTATTTCAAAATCCGAGCTGAATTATGAATTTAAATTTAAAATATTGTGTATCTATTCTAACTACTATTTGATCTTTGAAAGAAAAAAAAAAAAAAAAAAAATATTTATTATGAAAATGAAAGTGAAAATTTATGGGTGACGCAACGTTTGCAAAAGCTTTTAATTAATTCAAAAAGTGCCATTGAGTTTCTTTCATAGTACACTAAAAAATCTGGTATTATGAATGCCAAAAATGACTCGACGAGAATAGTTTCGCGAACTTTGGGTCCAGCAAGATTAAACCATCGTCGCGCTCGCGCTTCATTAAGACTTGTGCAAAAGTTATATAACCCTTCACAAGAAGATTCTTCTGGGCTTTTAACCCGATTAAAGTAAACTTTGGGTTTCTCTGTATATATATATTCGCATGTGCGCATGCGCACACGTACATACGTCGTGCTGGTTTCGATCTTTTAAATCACACGTGGCTTTTGCGAAATCGATGCACCCTAGACGGCTGCTCTAGTCATACATTTAAATATATATGTATATAACCGGGACTAAACGATTAACGAGGTCAGAGAACTGCAGCGGCAAGAAACTGGGCCGAAATTGAGGGTAGGGGAAAGGGAATACGTTGTTTTCGTTACATTCGTCCTGGTGGGAGATGAGCTTTGCGCTTCCTTTCTCTCTCTCTCTCTCTCTTTCGCTTTCCTTCTCTTTCTCTCTCATCAGGAGACTGGCGTCTAGCAGCGGATGTACTTCAATTATGCAGCCGGGTGGGCTGCTCCGCTGTACCCTGGAAATTCATTCGAGAAGACAAATGCCGTCGATTCGCTCGCCGTATAGTCGAACCGCTCTTCGAGAGGAAACACTACCTTGCTTCCTCTCCTTCATTCTCCTCATTCTCTCCCCCTTTCTCTCTCTTTCCTACGACCAATAATTCAAGCAGGTCGAATTCTATAGACGAGCGAACGCGCGGTCTCTCTCTCTCTCTCTCGAAGCGCGAAAACACGAGCTCCGAACAAAGCCCGTTAGCATAGCGAGAGAACAAGAGAGACGGAGATTGGCGTAGCCAGTAAGAGTGAGAAAGAAAGAGAGAAAAAAAGAGGGTTCGTAAAGGGAATGCAAAAAGGTCAGGAGGAGTAGTGACCTGGAGAGAGGGTTCACAAGTTCAGCGGTGTTCTCTCTTCCTCTCTTTGTTTCTCTCCTGGAGTGTCCCCTTGCTCATTTGTTCTCATTGTTATATGCATGCACCCTTGTTTCTCCCTCATCCACTATCCTACATTTGTCCGGAAGGTAACGGGTAATCGGAGCGCGTGCTTACTTACGGGAGTTTGTTTTTCCTTTTTTTGTTTATTTTTTTTTTTTTTTTTTTTTTTATTTGTTTTTCACTCGCTCTCATTTCTTTTTTTAGCAACGCAACTGCTATGATAATTTTTTAATGAATCCTCTTTTCGCTCGTTAAATTTTAGAACGTGTATGTGTTCAATGTTGTTTTTCCGAATGATTGGAAAATATCTCGCTAAAAATTGTTTGAATATGTAAGAGTCAGTCATTTGAAACGGTTTATTATTCAAATATTTAAATTTCACTATAAATATTATTATATCCATTTAATCGTTGATATATTATTTATTTTTAGTTAAAATTAATTCTTTTATAAATGTTTATTTTGCATCAAAAAATGAGACGATATTTTATCTAAAAAGTATTTTTCATTAACAAGAAAAATTCGACTAACGACGAAACATTTTTTGACGGAATTTTGCAGGTGCCATGATTGACGTGGAGGAAGCCCTGCTCGAGGGCTCCCCGACAATGTCGACGATCTCTTCGGATTTTACCGAGCAGACGTATGCAGATTCCGGCACGCCGGACTCACCGACGATGATTTCACCCATGTTCAGCCGTAAGACCATCGAGGAAGAGGAACTTACGCCCAAGATTATTCTCGGGCGACAGATGCCTAGGAAACCCAAGTTTCGGATAAGACCGCCGTATCTTATGATTTGCATCAGTATTATCGAGGTAACTTTTTTCGTATTTATGATATTTTATTTATTTTTTTTATCCATTTCTTTTTCCATCGGTTGAGCGATCTATGTACCATAAGTAAGAGAAAAATTTAGAAGGAAGAATGTTGACAAAAAGTCTTTTTTTTATTTTAATTTAGTTGAGTGTAGATTTAAAATTAAATGTGACAATTTTGATGTTACTTAATTATATACACAAAATTTAAACATTTAAGCGAATTAATCGACTGAATAATAAATTATAAAATTGGACAATCTCACGAGTTCCCTTGTTCTTGATAATTAGATTTATTTAATTTTATATTTAAATCTTTATATGCAATACCAATAAAGAAAAAGCGATGTAAAGATGATTATCGGAACGGCAAAATCTTAACGAAAGAGTCGGGACGAGAATTGGATATAAGCGCACCGGAACTTTTCTCCGACGACGGGAGACAAATAGCAAGAAAAAGCGCTGAGTTATTTCAGCGGCAAAGTGCCGCAAGTCGGACGAGTACGCACGGAAGCTTGGGCGCTTGTTGGTGACCTCGCGGCCGGTCGATGATAATTCCGCACGCTCTTTCTCTCGCGCTCGCGAGCGCGCAATCTCGTCGCGGCTTCCTTCCTTACACCGTTTCCGCCAACTCCAACGACGGGCAAAACGACCCGGCATAAACTTAAAACCGCAAAGTTAAATGCACCGCTAATTCGCGCCCAGAGAAACTTGGCCAGCTGTGCGGCCGGCATGCGCGCGCGCGCGCATTGGTTGCCTGCGCGGAATTGGAGAAAAGGGAACTTTTATTCGGTATGAATGCGCGCGCGTTAAATTTTATCGCTCAATGTGCGAGTGTATTTGTGCGCGCATGGGTACACCACGAAGTATTTGTTGGGTGGGAACTGGTATTGTTTTATAACGATGGATAAATGATGAATAGTTTATTTATCGATAACGACGATACTTTACGACTTTATAATACGAGATGCTTTATAAGAAACGTTTTTTTTTTTTTTTCAATTATGAAAAGATTGATGAAACTTTGTTATACATCGAAAATTTTTTTGTTAAGTAGGACAAGCGTAAGTATGAACAATTAATTTAAAGTAAAGCTTAATAAACGATGAGGTTATTGAATTTTGAAGGATGATAAATTAGGGGCTCAAACTGGAAACGTAATTCCATGATAAATAACATTTAAATTTAAAAAGACATTTAAAATTTAATTAGAAAAAATATAGTGAATCCTTACTTACTGTATTATTCTCCAAAATTGAGAAACGTACATAAATAATTATTAACATTTTATTTTATTTTAGATATTTTTTTATGCATTTATTCGTCAAGTTGAAACTTTTTTCAAAAATTAAATGAAATGTACCCCTTTTTTATTTAAAAGTATATATAACAAACGTTTTCGCCTCATTTCATAATCCGTTAAAATAGCTTATATGCCATTCTGCTTAAACGTTAAACAAGTCATAAAAGAACAATAATAAACCGAATATAGATATAAAACGTTAACTGAAATTAAATTCTTAATATCATTCCATAGTAGGGTAGTGCAGCTGCTAGAAGCCCAGAAATAGACGAGAAAAACAACGCGTAAAGCGAGAAAGTAAGCGAGAGAGAGAGAGAGAGAGAGCGAGAGAAGATGGGAAGGACAGGTAGTAGTAGCCCGCAAAATGAGAACAAGGAGTGAGCAAGAGTAAAGGAGCGAAGGAACGGGTAAAGGATTTAACGTTAATGAGCGTAAAGGAGATGTGGCAAATGAGAGAGAAAAGGGCCAGCTGTGGCTTTACCAAAGGGGATGAGAGATCGTGCGCGCTAATTTAAAATAAAAAGTGAAAGACGGAGAGAGAGAGAGAGAGAGAGAGAGAGAGAGTGAGAAAGAGACCGAACAGGATAAGACCGCGAAAGGGGTTCACTCCCTGGATGTGCAAAAGGCTATAACGGCGTTTGACTGGAGTGAAAAAATATTGACGTTGCAGGCGCGAGTTCGCATAATGTTATAAGCTTCATGGATTACGAAATACGATGCGACACTTATGAGGTTATCTATATACATGTACTAAAATTGCAACAGGGCCAAGTATGTCCATGAAATTTTTTCATAATATATTGAATGTGGTAAATATTACCAAGGATACAAAGTCTAGCAATTTCTAAAAATTTTTCCTGCTTGTTTATATGCGTATCACGCGGAAACTACTAAGTAGATTTTGATAAAACTTTGTATATTGATAGCCTGTTTTTCAGGTCAGTATATATGAAAAAGTATCTTAATTTAAAGGTTTGCATGGATACGAAGTTGCGGGACGTTATACTTAGTATACGCAGATGAAGCAGCTACTATAATATATACACTACCGTTCAAAAGTTTGGAAACACCCGATTTTTATTAGATTAAAAAAAATACCGTAAATAAATCTTTAAATAAACACGTCATTACCGAATTTCATTAATTATTATGACCGTGCTTATAACAATAATGAACAAAATTACTTATTTCTTAGCAGTTATTCCTTATCTTGAAAATAGACCGGCACACGTGGTTTATGACCACAAAGGTAATGAGATATATTATTTTTGCATTTATTTGTACTGAAAATTTTTTACTAAATGTTCATCTAACGTTTGGTTAAGATTTAAGTTTAATAAATAATGACTTACGTGTTTTATTGTCGTTTTCATTCAAATTACCATAGTGTTTCCAAACTTTTGAACGGTAGAGTATATACACGTCGTCGCGATAGATTTTGAAAGGAGCCGTGTTGCACTCTCGTGTGTGTGCTTTATTTTTAATTTTTACTTATCGCAAGGTTAACGATATTTATTTAAGATTCAAGCTATCGCATTTGGCTAATTAAAAGCCCGTTTACTTCGCATTTTTCGCTACGCATTTTCGGGAAGAATCATAGAGGATAGAAATGAGAAAGATTAAATTTTTAATAGTATTAAAATTTCTGAATAATTATTACGCTGTATTATACAGAGAATGAGTTTTTAATTCAATGATATAAATTTATTTTGCATATTTTTTTAAGTACGCGATTTTAAAATTCAGATTTTATAATAAATAATATAACACTTACAAGTTCATGAATTATACTTTGCGTAAAATAATGAGTATAATTCGACAATTTTCTGTTTAACGCGATGTTTACATTTTTAAAATGGTAGAACAGCTTCCACAAGGTAAACATTTTTTTTCTTCCTTCATTAAATGTAATTAATTATTTTTAAAGCTTTTTATATGCATTTTTTTTTTAACAATATGTGAATGTTTTATTTCACTTTTATGTAAATTCATTTAATTAATTATAAAAACATACTATTTATTATAGTACAATCTTTTCGGGTAGATCAAAGAAAAAATACGAATGTTTATCCGTCAATTTTGTTAAAAGCAAAGAATAATTTTCACCGTATTAAAAAAACTAAAATATAATGCGACTTTAGAGTGGAATATGAATTCAAATAGAAATCTTTTCAGTCAACATGATGAATAATTGAATTTTTGTCATGTTCAAAAGATTTATTTTTTAACGTTTGTATTTTTCATTAAAAATAGTTTTATGTAATCTAAATTATAATTTAAACCCGTAAAATTACAATATATTTATTCCATTTTATATTTTTATTTAAAAACTTAAAAAAATGTTATAAATTTAGTAAACTTATAAAGTAAAACCCAATTAAATTTGGCAGCGATACCTTGTTATACCAGTCAACAAAAAGGAAAAATATTCTCATGTTTATACTAAAAAATTAACGTGCAGAAAAGAAAAAATGTATCAAAAGTTCAATAATTGACTCTCTTCAGTGTATACACAAACCTTCTCTCTTCTTTAATAAAAAGTAAACTGAAATTCTCCATTTCGTGCTTGGAATCGTGAAAAAGCTTCGCTTAGCATCGTCTACTTTATACATATATATTCACTCCTCAAAATTAAAAATGTACTCGGTATATTTCCGGGTCGGCGTGAGCAATACGAAAAATAAAATTCATCGCGCGTCGATCCTCGCTCGCTTCTAGCATGTACGCATATATATCCACACACATGCATGCACGCATAAACTACAACCACGGTGCCAATGTACTACCGTGTAAAAGAGCGACGATCTCCAAAAATGAAATATCGAGGCCGCGTATACAAGTGACCAGAAGCAAAGGCTCGCGAACTCCGTTAATAAATTAATATCCCTCGGTGAGCCCGCAAACAAAAGAGAAATAAAGAGGGAGATGGATAAAGAGAGAGAGAGAGAGAGATGAGGATAGATTGTACGCCGTAATAATTATTTACAGCGAATTCAAGGTATGTGCTCGAACTCTTCGATCTTAATTAAAGCACGCGGAACGCAATGGCGCGCGCGATGATGAAATTTTCCGCGAGTACTAAACCCCTGGTTATAGTAGTATTCGGTACCTTGGCGCAATATAGACTAAAAGCTCAATATTAATCGCCTTGAGAGAGTAAGAGAGAGAGAGAGAGAGAGAGAGAGAGAGAGAGAGCGAGAATAATAGATAATTACTTCTATTGTTAAGAATTGTTAATATACGAATTAATCGATATGATGAAAATATAGTATTTACGAGAGATGCGTACGCACAATGTGCGTACACACATCGAAATTCGTTATTATCAACTTGTGTGAAATACCGAGAGCAATTTACGGCCGTGGTATGGTATATACTGTGATCAAAAAATAAGACCAATTTTTTTTTTTTTTTTTAAATTCTTTATTCTTTTAAATCTATTTCATTGACTTCAAAATAGTCCCCGTCCGACACAATACACTTATGCCAACGTTTTTTCCAATAATCGAAACAGTCAGAAAAGTCCTTTTCCGGAATTGCCTTCATTTGACGCAGCAATTCACGTTTAATTTCCTCAATCGAGTCAAAACGATGTCCCTAGAGTGGTCTTTTGAGTTTATTGAACAGCTAGAAGTGACATGGCGCTAAATTAGGCGAATACGGTGGTTGTGGAACGATATCAGTTGAATTTTTAGCCAAAAAGTCGCGAATAATCAATGCGGTAATGAATATATTGACATGAAATTTGACACAGATGTCTCTCACCGTGCGACCAACTTAAAAAAAAAGTTTTGTCAAATCGATAAACCCGCGAAATTTAAATTGAAAATTGGTGTTACTTTTTGATCATATTAGTATGTATGTGTACGGTTTGTATTTTACGCGTTATGCAGCGCGCATATCACCGGCTATAGAATTACTCCTATGCCTCGAGCTTGCGGGCTTTCGAAACGAGTTAAGCGCGAGCTCGGTGGCAATTCTTTTTCGTGATAAACCGCTTCTTTTGTTATTCACGTACGTATCCTTTCGAGTTTCTATGTAAGCGTGAAATTTTTAAGTTGTAATTTTGTCGGATGGTAGATAATAAATTTTACTTTTCAAAAGCCCCGAACAAAGTATAATTTCAACGAAAAGTATTAAATTTTCTTATTCATACAATTGCTAAGTACCGATGTGTGAATATTCAAAAAGTTGCCTAAATTAATGTTTCATATTTTTGTAAAAAATCTTCCTCTTATTTATTTGTTTGTTATGACGGCTTTATCCTGTCTGCTTTTACGTATATCAATACTTATAAAGTTTGACGTATTTACTTTTCGTCTTTATCCTTAAATAAAATAAGATATTAACATTATTTTTATCTCAAAGTCTGGGCAAGTTTAATATTTTAAGAGTAAAAGGCGAAAATATAGTAATGAAAAGTTGGTTACTTCTCGATGGACGTTGCTGTTTACTCGGCAAAATAAAAATACGTAAAGAAAAAGAAGAAGAATAAGAAAAGAAGTAAAAATGAAAGGGAGAAAGTGCAAGAGTAAAATAGAGAGTGGGAGAAAGAAAAAGAGAGCAAGAGAGAGAGAGAGAGAGAGAGAGAGTGGGAGTGAGAGTTAGAGAGAGGGAGAGGGAGAGAAAAAATAAACGCTCGTACTTTCAGATAACAGTTCACTGCCTTGGCGACGAGGCGACGCTACGAGAATGGCTGGTCTACGATCCCCGACGGCGGGTTCAAGGCTGGAGGTTTATTTCCTACATGCTTTTGCACTCAAACGCTCTTCACCTAACGCTCAACGTGGTCATTCAACTGGTCCTCGCAACTCCGCTCGAGGTAAGGCCAATTAGGCCAATTCAATAAGGTCAACAATATCTCTTCTATCCTTTTTTCATTGTTCATCGACTTATTTATTCGTGCACGCGTTTTCTTCAATTTTTTTCTTTATTTTTCAACTCTTACGTTTTGCCGAACTAGTGACGTTAAGTTTGAAAAATTCGCGATCCATTACTGTATAAGTATGGAAAAAGTACAGAAATGAGTCTTTGCTATGAGTTTGATATCGTTGAAAAAGTGTCGAGTAAAGTTTGCTGAGTTAAGAAAACGAGTATAGCCACTATTGAACTTTTGTCACATTGTTTTTATTTCGCTATTTAAAAGAATAATAAAAAGTTGTAAAAGAAATTTACATTTTATCTTATTACTTAAATGCAAAAAAGTAACGTTTATACGTTTTTAAATGAATTTTATATATTATACTTGATTTTATTCAACATTAAATCAAATAGCAGCTCGTGGAAAAAAATGGTATTCAGCTTGAATTAAATGATAATTGCAAAGAAAGAATAAAATATATTTAATCCATGCTACTTAATTTTTATGATTTAAGTTGATAATAAAAAAGAACTTAACAACATTTAAAATTACTCCTTCAAAAATATAATTTTAAATTTAGAAATTTAACTTATTAAATTTTGCAATTCTGTTGATGTACTTCAGAATCTCACTTTTTACCAAAAATCCAATCCCAAAGTAATTCAAACGAAAGCGGATTAAAGTAACAACGGAGCTAACGTCATTACGTTCGAATGATTTTAATCAGCGTAAAATTAAGTTTCATAACGACGTTATCACCAAACAGACGAGACGTGAAACTGGCGCAAAATTTTCCGATTTAGGGGCGTTAACAGGGGCAGCTTGCCACGTAACTCCTATTCAATAACGCGAAAACGAAGAGAAATTTTGTCGAAATTTACAGGTGGAGCAAGGCCGACTCGCGGTCGGGACGATTTATCTCGGCGGTGGAGTTTGCGGTGCCCTCGGCGCCTCGCTCCTGCAGCCGAACCTTTATCTCGTTGGTGCTTCCGCCGGAGTCTATGCGCTTCTTACCAGCCACCTTGCTCATCTTTATCTGGTGAGTCTAACCTCCTTTTTTTTTTTTCTATATTACCCTTTGGTATCACTATTTTTTTTTTGCTCTCCCTCCCGCTGGATATCTCATAAAATTTTATTCAACGACCCCGAGAGAATACGAGGTACCTTTTTTTTATTTTTTTTTTTTATTTTTTTTTTTTTATCAGCGCAGTATCTAAAAACGAAGTAAAAAAAATCGTTGCCCTAGATTTATCTTTGCAAGGTAGTATGATCGTTTTTTTTCCTATTATGTTTTTAATCGAATATTATTAACCTCGATTCAAGATACGATTAAAAATTCGAACAATAGTTAAGAGATAATTAATTGTCCGGTTTGAAAAGTTAAATCTGCATCATCTATTTTTATCGATATTATTTAACAATCGAGGTTGCAATAATTAAAAAAAAAAAAGATAGACGAAGAGTAAAGTTTAATAATTATTATCAATATTGATTACAATCAATGTTAAGTAGCTTAAAGTGAGCAAACAACAATTTCGATAAAATAGCTTTTGAAATAACTTAACGAGCAAATTTGATAATCGGTTGCAAGTACGGCGAGAAATTTTTAATAAAATTTTCTTCTCCTCTTGTCATTATTGAAAGTCGCATTAAAGAGCGCGCGAATTACAACTTACAATTACATTGCAAAAGCTCAAAGCATAATCGTGGCGGCCGTAAACGCGGATTACTCGCGTGTGCTTACAGTGTCACGGTGAGCTTCGCTATGCGGGTTGGCGACTTGGCGCAGTGCTGCTGTTGGCCGGTGCGGACGTAGCCTCGTTACCCGTGCCCGCGCTCCTCGGTTGCGGTCGAGTTGGCTGGGCGGCTCACGTGGCGGGCGCTCTGGCCGGTCCGCTGCTCGGGCTGGCGATCTTCCCGAATCAGAGCAAGAAGGACGCGCGCGGACGGAGCTTCGTCCGCTTCGTCAGGCTCGTCTCGGCGGTGAGCGTCACGCTCTTGGTCGTCGGGGCGATCCTCGGCAACGTCTACCTGATCGCCCTGCCCCAACTGAGGAGGCCATCCTGACAGAGGATAGAGATGCTGGTGCAGTTTTGTAGGAAGTCCTTCCTCATAGTCAAGATACGAGAGGCCGTCGATGCCGTTTTCGAGTGAGTTAGGGATGCTGCACGAGATGCGTTGAGATGTGCGAGGTAGGGTATCCTTCTTCCGCTGAGGTGTGCTAGTACGTTGTTTGCTTCGAGAGGAAAAAGTGTTTGAGTAAGTGTAGTCTGGATTTTCCTTTAAGATTTTGTTTACTTATCGACGTTGCTCTTGATGATTTTATTTGAATTTTTATTTCCATTAAAAGAATTAAAAAATAACGTGCAAATTTTTTATTAATTTAATTTATCTTCTAATTTAAAACGAACTTGATCAATACGTTGAGCTTAAAACGATTCAAATATTGTTTTTAATATTTCTTGCATTGAGTTATTATTTCATTTTGAGTTCATATTATTCATGGAATCTTAGACTATACGCATTTTCAAGTCGGGGCGATATGAATTGTCTTTGGCGAGTCGATTATGAAACTACATGATAAAAATAACGTTAAAAAATTGACGAACGAACGCTTTGTAAATAAAAATATAATATGAATACGAGAACACATTGTTATATGTCACCTTCGATTGGTGAGATTTTCGATAAAACGAAATGAAATATCTAATTATAAATTATTATAAACAGAAACTTTGTGAAGAAATTCTTATAGCCGCTTGAATAATCGGTGAAAATAGTTTGATAAATATGAAAAAATGAAATCACAACTGCTAAGATAGATTTTTTCATTATTTATTAATTCGTAGAGTTTATGCTTCTAGTCTTATTCAAAATTACTGACGATTTTATATAGATTAATTTATTTAATAAAACTTTATAAAAAAATATCTCGATTTAATTGAGTTTAGTAAAACACAATATATTATACTTACTATATACTCTCATAAAAGAATGATTAATTGTAAAATTTCGAGGAATATGAAATAAAATTCAATAGCTATCGAAATTTGACTTCTCAATGAGGTATTAAATTTATAATCGCATGGGAAATTCACGTCAAATCCTATCAAAATATCACGTGATTTGAAGCAAAGCTTATAATGTTTGAGTATGTCGGTAACGACATTTGCATCGTTCCAAATTCACATGTTCAAGAATATTTGAATAGTGCAATTATGTACAATTTCATAAATAGCGAAGACATTCGTTCTTTTATTTTATGAGAAATTCATGAAAAATGATTTATTTTTTAGTGATTAATAATATTATATTAAAATTATATTTCTTAGATCATTAATAATTTGATAAGTGCAGTTAAAATTTTTGATTAATTACTTTTTAAAAATGAAATTAGTCAATCTTTATCTATTAATTTATATCATCGATTATTTATATTTAAAATATGATTAACATTTTATTGAAGTGCAATATTTATCACGTTAATAAGGCTGTTAAAATTAGATTTAATTTTTTAAAATGAATTTTAAATTATTTAATGTTAATAATTGGCAATTGCAATATATGCATATTATTTTGTATAGTTTATTTGATATCGTTTTAAAACATCATTATAATAATATTTAAAATGCATTTAATTATTAGGAAAATTTTCTATTAAAAGTAAGGATATTAAAGGACTAAAATATCCAATTATTACATTCTAATTTTAAGATAAATCAAGTATTCAACTCAAACGTGCTTTCGTATATATTTGCCGATAAAACTTTGTTTTCCCATATTTGTCAATGAAACTTTGATAAAATTATTAAACAAACAAATATTTGTATATGTAAATGATTGACTGCATAGTTCTAACATTAATTTACTGTAGGAAATTTGTAAAATTTCCACTAAGCAAATTATAAAATTATGCAAATTTGAAGAAAATAAGAAAGATTATATTAAAAATTTAGATATAATAGCGAAAAAAATATAGTGTTAGAGAAAATATTAAAAAAAGTGTAAAGAAAAAAAAAGTATTTCTCGTGAATTACAATGTTAGTATTGGAAAGACTTTGATGCAACGTTTTTCCGAAGAAAAGAAACGTTATATGCGGTGGAAAAAATTTTATTGAGAAAAAAAAATGATATAGTGTGTAAAATAGCAAAACAAAAAGTAATTATTGAGTATACTGTGTAAAATATAGTGAAAAAAAAAAACAAAAAAATTATTACAAAAATAAAGCTTTCCACGTTCATTGTAACTTATTACGTTGAAGTGGACTTTAAAATATATATGATAAAGCTACTCTGAAAGATTGATTCACCGATAATTTGAAAACAAACTAAAACTGCCAGCGAAACGACTCGTGCAGATTTTGTACATCGGCATAAATTTGTTAAAGTCTTCTCTATAGCAAATTTTGCGCATTTGTAAAACAGTTTAAATATAACGAAAACGAAAATTCGTTTTCGAGACAAAAATTTGAAATACAAAGAGATAAAACATTTCTTCAAATGCTTACACTTATAATTTTAGCAACCATTGAAAATGCCCATTTAACGAGTATTTTTCTTTATTCTTTTCCAAATTAAAAAAAAAAACAGAAGAAAAAAATATACTTAGAAAAAAATACAATTAGTTTTGTATACTTGTCTTTCATTAATTATTAAGTTTTTTAGTATAAACGTTTTTGATAGATTAACCAATATCCCACATTAAAATTTATTTCTACATACAGTGATTTAAAAGAAAATTTACAGCAGCAGAATAATAACACATAAAAAAAACATAAGCGTGTTTCCGTAAAATATTTAACATGAAACAACACAATTATTTTAATTGTGCAATTTTCGAACCTTGTCAACGTCATTACAAAGCGTTGAAAATATGTAAAATATAAAAAAACGTATCGCGTCCCTTACATGTAAAACTCTACTGCCAAAAAGGTGAAAGAAAAAAAAAAAAATGAAAGAAAGAATGTCTGTATGTATGTGTATGCATATGCGTTTAAGAGATAATATAAAAAGAAAAATAGCGATATAGCGAATGAGACAGATGAATTTCTTCTAATGTTCGACTTGATTTTCATTTTTAATATTTTCAATTGTGTTCTAATGAAAAATAAACGTTTTCATAAAAAAAGGAAGAATTTTTACAAATAACGAGAGTAATTTTTCTTCAATATTCTGTTCTATTGAATTTCCAATGGCATAAATAAATATCCTTCTCCAAAAGTCCAATGTCAATATTCATTATTTCTTATTATTACGATATCATAACTCGTTTGTCGCATCAGATAAATCAACTGTGATTATTTTGATAGTAATTTATACACACGTGCATAATTGATAATAAATAAATACATCGTTACATAAATACATACAAACATCTTCAGTACCGGTGCGATCGCTTGTAATATACGTTGTAGAAAAACCGTTGCTTCACGTTTTTCATCCATTGGCTACCGTAATGGCGAATAATCAAACGAAAGAATTGATAAATAAATAAACCAACGAGTAGACAACGACTCGAACGTTATAAATAAACGAGCACAGGAAAGTAATATTTTTTACCTTTTCATAGTTATTATTACATTCATCTGGTGCGCAAACTCATTTTCCAGCGCTTGAATAAAGAGGATCAAAGTAAGGGAAGAGGGGCGAAGGTGAAGGCTGCTTGTGTAGATCGTGTATTCCAAAGTGAATTTGCCATCGATGATATACGTACACATGTATGGAGGTACTACGGGCCAATAAACGCAAATACAGAGGCTCGTAATGCGAGGATTAAGGTCGCTCGATTTCCATTCGGTTTATGGAACCAAATGGAAATGTGTTATAATTGATGTAATATTAACCTTAGGCAGCCTAATTGCATGATTATTGATTTGAATGGTTTGGTTTGGTAATGAAACTTTTATTTTTAATTGTAAAGTTTTTTAATTGTAATTTTTCGATGTATTCTTTTCGTTTTTTAATTTTGCAAAGCATATCCTTTTAATCAAAATAATTTTCTCTAAAAATTAAAAATATTTTAAAATATTATCGAAGTAAATCTTCATAATTTTCAAGTATTCTAGCGGAGATACGTAGTTTTTTAATTAATCTGAAACAATTTCTTCATCTCAAATAAATTCCATTCAAATTGTGGTCTATAAAATCTCAATATACTCAAATTACATAATTCTCTTTTCTTTCAAAATGTGCTTAAGTATTAAACAAAGTTATAAGAGAGAAGACGCAACTTACAGGTAAGTATAGTTTGCTTTATACCTACATTTTTTTAATTATAAATTCTCAGCGTCCAGGTCAAGTACACTTAACTTACCTGTATACACTTTTGCACACATGCAACTTCGCAGAGAGTTTACGTGCTAAAGTTTTCAGTAATATTGATAAGATGACAGCGTATTTTATTTTTAATAACGATAAAATATTATCGATATTTTCCACCTCTGTTTATCAATTCCCTTGTTAATTTTTATACGAATAAAAAAATTCGCATACAAATAATTCAGATTATTTATGCGATGTAAATATTAAAAAGCAAAGATTTTTTAAAAAATTACAGAATTGTGTTAAAATAATATTAATTTTATATGTACATTTAAATTCAATATTTATATATTTCACTTCTTTTCAATAATGCTTAAAAAAAAAATTAAAATCAACATTAAGTTGAAGCTTTTAATTTCAAAGCCAAACTAACTTCGCTATCGTGAAATCTTTTTACGTTGTTCGTTATTCCGTACTGTAAAAATTAATTAGTGAAAAAAAAAAAAAAATCGTAAAATTTCAACAGTTTACCCAATTCAGTGGTGCTAAAACACTTTAATCGGAAATCCAATTCTCTCTGTCAGCTTTAAGCTCGAGCTTTCTCTTTCTTTCGGTCTATCTCTTTCTTTCTTTCTTTCTTTCTTTCTTTCTCTCTTTCGTTTTTTTCTTACTTTCTAAAGCCATTGTCCTTGGAATAATGAATTAATGAAAGATAAAGGATAAGAAGCGCGAGCGAGAAGGGAGGGAGGGAGGAGAAAGCTAGGTAAGCGAAAACTCGAAGGAAAGAGAAGAAAAGCTAAGCGCATGGCTTGCCTTCGCTGATAACAAGAGACAATAGGAGAGAGGGCCGCATCTCGTTGTCGACAAAAGGGCCCCTTTCTTGGTTTCTCCGTCGCAGCTAGCGTTAACGTTGTCGTTGCCGCTGTTGCCGTTGCTTTCGTGTGACTTCTGAGCTCCGTATATAGCTATACGTACACGTGTATAAATAGCAAGCGGAAAGTGGAGCAATGTTAAAACGGGGGGAGGGGATTGCCGAGGAGGAAAGGTAAGTGGAAGACAAGCGAGGCACAATGCCAGTGTGTGCGGGAGAAGGAAACATTGCGGACCTTTATTAAACGTGGCACGTTATTATTATACAAGCCTCCGTGCGGCCTGCGGCTTATATATGTCTTACGGCTATTGTCTTTATTTCACGTTTAAAATGATTTCTAGACGTTCCTTCCCCCCAGAGAAATAATCCCACGCACGCCGTGATGACTTACTTGATGAAATAGGTTGTTCTTCATTATATTCAGTTTTTTTTTTTTTTTTTTTTGTATTGTAGGTTATTTGGTAAATATTTAGATTTTCAAGCATTCTTATTTTATTATAATTTTGTATATTTTTGAAAATTTCTTTACATAAAAATATAGTACAATCATCATTATGAAACAAGATTTATCTAACCATACAGGTTTCTTATTTACTGAATTTTTTATTCGATTCGTTGCACGTGCATTTTAATTTTTTATTATTCTTTAAATAACAGTACATTTTAATATTATCGAATAATTGATGTGTTACGATATAACAAAATGATTTCTGTGCCGGTATATAATTAACTTATTTACCGGTTTTTTTTTTTTTTTTTTTTTTTAATGCATTTGCAGTTGTCGTCGCGTAATTGATTTAGTACACAATATACATATTATTAAGATTTTCGTACATAAACATATTATAGTCGCTAAATAAACGTAATGATAACTAAATTCATTTTAATCACAATAAAATATATATATCTGTATATGTATGTGGGTACGCGCGCGCGTGTGTATGTATTAGCTACACATGTAAACGTTATGTAGCTTACAACAATAGTATTATGAGAATATTTGAATGAAGTTTCAATTTATTACTAAAGCAATACATTTCAAGCATCATACTCTCTAATATTTATAATAATACTATTCTTTCGCTATTCGTATTAACGCATATTTATATGTTGAAAATATATAATAAAAGTATGTAAATTGAATTTAATTGGAACTTCTGATAATTGGAAGTCATGTATGTTTTAATTACTTTCATCATTAAAATGTGAGTGTATATTTATATATATATATATATATATACGTATTTATATTTTTGTTTTTTTGTGAAAATCAATCGATTAGCCACGTCACGAATACTATTGAGATCTTTTTACAACTTAGAACTAATTATTAAAAATTAATTATTAATTAATAAACGATGAATGTGATAATATTAAGCTATTGTAGATGAATTTTTTGTTATATTAATTAAATTGATTACTTGAAACTATTTAATGATTGAAAATTAATGGCTAATAGTCTAAATTGTTTTGATAATACAATTGATTAATAAAAGTAAATCCAATAAAGGTATAAATAAACTCTTAAAAATATATTAAATTCTTCAAATAAATATACATATTTAAGTGAACATTATTTAGCTTAGCATGCCTTGACCTTACGCGAACGTGTATCTAACCCAATCTTCTTTAACGACGTTCCCAAATAATTGTACAACTCGAAAGAATTTTCAAAACTATTAACGAGTACGTAACATCGTTACATGCCAAAACTCGATTTCTTCATTGCGCAACTTCAGAACTTAAGAATTACGCTTTCTCAAGAAGCTCCTAAGAGCAAAAGTTCATCAGTCTTAAAACGAGTATAAATCCTTCTTAATAACGTTCTCCACTATCGTGTTTCTGAAGTCTCCTTTCCCTCTCCTTCACCCTGTCATCCCTTTTCCTGTTTCTTTCCCTCTCTCTCTCTCTCTCTCTCTATCTTTATCTCTTTCTCTTTCAACGTCCGATCATTCGTTGACTTGCACTACTGAAGGCTCGTTAACGTCATCCGCGACGACGAAATAAAGTGTCGCGGACAGGATGACTTAAATCAATTTTGTTGTCTTTTGTTTTTGTTTTTGTTTCATAACTTTATCTGTCTTTTAAAGACTTCTTTCGATATTTTTTTTTCTATCAATTTTTATGAATTTCACTTAAATTAATGCAACAGATTTTTTTTTATATATTACAATAATTAGCTATTTTAACATCAAAATTTTTGTTGGCTAATGATATTTCTTTAAATTTTTCATCAAACTCGTCTTCATAATTTTGTCATCTTGGTTCTTCTCTCTAAAACTTTAATCGAGGCCATTTCAACCTTTGGCTTTTATCTCGAGGATCCCAAAACCATTATTCTATCTCTCGGTTCAACGGTTCCGTATTCGACGCCTTTCTCTTCCTACTTCCCGTTTTCGCGCAAACCGCCGCGGGAAACAACGGAGCTCAACAATCTAGAGACTTGCACTGTACCCCAACCTCGGTGCATCTGCACTCGCGGCAATGATTCGACAGCTCGGTGATGATCCTACCGACGCTGTACATCCGACCGTAAATGTTGCAGCCCGCCAGTTTGAGCAAACCGCCGCTCGCTCCCAATGACGAGTCCTTCTCCACGAGAGTCTTCCTCGTCGACGAATCGCCGGTGGCCGGTATGAAAGTAGTAGTACTCGCGGTCGTCGTCGTCGTCGTCGTTGTCGCGGTCGTTTTTGTCGTCGAGGACGTTGACGAATTCCTGGTCGTCGTTACGGTCCGTGGAGCGCTCGAGTTCGACGAGGGCAACGACTCGTCGGCCGCTGTATCGACGGAGCTCTTTTTCGTCGTCGTCGACGAGTTCTCTCGAGTTCTCGGGGTCGTGGTAGTTTCGTTGACGCTCGCGGGCACGCTGAAAAACAGGTCCAAAACTCTGTCTAGCGAGAAAATCGAATCGTCGGCGTCGAATTGGTGGAACGCTGCCGGGGTAGAGCCGTCGACGTCCGTGAGCGTAACGTCGTCCGCGCTGAAATTGCCGGCGTTGTGCTGGCTAACGAGATTCCGATCGGAGTTCTCCGGAACGGAAGGAGGTTTTACCCTCTTCGTCGCGTCGCCGTTGCGGCTGTCATTGTGCGAGGGTACGAGGAAGTTCGTCTGGGAGGAGGCGAGCGCGTTGCCGGCCGTCGGGGTAGTTATGCCGTGCTCGACGAAGTACGGTATCATCATGTCCCCGATGAGGGAGGGCAAATCCGGTGCCGGCTCCGTCTTTATGACGTCGCGAAACGGGTCGGGCGAGACCGTCGGTTCGTGCTGGGAGGAGGAGGTAGAGTCCAGTCTGTCGAGAACGACCGTTGGCGATTCAACGCCGTTCACTGAAATCAATATTATGCGACGGAGATTTAGTTTGATTTTTCCATTGTTAATGTATTTGTGGATTTGTTGTATTTGTCGATATAGAGAAAGCCGAAGCTTGATTTACATCAAGACGACAAATTTTAATTAAAATTTGAATAGAATTTACTAAAAATATCAAATGAAAATGTTTAGCGAAATCAATTTTTATAATTACTCAGAATTAGTGGTATGTTCAATTACACAATGACATGATTAAAATGTTAAATTGTGAATTGCATTTTAGAAACTGAATCGGTTATATGTTAGAAATACGTACCGCATACTATTTTACTACAACATTTGTCAGTCGGATCGTTGATGCGTTGACAGCCAATCTTTAACGGTGGACATTTTTGATTTGAGCATATGATTTCTCCATAATAGCACACACAAGTTACGCACAAAGCTCTGCTGGGTAAAACTTGTCCATGGCCGTATTCGCGTTCTTCGTACAAGCAATTGCGAGGGATTTCTTTATACGTGTAATGGAAAAAGGAAAATACGTTAAGTAATATATATATATTAAAAACTCAAGTAAAAGGAGATAAGCAATAACGTTTTTCGAGTACAATACTCACCGTTGTTTTTTCGATGAGGATTCGGCACGGGTATAATATCCGGCGCGACTGTGACTCTGGTACCGATTTCTAAATTAAGATCCGGCGAATGGAAAAGTGGGTCAAAGTACGGCGGCTCTCTTGGCACGAAACCACCTGTTAAATGCGAAATAAGACCTTATTTACCTAAACACTTTTCTACCTCGCGAAACGAGCCTTTATAAAAAGATTACGTTTTCCTTGACTTAGCATGCAAATGGGCAATTAATACAGTGCTTCGAAGTGGAATAAAAGAAACAAAAAAAAAAAACAAAAAAAAACTTGAAAATTTAATGGACTTATGTTTAATATTGAATGTAATTTATTTTATCTTGATAAAAATTATCATCAACAATATCGATGTGAAAAAGAATATATTTGGTAGCAATTTACGGATAAATATAATTTTTAATAAAAAGTTTTATTTAACAGTAAATTTAAAAATAAAACGACTTTTTATTTGATAAAATATTTTGCAACATCGTTAAATTGCAAATTTTAAAGTTATTATTAAAATATTTTTCTTTTACATCTCAATTATCTTTCACCTTTCTTCGCGGACGCGATATTAAAAAAAAAAAAAAAAAAAAATTCCACGCTCAATTTTATAATTCATTCAACGTTAGAAAAATTTTCCATCGTCCGCAGTAAGGATTAAGCTCGCGAAATAATATTCGTACCTTCAGTTTTTTCAGGCGGCGTAAATCGGTTTTCCTGGGTGACTATGTCGTAATAATTCGTCTCCTTCGGGCCTAGTTCAGGCGGCACCACGACGGCGCTCGTTGGATATCCGGTGACACTCGACGCGACCAAGACGTCGTCGTCCACTACGTCCTTGTTTTTGACCAACGCGTCCGCCGCGACAAACGGAATTATTCTGCGTACAAATAGATGGCCAAGAGTTCAGGCTACGTCGTTTATCTCTACTCGTTATTGGTATCATCTTCAGCGGTTCTGCCTCTTTTTCTCCTTCTTTCTTTCTTTAAACTTTTTATGAATGCAAATACCATTGCTATCTTTCTCTCTATCTTTTACTTTTGTACGCCACGGCGTTTACCTTTTATTACCGCATGAATATTCTTGCGTGGAATAAAGTTATTCTCGCGCCGCGCGCCGGATAAGATTATATAACTGTTTGTTCTTATTAAAATTTATAAGTGAAATTATTAAGCTCGTAAGATCGTGCTATCTTTGACAAATGTTTTTTCATCGTTAACGTCCAAGATACGTACACGTAAAAATGTAATTCAATTGAAAGAGGCGTATGTAACAATTATAATTTTTCGTAACGCGAGAAGATAAATTTTACATTTTTAAAAGAGTTTATTATTCTTATTTACAGTAGTTTTATGTGCATTGATTTTTCTTCTTGCTTTTATCAACGAATGTTCGCATGTTGCTTTAAATTGTTATTTTAAGTATCATTAGAATTTCATCGCTATGTAAAGAAAAATATAAACAAAGTTGTTAGCATGAAAATACACGTCATAAATAATTCATAAGTTTGCGAAAATAAATGTTCTCTTAATGCGATTTTTTTTTTTTTTTTTTTGCGTGTACGCGCGAGATAAGATAATATTAAAATAATGATGAATATTATCATTAATCAATGTCGTTGTCATTGGAAATAATTAACCTGTATAAACAACCGTCGGGTAAAGAATGTATTCTATAAGCCCAGCCGTATTATTAATTTAACGTAACATAATTAACAATATTTACAAATACTAATCCTTCATAATTATTCTTTTGTAAGTTTTATGAATATATGATTTTAATATAATGTAATTACTAATTTAATAAATAACATAATGAATAAAAGTAAATTATAAATAATTACGCTAAAAAAATATAATTTCAAAGCACATTTTAGTTGAAAGAAACCATAAAAAAAAAAAAAAAAAATAAACAATAAGAAAATCCACCAAAGACATAAAATAAAAACAGAGCGTAAAAGATGTTAAAAACAAAGTAATAGGTTTTACCTAACATTGGGGAGAGAAGGCGGCAAGGTCGGTTCGCTGTAATCGTATTCGTAATCCTCTCCCTTGCGTCGATTAGTGATGTTGAGTATGGCCTCGATGTCCGGCGGTATCGGTTTGCCGATCGGATTTATCGTGACGCCGTGTATGTGGCCGACGGCGACGTTGGTCTTGACGGTGACGTTCATGACGAACATGTCGTCGGGAACGATTATTGAGGTCGACAATCCCATCGAAGGTTTTTTCACCCCTATTACCGATATTTTATCATCGCTTCCTAGACCTTTATTATCCGCTTTAGTTTTTTCTTTGATCTTATTTACGTCGCTTGTGCTCTTCTTCGTCGTCGTCGTCATCGTCGTCGTCGTCGTCGTCGCTGTCGTCGTCGTCGTTAACGTACGATTCATTCCAATTTTTTCCAGGCTGGATTGACTCGTAGTTTCTGCCTTGATTATATTTATAGGCGACGGCGATGTCTTCGTTGTCGAGGACACGGTCGCGTTGAGATTTATAGAGGACGACGAGGTAGACTTGAGGTCAATCTTGGGGCTTGAAGTGCTCTTTGGATCTTGTCTATGGTAAATGAATATGTGATTTATTTTTTTCTTTTTCTAAAAAAATATTTTTAACGACGTACCTCGCGTTACGAAAACTTTTAAAAATACTCAAGAACATTTATTAAAACTACGTAACAGATATTGTCGCTTTGCAAATACTATTATTATATTCTATAAAAAAACAATAATAATAATATTATACGCTTATTATTTATCTAAAAAATATTGATATTTTATTTTAAAATAAATCCCGTTAAAATATTATAAAGAAAAATAGAATCACGCGGCAAAAATTTTATTTTAATACGATGCGTCATTATAACAAGCGCGTCATCATTATTCGCATAATCTTACCCGCGAGTACGCGTTGTCGTGGGTACGGCACTCGTCTTCGAGGAAGCCGACGTAACGGAGATGAACTCGCTCGTTTCTGTTATCTCAGCGGTAGCGGTGACGGGGAGGACGTTTGCGGTGACGAACTCGTTGTTTTCCACGGGCACGCTCTCCGTCGAAGTGTCCTCGAGCATCGTCGTCGCCGTCGCCGTTGTCGTCTCGACTTCGCCGAGATAGGCCGAGCTGTCGGCTGTTTCTTCCTCGTCTTGACTCGTCGTCGTCGTCGTCGATAGATCGAGGCTCGTCGTATCCGTGCTCGGGGAAAACTAAGCGAATTTAGAGAGTCGAAGGGTTTAGTCTCGATGAGCCGCGTTTCTCGCATTCGCTCGATAAATTTGTTTTGAAGTTAGCGCGATGAGCTTGCAAAAGATTGCGCTTGCAAGATTGCGTTTGCATAATATAACGTTTGTTGTATATTGTCTTTGTTTATTCTGATGAAAAATATTTCGATTTAATTTGTTAAAATTTTGAATTTTCGTTTTTAAAAATGACGCCCGACGATTAATTAATTAATTAATAAATTTGAATCAATTTTATACATTTTTTTTTTTTTTTTTTTTTTTTAATATTGTAAACGCCAATTTTTTAAAAAATTAAATTTTAAATTATATTGAATGGGAAGTTTATAATTGCATTGAATTTTTTTGCGAACTTGACAGAAGAATTCTTATTTTATTAAGTACGCGTAGTATGTTATAAAGCTTTTCAAAGAAAATTATATAAAACATGATAAAATTGAAGTAAATAAAAAAACTTTTAAGGAAGAATATTTTTAATTATTATAGATTATTATAAGGCTTTGATAAAAGATTGAAATAAATATTTAATCTTCAATACAATTAATTTACTGCTAAAAAATACTTATTTTAAAATCTTTGAGAATATAAAAACATGGGCTATTTTAAAAATAATTTTTACAATCTTTCCAATAATAAATTTTAGTCACGAAATTATTATTTTTCAAAGCCGATTATAGCTGCTCTATCAACTAGTAAAATCATTTTTCTCGTGAGATTTTCATAGATTCGTAGAACTTGAAATACTTAGTGTGACGCAAAGTTTGCTTAGCATCGGTGTAGGTAAATAGTTTGAAAAAAAAGAAAAAAAAAAAAGACAAGAAAAAATTAATGCAAAAAAGGTGAGTAAGATAAGTGATAAGCTGGTATACCTCGGTAGTAGCGACGGTAAGCTGTTCTTGATCGCGGGTCGTATGTCTTGGATAATCCGTCGTCTCGGTGAGTATTTCGTTGTTCATCGTTTCTGTCTCGTGGCTCGGAATTGATTCGGTTACCATGGCAAACTTTTCTCCGATATTCCGAGTGTCGACGGCTTCAAGGGCCTCGTTTACGTCCCGATGACCTCGGCCCTCGACGCTCGTCAGTCCCGCGTCATGAATCGCAGGCTGCGCCAGTTTGCGGTATTTGCATTATACATGTATATGTTCGTGTGTGTGTATATATATATATATATATGTGTATGTGTGTGTGTGTGTGTGTGTGTGTGTGTGTGTAGATTAGCTGAGAAAACGATGTATTTTCAAGGCTTATTTAGCATTTATCCTTTCATCGCGATAACGAGCACGAATTTCCCGGAACTTTTCTTTTTTGCACTTGCGTGGATTATCTCTCTTATCGCTCGCTTCTTTTTATTTGACATTTTTTCCCCAAATGTCAAAATAATATTACTACGGTCGTTGTAAGCACGTATTTATTATAAAATTATTATGGAATTTTATTGCTCTTAGTGTATATATACCGAAGTTTGTTTGTTAAAATCAATACAAACAAAGTCAAACTAACTTTCTAATTAAAAATTTAAAGAGGATAGAATCACACTTTTATAGAAATGAAAATTTGAAGAGTGATGAATATTTTTTTAAGCTTAAAACGATCGCGTCTGCTATAATCAATCTCTAATGCATTTAAAGAACACTATGGAAAGATTACTTTCTTAACGGGCAAAGTCAATTAGGTCGAGAGTTTTAAATGGCAATGTAAACTTGAGAATTAAACACATTAAACTAAAATTCGAATTAAATTAAAAAATAAAATTTTAATTTCAATTAAAAAGTTCAAAATACAAATGTCCAAATGTTAAATTTATCTCAATTTTTGAAATATGTTCACAAGTTAATAAAGTAATTGCTTGTTATACTCGTATATGTGGGAAAAAAAATACATGTCGGTATTAAATAATTTCGATGTGACTTACATAAAAATTGGTTTCTTTGCGAAATTTGGCATAGTCCTTACTGATGAATGCATAAGAAGCATAATTTTGGGTAGCCTTCACTTCGATCGTACCACCTGCAAGATCTGTTTAATTAATATTTTAAATAAGCACATTAATTTTTACTTGAAAAATTGAGAATTTTTAAAGTATTTTCGAAACATTCATCATGCATTTGTCTTTTCAACGGCTATTGATTTTTTCTCGGGATTTATTTAAAAAGTTTTTTTGATTTTATTTTTTTGATACATGTAATTATTTATTTATTTATGTACATTTAATTATAAATGTTGAAACACACTTAGCACCTAATTCACTACCCGTCATGCCGTAAAACTTTGTATATATATAATTAAACTTCCAAGTAACATAAAATGCATTACAAAAGTAATTAAATCTTATAAATTAACGTACATTGCTTAGATGGGTTTAACAGATTTTTCAAAACTTCCGAAATGTATGCTTTATATTTTAGCAGTTTTTAATAAAAGAAAGAGATTACAAGTCGTGAGTTTTAGTTTTTTTAAATAAAGTTAAAAGTAAAAGAATGTCTTTGTAAATATGCGACTTCCAACATTTTTATTACCGTTTTATCACGTCGAGTCGATCTCGAAAAAGCGCCTCGTTCTCCATTCTTTCTTTGGTATCGTGAAACGGCGAGCATCGAAACAAATCTACATGCAAATATCCAATTTGCCGTTGTGCGGCAACAACGGAAAAGCGAAAGAGAAAAATCGCGCGTCTCCTATAGGAAATCAGATCTACATCGGCATCGATACTCCCACATCTATCCACACGCAGACACACACACACACGCACACACACACACACACAAGGCAAACACGCGTAGCTTCGTGCAAATATACTTACTGCAGTTGTAGGTAGAGGGGCAGCACTGACCCTCGCGCACGATGGGCTTGCAGCCCTGGAGGGGCGGAGCGCAAGCCAACGGCACGCAACGTATCGCGCCCATGGCGCAGAAGCAATTGTCGCAGGCCGCCTTCCACGCGATGTCCCTCACCATCTCGCCCTCCTGGTAAACGTGATCGCCGCTCCTGCAGCCTTCCGACATGCAACACAATGCGACGTGTTCCGCGCTCAATTTTCAATTATATACATATATACGCGTCGCGTTAACCGTCTACGTACTCTCCTTCCCTTCTTCCCTTCTTCTTGTACAGACACACGCTAGCTTCGCGAGCAGGTAGGTACCCGTATATACGTTCTCTCGTGCTCGATAATTGTTTTGTTCGAGTTTTGCATTTACGCGGGAATCGATAAACTAAATGGAAAAGTAAGGCGCAAATGTCTGTTTCGTTACGTCGAATAATATCGGAACGAATGTTTATTTATTTATTTTTTTTTATTTTTTTAATTTTTTTGTTTTTTTGTTTTTTTTTTTTTTTATCGCGAAGAATTATTAGTTAGGCAAAATCCGAGCGTTGCGTTATTCGAATAAATATCGGACGATAAATAAACAAAATAAACGTTAATGCATAATTTATATGGCAAACATATCACATTCCCGTTATTTCGTTTTAAATTTATATATTTGGAAAATTTGAATAATGATTTAGTCGTGTCGATGTGATGATAAATTTTACAGTAATCATATACGTTACTATGGCGCAATTATATTAATCAACATGCGTTTTATGTCGTCGTTTAAATTAATTATAAATTTATTAATTATTTTCATTATACTCGTTTTTAAAGTTGATTAAATGTTTTTAATTATTGAATGAAACATTGCTAATCCTTTTTTTACGTTGATATTACTTATCGGTGTAAAGCAAAATTTTCAGAGCAATAAAGTGATATAAAATACGTTAATAGAATATTTCCATTTCACTCCGGCTATCGAAGATATTAGTAAAGTTTGAGAGCATTCTTCAAATGAGTAAAACGACACTGTTACTATTTAAATTATTTTTAATAAAGTATTTACATGTGGAATTTTAATTAAAATTTTGCTTTTCTTTATTTTCTTTTTTTTTTCTTTTTTTAACAAGTCATGAGAAATATTTTATCTAGTTTGAAACTCATTACAACTCATTTCAACACATATTCTGTTTAAGTTTCCTTTTTTTTAAAAAAAAAAAAAAAAAAAAAGGAAGGAAAAAATAAATAAAAACTAGAAAAATAAAATGAACGTAATGCAAACCCAGTCATTTATTCACTTAAATCCCAATTATCGTAAGCGGTAAACGTAATTTTCTTTTTTTTTTTTTTAAATTTTATTAAATTACATTCCCGTAGCGGCAGTAATTTTCGCGTACGTATCTCTAAAATTTCTCGAAGCCAGCTCTGACGCGAGAGGCGCGCGCGCTCGCGATCGTTCTCGCTCGGGGAAAAACGTTGCGCGAGCACGCATAAGGAAAGCTTTAAAAAAGAATGAAAAAAAAAAAAAAAAAAAAAAAAAAGGAAAAATAAAAATAAAGAACGAACGAGCCGTGTTGCATATACGGTTTGAGACTAAAATTTTAAAAGCAAAGGAGGCAACGGGGCCGCGAAAGATAGAGAAAGACCATAGTAGCGCGCAACTGGCCTTTAACATCAATAACGAGAGAACGGGAGAAACGAGGAAACTAAGAGTATCGCGTGAGCGATCCCTTAATTGCGCTTGTGGCTCGGTTATACGGCTCACGAAGGCAAGATTGACTGGGTTTATATAAGCCGGAATGTATAGCTATGCATATACGTGTAGACTCACCGTTTCCCGAGATTGCAGCTAAGGTAGTCGAGAACTCAGCCTGACCTGTAAAACACAGATAAAATAACACGCTATGTGCATGACAACGTAATACAGCGATAAGCGTCTCTGTATATTAATTAGACGAATTTTTTTTGAAAAATTTTTTAATTTTACAGACAATCGTCGAAAGTAATTTTAAATAATTTTTCGCTGTTCTTTTTTTTTTTTTTTCTTGTTTTACACAAATCAAATAAAAACAATGTCATATTTATAATAGTTAATGTGATATATTACTATTTACAACCAGGATACTTACGTAAATCTTGTTTTTCCTGTCGATTGATTTACAAACGAGTAGATGTAATAGCTAATTTTGTAAAAAACATGCATTCGATTGATTAGCGTGACATATAGCTTTAATCATTCATAAAAACTTTAATGTCTTATTATTTCTAGGAAATAAATAAAGATAAAAGAAGAAAATTGTAATTAGTGCTATCTATTAGAAATCTATTGAAATTGTAAATGATATGTTTGAAAATGTCGAGAATACTCGTGCAAATAAAATTTACAACTTACAACGACACACTGACAAATAAGTGTATAAAAATGATTGGACAAGTAAGTTTAGTTCACAATGATAAGAAGTCAATATACTATAAACTTCATTATCAGCGAGAGATGTATATATTAGTCTAGTTTAACCAAAATTCTAATGAGATTCTAAGGGTTGTTTTCCGGTATTAATTAATAAAGTTTGCAATCCATAACTCATTTTAATGAGTTCCAATTTCTGAGATAATTGTTATCGAATTGGAGGGAGGAGATGGCGGTGAACGAAATAGCACAGCGTCTCAGCGGTCTTCATGAAGCGGCGCATTTAAAATTATCCCTTTGTGCTGGTAATTAGTTTTCTTTTGAGTCCATTGTTATACAACAAGCGAGTCAATGCTTCGCATCGCGCATGCAAATTTATTACACCGAGTAGTTTTACAAGCAATAATGTTAAAGCCACCATCGAGCATCGCAGCTCCAATCAGAAAAAAAAAAAAAAAAAAAAAAAGAAATAGTTAAACGAAAAACCCATGCACACGAGTTTGTGTATACTCACGGGTGCAGTTGTAAGCAACGGGGCAGCACGAATGCGGGGCGTATAGTGGAAGGCATCCGGGCAGCGGTAGCAGGCACTTGGGCCGGATGCATCTTCGCGCCCCGGAAATGCAGTAGCAGTACTCGCAACGTCGCGAGCCCATCATCGCCGAACCCGGCGCGTAACGGACCCCCTCGTAAAGGCATCCTGTGACATCTACATACACACACACGCGCGTACTCACAAGCTTAAGCGCACGTTTTTTAATACCGAATGATACGTACCCCCCTATCTTTCTATATTTTTCCACTTTTTTTTTTTTTGGTTCGCGAGATTATTTGTTTTGGATAAAGCTTTTTGCGTTGCGTGAAAAATATATTTTGTTTTCGCTTAACGCTGTAAATGTTTTTTTTTTTTCATGCGATGGATTATAGATATGCCTTAGAATAAAGAATGCCGATGTGTTAAAACAATTAATGCAAATGCTTATTTATAAAATTTGAATGAAAAAAAAAATAATAATAACAATAATAGTAACATTAACAAATATTCAACAAGTTTTTAGAACAATAGATGTATATTTAGCGCGTGAATATTTTAAATAGGAATACTTTTTTAATGAATATTTCTTTTTTTTTTTAAATTATACACTCTCATATAGTGAATTAAAATAATTTACTTCATTACCTTCTTCTGACCTAGGATGATGCGATGCTGCTGTATTTGAACGTTGAAGAATATTTTCATTTTCATCTGCAACATTATAATCATTTTAAAATTCAAGCGAAATATAAAACTTTTTTATTAAGTGCACACGTGTGTACATAAGATAAATAAATACGAAAGAAATGAAGGCGATAAAGTAAACAAATATATTTTAACTTTGTTTATTCGTGCATCAAATATTTGAAATACGTTCGATGCGCCGTAACTTTTATATGAAATCGAGCATTTGTATTATTTTTTAAACGAAGCTTCCTTTGAAAATAAAAAAATTTTATAGAATAAAGTATATAACGTTAAAAATTGAAACAAGCTACCGGTAAACAAATATCGGTAAATTGGAAGTGACTATTTTCAGACTTTCAGTTTTTTATGATGGATAAAATTGCTTCCAATCAACGTGATAAAATATCGCTATAGGACAACTAATATCAATCGAAATTGAATGAAAAAAAAATCACCGGTGTATCCATTCGAAAACTAATTCTCATTATAAAAGCAACGTTAGCGCGCAGCCGAATACATATCGCGTAATTGCCGTAATGAAACTTTCGGTTAATTATATACCCCTCCATTAGCACTTGCTCCGTAGCATTTATAAATCTCGTATGCTGCCTCGTGACCGTTTGTAATTTGTTTTATTTATGCGTTATAACGGCCGTTTTTGCGTCGTCCAATGAGTTTTCCGTGGCCGAGTCACGTTTTATACGCGGGTCGCTCGATTAAATCACTAATGAATTTCAACCGTTTGTTATAAAGAGCGAAAATAATTAAATAAAAGTACCGCGGTGTCAAAGAAAGAGTGAGACACAGGGAGAGAAAGAGAGAAGAGAAGATAGAGACAAAGCGGAAGAGCTCGAGAGAGAAAGAGAGATAGGCAAACGTTGGTAAAGGTATCAAGTCAAAGAGAGGGACAGAAACATTTTGTGAAATATAATATCGTAAAATAAACATTTTTCCTTTTAATTAAAATTTTCAATTATATACTGCCCGAAGTATTTTTCGGCTGACGAAAAAGAAATTAAAATAAAAACCCTCTACTTTGATATTTTTATATTCATGTACACATACATTCATATTTATATGTGTGTATGTGTATATATAGCGAGTACATACATTGAATAAAACATTTTTTCGCCTCTAAATTCTTGATTGCTACAATGTTACAAATGTATAAAATCAATGCAAACAAAGTTAAACGTAAATATAACCATTTCCATCGACGAACAAATGGATAGTTAGAGTTTCACTCGTATTTAAATTGACAAAGAAACGTTAAATATTCGACGAAATTGTTTTTTAACAGTTTACTTCAAAAATCTACCATACGATTGAAATTTGATTTTCAAACAAATTATCAGAGATTATAAATTTTATTTATCGAGCATCTATGACCTATTTTGAATTAAAAACAACGTGGCCAATAATAGAAAACGAGATGGCGTTCATAAGAATATCGTTCGAAACATTCAATTTTGTAAACCTCTTTTCATATTTTTCGAAAAAAGACAAAGGTTAAACTAAGTCGTTGAAAGAAAAAAGAAAAATTCCGAGCGAACGGTGCGCATGCGTTAAATTAACCGAACGCGGTATTCTACCGGCAACGGAACGAACCTAAACGAGGAACGGTTCGCGCTCGTACGCGTTTGTCAAGTAAATGGGCAATCGGTGTAATCGATTTCTCCCTCTCTTCGAGCGGTAAAGTTAATGTCACGGCGAGCTACATTCGATTCCGAATAAAGCGACAAAGAGAGGAAGAGAGGAAGAGAGGAAAAGAGAGATAGATAGAGAGAGAGAGAGAGAGAACTAAAGTTACCTTCGTCGTCGACACCGCAGACGAGTTCGGAACAGCAGACGTTCTCGGCCGGTGGTCGTACCCGACAACCACGTGGAATCGGCTGCGGAAGCCGCGGACAGACCCGGAGTCTGCATCGCAGCGAGCCCTCGACGCATCGACACTGGAGACACGGTTCCGCCGTCGACACTGGCGCACCCTCCTGATAACGCCGACCCTCGTAACGGCAGCCTGTAACGAAAAAAAATGAAAATTATACTTGTTGTAACTATTTTTATAGAGCCGCGTCAACATTTAATCAATAAAAAATGAAACTTTATAATGAACTCGATTATTTCTTAAAATTTAGATGTATTTTTTTCATCGTTTATTTAAAAATATAGCTTTAATAATAAACAAAACAATAAAACTCAATAAAGCGCAACAGCGCTCCTCTGAATCCATTATTATCGCGCTTATTAGCAAATTAGAAAGTCATTACAGCTCCCGCAAGCGATGATCATTATCTAAATTAGTTATCTTTCAATTTTCAACACTTTCCAAAATGAATATCGTCGTCAATTAACGTTAAACATTCGTCTTGTTAAAAGAAAAAAAACAACGAAAAAGAAATTTTATTGATTATAAGTATGCTTTCACCGCGATAAATTAAAAAACATTTTTAAGCGGGTCCCAGATATAGTCATGGCGCATCGAACGGTGAAATTTCAAGTTTAATTGAAAGAGTTCAGTTTTTGGGTCTCGAACGAAATTTTTTTTCTCTCTCGAAATGCAAAAAATCAGATTTTTTTCGTTCGCGTCGTTAATTCTCTCACGACTCGCTAACGAACTGAAGTAGTTAATCAAATTGAGCGACCTCTGCAAACCGTTGTTGCTGTTATTTCAGGATATGGTTGACCTTTTGTAATCCGATCCGTGCAACCGAGTTAAGAATTAATGACTTATTATTACAATGTTCCTTTGAGGCACTAATTACTTAGCAAGGAATTTTACTAAATAAAGAACAGGGAGCTTTTAAGAAAGGCGAAGAAAGGAAAGAAAGGTAAACTTTTGCAAACTGGAGAATGAGTTTAGTTACGGTTTTCACCATAAACAAAATTAATGTATTGTATGTTAGGTATTGTACGCATTGTAAGCATTTCGGAAGTTTTGATAGTAGATACCAATAAGGTGCACCGTTGACGGGAACGCGTTAAACTTGTTTTGAAACGCGTTAATTACGCGCAAATAACACGATTGAATGAGAAAGTTTTATCGAACGACTTTAAAATTTATAATTATGCTCTTAGAAAATTTATTTTGTAACGATACTTTTTATATAACATATATAATTTTCCTTCCTTGTAGTTGCTCTTGATACACACTTTGTATTTAGTTTATGAGTATATAATATTTTTATTGCGTGAAATAATCAATGATTATTGCTTATGGCGCTACCGATAAATTATAATACGCATTCGTAAAATGATACAATTATTTTAATAAAATTTAATCAATACTTTGATGCGTAAATTTTTTTAAAATGTCAATATTATTATAAATTATTTTAAATACATCAATTACTTCACATTCCTCAATAATTACGATTATCTTTGCAAGTTTCAATGACGCCGATTAAATTATTCTCGGTCTTGAAGGTAGGTGATCTTGAAATTATTTGCAAATAACTCTAAAAATAAAAAAAGCATTCGTGTAATTGAATAAGCCAATTCGAGTGTCATGTTTACAGACTTCGCTCAAGGATATTTATATTTTTAAATTGACGGTTACTATTTATTAATACGAGTAGAGTCACGTAACCGCGCGTGTACGGATATTTTATTTACTAAGGATACACAAGAATATTTGCGTAAATGTAATATACGACTAATAATGAATAATGGAAAAATAAAGGTGACCAATACCTCGTATTTTTATACGCGATGAGAGCATCGACATGAATCGAATATTAAAAAAAATTACTATAGAATAAGACTTTGCTCATTTGCCAATAAAATGATTGTTTTATTTACAACTCAAATACGATGCATTTAATTTCGATTATTATTGAAATCTTTACGATATTTTGTATTACGGTCAATAATAAAAACTAAGTAAACTTTATTACTTAAAAGCAATGCACGAATGACATTTCATAATTCAGCATCCTAACAACGGCATCAATAAAGTCAAAAATTCCCGAAAATTTTAAAACGATCGCTGCAATTTTTGCGCGATAGTGAGCATATGTATAATATGCGTATATTTGTATGAGTGTATACTCGTATACCTATATACATATCGAGAGAAGAACAGGCATCGCAGCTGCAACGTTGACTGCACGCCGCTGTGAGCTTATACTATATATACACATCTATGCGTATACCCGAATACGTTGGCAAAATGCGCACTCGAGCGCACGGTATGCGTGGAGATACTGTTGCGCGTTGCGTTGTCGACTGTCGCTACGGGTACACGTACGTGTGTACGCCGTGTAATAAACGAGGGCGTTGAGCGCAAAGCTCCAACGCCGGGCGCCCTTGAGATATAAACGGGAGAAAGAGAGAGAGAGAGAGAGAGAGAGAAGTTTAAAGCACTTGGTCCTATCGGACGCGAACCAACCGCGATGTTGCATGTACGAAGAACATTCGCGTACAAATACGAGCATGGGAGAGTAAACCTGCTGGCGGTATGAATGAAAAGAGCGTTGTAATTCTCCCTCCTTCCCTCTCTCTCTCTCTCTCTCTTACTCAAATGCATTCCTCTTTGTCGGAATATATCGAGAGAGGAGACCGCTTGTCCGAGGCTCTCTTCTTTCCACTTCTTATCCGCCTACTCTTTTTCCTCTTTCCTCTCTCTCTCTCTCTCTCTCTCTCTCTCTCTCTCTCTCTCTCTATTTCTCGCGTGTGTACATGTACTTTTATCCGCATACTCAAGCGCCTTTTTGCTCGCATTTAACTTTGCAATAGTCACGTACGCCTTAAAATGAATATATATATTCATGTTCGCAATAAGCTTATGCGTTTAATCTTTTCTTCTTTCTCTTTCTTTCTTTATGTAGAATTTCTTCGAGTCTCTCGTCTAGTTCTCTTGTTCTCTTGTTTCGCTGTAATTAAATTATACTACGAATTAACTATGCGATGCTCGCGTTAATGTCTGACATTATGATAAACAGCTTGTGTTAGCGGATTAAAATTAATGGCTGCGGAAATTTATCCTTTGATCATTGGACATTGTATGGACTTTGAGAATGTTGTTAAAAATAATAAGAAATATTTTTCGATAAAAAATTAAAAATTATTATAATCGATAAATATATAAAATTTTTACGAGTGTGAATTGTAACGTAAATAAATGAGTTACGCGAGGCGAGGATACGGTGACATAATAAAGCCACACGCTAACTGCTTAGTCCAAGTTTTTCGTACGTGAGCGTTTTCCCAGATTCCAAACTATTTTATAGAGTACGGGAAAATATGTGACTTTTATAACTATATCGCTTTAAGCTCCTATACTCGTATATGTACCGACATTTTATTAGTTTTTGCGAACAAAATGGTACCTTAATTATTTACGGGAATTAACGATGATTTTATTAACTTTCCTTCTTTTCCAATCTTTGAAGCTATATGATTTTCTTTTCTTCTTTTTTTTTTTACCTCTCGAAAAATGTCGCGCGCGTAAATAAGTTAAAATCAATGGCGCGACTTGGTGGAAAAGTCGGGCGAAGAAATAAGAGCGTTTTAACATTTTATCGGGACTCGTAAAAATCGCACATGTATACCTCGACATAAAATTTTGCGGAAGACGCCATAAATTACAAAAATCATCGCTACACTCGTCGTTTTCATTTACAACGACTACCTCGAATAACTGGCCGTGCACGTATGAGCGCGCGCACACGTACGCGCGCTGTACGCTAGTTCACCAGAACTTTTCTCATAGCCATTTAACATCGAATTGAGATGTCGAGTATATTTTCCCGTCCGTAAAAGTAAATTTATTCGCAGCAATAATAACGTATATACGGCATATCTTGCACTTCGGGCCTCTCTTTATCCTTCTATTTATCCGAGTTCTTTTTCTCTCGTACTCCCACGTAGGAATATTTATATAAACGCGTGTATATAACTCTTGTCCATCCTTTTCCATCGCGTTCTCAACTCATCGCGTCGCGCAAAAATAACACAGCGTAACGCCACATTATGTACATACTCGCACTCGTCAGATAGAGAAAAGAAAGAGATAGAGAAAGATAGAGAGAGAGAGAGAGAGAGAGACATGCTCGTAGTCTCGTGGTGCGTAAGTAAACGAAACGAGCGTGGGCGAATGTATGTTCATATATGTATGTGTATACGTATGCTGGGCAAACGTGTGTCGCGGCAAAAAAATTTAACGCGAGCATTTTTCAATTTACTTGTTTATTTTTCTCCACTTTTATGATGTAATTTTTTAACTTAATGTTTTTCATCTTCTTAAGTCTGCGTTTTTTAAGTAAATGCCAAGTTTTGCGAGTAGATTCTCTACTTTGCTATTATACTATTATAAATAAAGTATAAACTATTATATTTTATAATATTTATCGTTTATTTTATTGGGAAAACAATAGTTAGAAATCTGATATCGCGATAAAACAATATATTATTATTAATAACGTTATTAGATATTGTTATTAACAATCGGCAGTATTTTTAATTTTTAATTATTAATTAAAAAATGTATATGACTTTCATCTAAACTCGCAGCTTTTTTAACAAAGAATCTTTTTCCTTTGCTGTATTAGATTTTTAGACCAATAAAATTTTAGCGTTAAATTAACTCAAATGATTAATATCGAAATGATTTTAAAAATAATTGTAAAAAGTCAAAAAAGAATAAATTATCAATGTTATTAACAATATTTCTGATTAAATTTTAATTAATACTTCAAATAAAATTAATAAAATTTAATGAATAATTAAGTGAAATCTGGAACTCGAGTGTTATAAAAAAATACAATATAATATTTTTGATTCCGTTAATTAACGTAGCCGATAATAAATTAAAAGAGCGATCGCTAAAAAAATTTTAATTTGAAAATTTGTAAATTAAACTTTTTACGGTAAATAATTTTGATAATTTTACAAAATAAGATTTGAATTATGGCATGATTAAAAGTAAATATCCGTTACATATATTGAATTTTACATGTTATACATATTTATTTGTACTATGCATAATCTAAATAAAATCATCTAGCATACCGAATGTAATTATTACGCGTCATTAATAATAAAGAAAACGATTAAGAGTGCACCCAAATCTAATCGCAAATGTTTTATCTTTATAAAAAAATAAAATAAAATGAAATGAAAACAAAATGTTAAAATATCTTCAAAATAGACGTGTGTAAATATTCTTAGCGTACATGAAGGATTTGCGATCTAATTAAGCAACGTTGAACAAGTGTTCGCGTGTGCGTAATCGAAAAGAAGTCAAACGTGACTGGCTCAAGATTATGCGAACCCACAGGCGTAGCTCGGCAATAAGCTCGCTGCATATAAGAGAAAGAAAGAAAGAGAGAGAGAGAGAGAGAGCAGGTAAGCGTATAGCATCCATCCGTATTTATCGCTCGTGATTAACCCCCGAGCGTCTTCAACGTTCGCACGATTCTCGAAATCCTCTTTCGGGCTAGAAATATACAGACGCGCGTATATATGCACATATATGTACGTATGCGGCGTGCACACACGGAGAGGCTTGATAAATGAACGCGGTTGAGTAGAGAGGAAAGGAGTTGAGTGGGACGGGGAGGGAGAGTCGAACGAGCCTCGCCGTTAAATCCCACGCAGCGAGAGCGTACGCCCAATCAGCATTGCGCTTAACTACTCCCTTCACCCGCGCGCACAACCTTTTACTCCATTCCGTTAAGCGCGCCCTCGCTTTCCTATACATGTATACATAGATATAAACGTGCGTACATATATATATATATATATATATATAAGCTTCGAGTGAATCTAGGCATTTCGTACTCTCTTCCTCTCCCCTTCTCCATTTCTCTTGCTCGCTCTATCTCGGTTTTAATTACCAAGCTCACCGCCGCGTATTTGACGTTCGGTGCCCGGGAAATCCGCGAATCTCTCTCTCTCTCTCTCCCTCTTTCTCTCTCCTTCTTGCTTTCTATCTGATTTACGCCATCGTTACCTTTAAACAGACGCTCTCGCTGATTGATTTTTGACTCCCGAGCTCTCTTTGTACAAGTACAATGATGCGTATTTCTCAGAGAATGTGCCAAGTATTATATGGATTATGTCTTTTTTATAGATGATGTTAATGATGTTAAAAAAATCTTTGGTTATTTTGAAAGAAAATTTATTGATTCTGGAGAGAAAATAATGAGGATTTCAATTTAATAAAGATGAAAAATTGGTTAATTTTTGTTTTTACAAAATATTGACATTTTGAAATTAAACAACTTAAAAGGGTTAACTTTGAATTCTTGATATTTTCAAATTGTCAAGTCACCGTTATAAACTTTAGAGGTTGATAAACTTAGAGTAATTAAGATGAATAATTTAAATAATACACGTCAGGGACAGTAATTTTCTGATAAAGATAAAGTCCCGCGTAAAAATCTTTCCAGCGTCAAAAGGCCCGAACGCAATTTTTAATCAAGACCTCACGTCTATAGGAAGAAAAAACCTTTTTAATGAAATTGCAACGGGGTGAAAAACGAGGAAGCGAAAAACCAACCCGAAGAAAGGCACCACCTCGCTCTTTTAATAATTAAAGAAAAAAGGTCGCAAAAGAAAACAGAGTCAGAGAGAAGATGGAGAGAAGAAGCTACTAGGAAGGTAAAAGAGAGAAGAGAGACGGGTGGAAAAAAAGCCGGCAGTGACACGCTTGCACGCGCGCGCGTTTGCTTTTTCTCCGTTGACCTCCGTGCGCGCGAGCGCGATACAACTCCCGCTGTAATTTCAAGTACAAAGACTATAACAACGTGACTCGACGGCCAGATCTTCCCTCTTTCTCTCTCTCTCTCTCTCTCTCTCTCTCTCTCTATCTATCTACCCTCTTCCCTACATCTTGAAAAAGACGAAAAGATAGAGGAGACATCGAGCGAGAGAGAGAGCAAACAAGTAAAAAAGAGAGTGAGAGAGAGATATAGAGAGACTTCCACAATGTTGACTTTAGCTGGGCGGCGAGCTGTACGTCGACGGAACGCCCCGTAAAGCGAGAGCATTTGTCCCGTTACCGGGCCATGCTGCTGTCCAAGCAAATAAGAGAACGATCTTCTGAATCCGTTCGGAAGTTCAGTGTAATTAACGAATCGCTAATCGTCGCGCATGTCGACGCACGTGCGCAACCTGGAAACTTTCTTGCGTGAATTGATTTAACGCCGCAATGCCTATAAAACTCGTAAAAGAAATTTAGTATTAAAGTAGTACGTGTGAAGGATATTTTCGCAATTCGAAGAGTTACTTCGCATATTTATACAAAGCGACGATTATCGTATCCGCAAACGTGGCTTATTTCATTCGCTGCGGAATCAAAAATGGAATAAAAAAGGCGTTGGATTTGAGATAAGGGTTAAAATTACTGAATATCAGTTAGAGAATCGATCATTACTGAATTATTTTTAAAAAAGAATTTTTCAAAATAACAGTAACCAAATAACCGCGTGAAATATAATTTTTAAAACTGTTTCTTAATGAGATAATGTTTATTCTTTAGAAATTTTCATTATCAATAATTGTCCAATTATATTTTAGTTTATTATACGAACAAATTTTTTTCTCATACTTTAAACGAAAAATATATTTTTAAATTGAACGATATATTAGAATTTACAGTAAGAATCGAATTCACTTTTATCAACCCACATAATTCCTAACAAAATTTTATGTAACTTAAAAGTTAGGAATTACAAAATCCGTGAAACTTGCACGTGCTCATGGTTAACCGAACTTTGCCAAAACTCAATTACAAACTTTTCAAAATATGCAATAAAAAATTCACGAGACTCATTAAAAATTCATGGCCGGGAAATAAAGGCAAACTGCAAAAAAATGCTAATGGACTGTGGAAAAAAAAATTTGATAATACAATACTCATCCCAGAAACAACAGCGGAGTTACCAAGCGATTTTCGCTTAATCAGCCGCCGAAACGATGAAAATTCGTACTTTGACGAACTCAAGTTTTGTGATTACGGAATTGTCGATGTACATTACAAACATTTAATATCGGCAAAAGCAAAAACGTCGAAAAGATTCTCGTGAAAATTATAAGACGAGACGCAGCGACGTTAAATAAAACGAAAGTTTTCGTCGCTGGGACAAATCGGGTCGTTTATCAATCCAAAAATCAAAGACACATTCGATTAAAAAAAACGAATGCATTAATTGCGCATTTTTGCGACTGTACGAGTAGACTAGCGAGTGACAGATACAAAAAGGGAGAGAGAGAGAGAGAGAGAGTGAGAAATATTACCAAAACTCAATTTTAAATTTTAATGAGGAATTCATATTTTTCGAGCCAAGGCACGCCTCGTAAATTACCGAAACTTGCAACAGAAAGAGAAAGAAGGAGAGAGGAAAAGAAGGAGGTGGAGGCAGAGAGTCGCGCGGCGCGCCAGCATCCCTCCGACAGGAAAGTAAAAAAGGGATGGGTAGGTACCGAAAGAGATAGAAAGGAGCGTCGCGATCGTAAAGTTGCTCGACGCTGTTTCGACGCGAGTTTGAGAACCGCAGCGGATAAAAGTCCTGGCGCGTCCGCAAAGAGAACTATATCTTTGCCGCTGCTTACTCTTCGCTCGCCAGACCTTCCATGGAAGCTCGCTTTCTTACCTATCGCTTCCTCTCTCTCTCTCTCTCTTTCTCCTTTTCTATTCCTCTCGCTATCTTTACTTTTCTCTTTCTTCTGAATTTTTCACCGTGCTTTTTTATTGTTTCCTCCTATTATCGTATATCCTTATCTTTCCTATTACTCGGAAAAAAAATATGATTGTTTTTTTTTTTTTTTCACTTCGAACGCTCGAAGAAATACAAAGTTTTTTGAAGGTTGTAAAATTTTTGAACATTAACGGCGCTTTATGAGCAAGATTATTTATTGCTATGGTTAAAATTTTTTAATGCTGTTTGCGCTGATAAACTTTAATCGGTTATTTGAATCCACGTAATGATAACCTAAAATAAATTTTATTAAAACATTTTAATTTAAATACGTGCTTAACTTATATAACTTTTATAAATATTATTTTTAAAATTATTAAAAACGTGATAAAAATGATACAGGTTTTTTTGAAAACAGCAATTTTTAAGAACAACTTAATTTTATTTATCAGATAAAGTATAATTTTAGTGAAATAAGATGAGTTTTATATAGTTTGTAATTAATTTATTAATTCTTTATTATTAGATAATTAATCTCATTAATATAGAAAAAATAAATAAAATTTTCGTCAACGTTAACAATAACACGAGAGTATGTGTATCTAGAAACAGGAAAAATATAGACTTTGTTTACATTTCTTCGCTTACGAGACAAATTCGAAAATTCCTGTAAGGTCCGAGAGAAGTATCTCAAACAAATTCCATTATGAAGCGCTTCGAATATTCCCAGACAACGTCTCCTAGCAACATCAACAGCAGGAGCAGCTTTATCCGATTTCTCAAAGGCCGCATAGGTATATACATGTGAGTGTACATGTATGTAAACGTACAGGAAAGAACGACAACGAGGAGGAGAACGACAAGGTTTTCGCGCATACATAATCTTGGGAGGAGTATGTAACAACGTTTCGAGCGACAGAACGGCAAAGAGACTACACCGAGATAGAAGAAGTAAAATAAGAAGAAGAAGAAGTATAAGAGAAGAAGAAGAGCCTAGCGTGTACATCTCGTATGTTACGGATCGGCGCTTGTATCAGGCTTTGCGCGCCCACATGTCCGCGCGTGGGTGCGTGTACTCGGAGACTCTCAGCCTACGGCGACGATATCGAGCCTCTCTCTCTCTCTCTCTCTCTCTCTCTCTTTCTCTCTTTCTCTTTCTGTTTGCTTCGCATGCGCGCAAAGCTCAAGGCGCTTCCTGATCCTCCGTCACGCCGCCGCCGTCGGCTTGATAAAATATGCACTGTGTACTTACAGTCTCTCTTTCTCCCTCTCTTCCTCTTCGACGTACCAAAGCTCTCTTTGTCTTTCGCATGTTGGATCGCAGTCGCCATCTTTCTCTTTGGTTCTCTATTTGTACCGGCGCTCCGTCGTTCGTTCGCTTTTCCAGCGAGGCGAATGAGTGCTGCGGTCTGAGAAATTTCGAAAGCTACGAGTTTTACCGACTCCTCGTACTCTCTCTCTCTCTTTCTCTCTCTTCCTCTTTGTGCGCGCGCGTGTGTAACTTATATTAAATTTATCTTTTAGAGATGCGCTTAGCTTTGCGAGAATTATTTGTCATAGGATAGTCTTTCACTCGACTGTCTCGAGCATAGCTTTAATTACATCTTACGAGCTGTTTAAATAAGCAATTGTTTTCCTCCGTGTATCTTCCACGTTTCAAGATCATGTATTTGTTTCGTTGTCTTTTAAACGGATCAAACGTTTATTCAATTTTTTTTGTACTAATAAATTTTTTTATTAAAAAAATTGTTTTGCGATACATTAGGTGTTGTGCATACGTGTACTCGAAAGAAGCATTTTAAATGATTAGTAAACTTTGTAATAAAAAATTTATTTAATAATTTTTGTTAAATTTTTTAATAAAATTCGTAAATTTAATTAATTCTTAAAGTTTTTCTTTAACGACTTAAAACTTAATCATTGTAAAAGTGAATAAATCAATTCAATCTATTATGACATTTATATAAAAGTACGCCACATTTTTAAGTTTATTTTTTAAGACGTACGTGAAATTAATTTTATGAAATTTTATAAAAGTATTTTAACAAGTATAATTATATTAAGATTATATAAAAATCATGCAAGCTTATCAATTACTACCTACATTTACAAAAAAGCAATTTGTAACTATAAAAAAAAAAAAAAAAAAAAGAATAGGAAAGCCTTTAATTTTCAATCACTGGAATCGAAACGTTAAAGTATTTAATCGTTCCTCAGTTCTCCCAAACACTCGGCGAGCAAAAGTTTTTCAATCTAGCCTCCGTGTCTAGTATTCACCTCGCTCGGCATTCTCTATTAAGTTTGCTTCGTCTGCAAGAATAATAATATGTACGAAGAGCTTCCCTTTGGAGCTTCAAACAAACCGACTGGATAAAATTTAACGATTATCCCGGCCGTTTGAGCGAACAAAGTGGAGGCCAGTCGGGCGATAATGAAGATCCACTTTTGCGCTCGCGCTTTATCCCAAACGTATAACGAGTACTATCGCTAATAATTTTATGCGCATCTGTATCTTTCTCTCTCTCTCTCTCTCTCTCTCTCTTTTCAACCCGCCCAGTCTTGTTTTATTGAATTTCTCCGTCGAGCGTGCGTTGCACTACGCGAGTAAAGAAAACAACGCGATATAGCTTTGCTTGCGCGTTTTTACGCGCGAGTAGAAAAGCAAGCGTGAAATCCGATATATAAATGAAAAAAAGGACGTTTCCACTGCACATACCGACAATTTTGCATTTTCCTCTTTGCGATCCCGCCTGCTTTTTCTTGTTTCCTTCTCTGCCCCTCTGCCTCTCTCTCTCTCTCTCTCTCTCTCTCTTTTCTTTTACCTTTTTCATTCGTGTCGCGCCTCGTGTAAAAGCGAGCTTTGTGCGCGTCAAAGTTATTTTCTATGCGCGGCGGTTTTTCATTCCCGACGTTTTATCGTCCGGGCGTATCGAGCTGAACGACGACGACTCGATCAATTGTGTACTTAATCTTTAACGTCGATGATGACTGCTTAGAAATTGTGAAATGTCGCGAATATTTTTATGGAAAATTTCTATTCTTTCACCTTTTTTTTTTTTTTTTTTTTTTTTAATAAAAGAAGACGAAGAAAATTTATTAGTTTTTATTGGGTTGATTAAATGAAGGAATTAAAGTTGCATAGAATGATTTGATAAAATAACAAATGTTTTCAAAATATAAACTTATGAAAAACAAAAAATAAATGGAAAAAATAACGTTTTTATTACTGATGAAAAATAATACTTTCAAATATGTGAACAAAATAGAATGTTTGTTTATAAATATTATTTTTATCATAAATCGAGAATTGGCATGAAAATGTAAAGCATAAAAATTTTTGATAAATATATGTTTTTTTTTTATTTTCATAAACATTTGAGTAGATATTTATTTTTCAAAATTATTTACACACTTATTCATTTACACGTATGTTCCTTCTTTTTTTTTCAGTTTGATCAATTCGATTCAGATTAATTTTCTACAAAATTAAACAATTTGCTAATTAAGATGGTAAACCCTAGCTATGATAATTTACTCTATAGAATCTTGTTGAAATAAGGTCTTCTCATCTTTTAAACTCTTATCTTCGATTTCCATTACCTTAGGCACTTTATATAGAGATTCTCTTCTTTATTTTTCTCTCATTTTTCGATTTCTTTTAACGATCTTACCTATTCACCTGCATAAGTATGTCATATCGTACTCGTTTTCTTTTTTTCTTTTATTACCATTTCATCATATTTGAATTTTTAAGATATCTCATAAAAAATGAACAGTATAAGATTAAATAAAAATGTATAATTTGTTTAATTCGCTGAATCACTACTTTCGTTATTATTTTTTACAAAATTTTATCAATTATTTCCACTTCTTATTCAGAAGATTAATCGCAATAAAATTTATTAAACTACTTACTAAAAAAATTACCGAACAATATAAAAATGAATGACTTTAGATATTAAAATTTAGCCGAAAAATATAAAAGGAATAAAATCAACTACAGTATTAATAAAGCTGGTGAAAAAAAAAAACTGTTTAAAAAGCTCTTATTATTTATTGAAGAGAATTGGTAAATAAAACAAAATTATCATTCGATTCAACATCCATTCAATTTCTAATCCAATACCCAACTAAAATCGTTTTACGTTTCTAGTTTTCTCTCCCCGGCTCGCAGGGAAAGAGAGAGAGAGAGAGCTCGGAATTGCAGCGCCCAACTATAACAACGTATCCGCAGAATGTCATTCCCAGAAACAAAACTAATTTTCTCGCGCGCGCCACTGCGAGCCGTTTCGCGAAAAGAATGTATACCGCGCGTTCGGCGAGCTTACGTATATATAACCATTGAAATTTGCGCGAACCGCACCGCAAAGTCCAATGTACATACGTATATACGCATACACGTGTACACTCATACGCATACGATCGGGCACAATGTGCAAAATTAGTCGAGCGCAAAAGCGCTCTATAGATGTATGTGCACTTATACGCGCGCATATTCCAAAATTGAGTCGGCAGCCGGTAGCTTTAAATACAAGAAAGCAGCTTAGAAAGCAACAGAAAGATAGATAGAGAGAGAGAGAGAGAGAGAGGGCAGGAAGGTATACGCTCTTGAGCGTAATCTGTTATTAAATCCCTTTAGCTCGGACGGGGTTTAACCAGTTCACGGACACCTGTGTGCTCGCTCTTCCTCATTCGATGATCTCTTTCACTCTCTCTCTCTCTCTCTCTCTCTCTCTCTCTCTCTCTCTCTGTCTCTCCCTCTCTATCTTTCTCTTGCCAAGAGGCTTCAGGTATTCGTACTTCACCCTTTATGCGCTTCCTCTTGCGAAACTTACGCGAAGCGGAATATTACACTTAATTAGCGAATTAGATGCTCCGTGATAGGTAGGCTCGTGCTGTTTATGCAAACTCGACTCGCTTTTGGAATTTAAATTGTTAACTCCGAGACGCAGAGTCTAGGGATGAATCTTTTTCGCCACGGACCTTTTGAAAATATGACGTATACATGTTGAAGCAAGTACAACGCGCGGCGACTCTATTACATATCCGTCGGTAAATCGCTGAGGGAAAGCGAGGCGAACTAGTGGCATCCGTTGTTAATCGCCCAGAAAATTTTGATGTTCATTTAATGGTAGTCGTGGCTGCCGCTGCTAGAAAATTTGTTAAGGATAGTGGAAACCGAGCTGTACGAGTGCTTGAATGATGCAATATATTTATTATTATTTTTCCGGTTTCTTTTTCAGCGGTGTATGATATTTGTTTAAAAAAAAAAAAACAAATTTTAAAATAAATGTTATTATTCTATGGCTTAATTTATATGCACAAAATATCAGCTATAAAATGTAGATAAATACTTTTTTCGTTTTGAAAATAAATATAAAATTTTATCTAAATATTAAAACAAATAAAATTGCGTTGAAACAGTAATTTATAAAGCTATTTCGTGCTTTAATAATCGGTAAAATAAACTGTGTGTGAAAGCGAAGACTGAAGCGAACATTAAAGCGAAGCTATGCTTGATTTAATATTTTTAATAAACTTATTGTTAAAGTTTACAGTTATCAAGCATTTATAGGAGAAAATTTTATAAAAATAATTGTAATTAAGCATTAAAATTTGTAAAATTTAATTTAAATATTATTAACGAGGGAAAGAAGCATTACACGAAACTTTTCTTCCGATTATTCATTTTGTTAAGAGCCAAGGTTATTGTAAGTCTTACAAAGATCAATGTCCATCTTCGTTTTTATGTTCATTAACTCGAAGTAAATTGAAAGAAGTAATTCAATGCTGCAAAAACATCCTGAGTTTTATATGTGTATATTCTACAAGCGATTGCTGATTATTAATTTTTTCATATTTGCAATTTTTTCCCTAAGCAGCTTATTATTACTTTTAATGTTTGCTAATATACTTTCAGCTTAAAATAAAATTTAGAAATAATTTAACATAGAAATAATATCGTAATTATAGAGCTTTTAATTTTTGTATTAAATATTTTAAAATTATTATTTAATATTATTTTATAATTTTTCTTCTTCTTTACCATTAAATTTTTCGTAATTAAACTTAACATAAAATGAATTAAGTATTAAAACATTAAAAAAACTGAAAAAATATACTTTTAATATTTATAATAAATAAAAAATAGTAAATGGAATAGCATTCAATTTTTTTTATATTATTGATATCAACAATTAAAAATCAAATTGAATTAATTATTTGTATTATTAGTTGTATCTATAAATATTATAATAAAAAAATTATTTTAAAGTTATTTATTGAAAAGTTTTTGAGACTTATTATTAAAGTGAAAAATAAACGTTAAAATATAATTAAAATCTTAATAAATCACTATATGAATTTTAATATTTAGGTGTATGAACGTAAAATATGGACATTTATTATATTACGTAGTTTTAATACAATAATGTAATAGCAACACTTTTTGTTGACAAAAGTAAGTCAAAAAAAAAGCTTTAAATTTAATTTGCATCATAATATATTTAAAAAAAAAAAAATCCAACAATTTATTTCATTAAAGATCAAACAGTATTACAGAAAAAATTGAAAGAAAAAGAAATTAAGAATCGCAGAAAATTGTTAGCGTAAAGCATTTTTTTGTAATTAAATTCGTAAACGAACCGCTAACAGGATAGCGGCGGCGGCCGCTCTTGACGCGCGCATTCATTGGTCTCAGGATCATCGGTCCGGCATTCAAATGCAAGGATTCAAAGGGTAAAACGTTATGGTTATGCCCCTTGAGCGTTTTCATTACGATCCTCTCTCTTTCTCTCTGCTTTTTCGAACCATCCCGATGCCCTCTCTCACACTCACGCGTATATATATATATATATATAAGCGCACAACGAAACGCGGAAATACTCGACGAATAAATATTATTATACGGGGTTCGACGAGCGACGGGCGTGAATGAACGAAACGCGAGATCGCGCGCCGTGATAATAATCCGCGAGCGAGCGCTTAACGAACGATATCAAAACGCGTTGATTATGTTTTTCAAAAGCCCTGCGAAGGGTTGCTATACGAACCTACACGATTTTTGCCTTTTCTCTCTCTCTCTCTCTCTCTTTCTCTTTCTATTATACTGCGCTTGCTTTTACGTTCGCGCTCGCGCTTATATTACGAAACGAACTGGTATTTACGGCGCTAATTAATTTTCGGTTAATTTCAAACTCCTCGTGATCCTATAGATTTTTCTCTTTTACTTTTTTCTTTTTAACGGATTATTTTCGTAAAAATAATCGTGCGCGATGACCGAATCGATAAGTGATTGTCTTGGGGATTGCGTGTTGTAAATTATTAAAATTTATCGTTGTTGTATCAAAATTTTATGATAATTTCTGCAGCATATCGAAAAATAAATCTTTTTATTTTAAAATATTTTCTCTGCATAATGGAAGAATAATTTTATTTCCTTTTTTAACAATATTGTACGGTGTAAGACTTTTAAATATATTTTGCATCTGTATTCGTATAAGAAAAGGTAATTTGCCTAATAATTTAACACAGTCGATTTTTGTATTTTGTAATCCGCAATATTAACGAGCAATTTCACCGCCGTCAAATAAATATCACGAATTTCATCGCGAACCTCAATTAAACTAGGCGGTTTTTAGCTAAAACATAAAGGGAAAAAAAATGAAAAATGTAAACAAAAAAAAAAAAAAAAAAAAAAAAAGAATCGTAGAATAAACAAAAATGCACGTTTAACGGAAGTTAATAAAGCAATAAAACAAACGGTCTCCTTTAAAATTCCGAGCACGACGTTCATTATTCCAGAGGGTTAAATCCATGACGATATGTTGTAAAATCAGCGAACACGATAGCGACAAGTGTTCCCTCAGCGGACCTCGTAATTCACCGGCATTAAATACTCTGACGGCTGATGATCGTGTAAGTTATTTTTCGTTCTATCATATACTATATATACACATCTGCGTATAGACAGGTCGTATACCTTTCTCTTTATTTTCCTTTACATCTTACTTTCTTATTTATCTTATGCTCGATCGATTCGTTTGCTTCTTATTAATCTTATTTTCTCTTTTCTTTGCGAATTTTTTTCCATATATCTATATTTAATCAAAAATAGAATTAAGCAAAGTTTTAGAAAACTAATTATTGTTGCCTTAAATCGTTTTTAATAATCACGAATAAAACATGAACTTACTTCATAATATTTTTACAGTAAACTAAGTTAAATTTAATCATCAATTTTTAATCTCTTATAAAATCACCGGTAATAATTTAGAAAATAGGAAAAAACTTTATTAACAATTTTAAAATCGATCGGCAGTTTTGCTAAGGTACAAATAAAATAATTTTAACAATTCAACTAAAAACAATATAATTTTCCATTCAATGTTGCAAAATTTAATTCTCACCGGCAATGAATACTTCACTCTATCCGTGAAATAATAATACATTTCCCCTCCTTGTAGAGTCCCTATTTCCTCCATTACCCTTTATCTCCCTCATTCCCTCTTATCTCAACGTCCTTCTCACTCTCTCTCTCTCTCTCTCTCTTTCTCTCTCTCTCTCTCTCTCTCTCTCTCTCTCTTGCTCTCCACCTTATCCTCGTTTAGCGCGTCGGCGTCTGGCAGTCGGCGGCCAAGGAACAAGACTCAGCCAAGAAAGAGCGCAAGAGAGAGCGAGAGAGAGCGAGAATCATCAAGGTGTGGAAAGAGTAAGGGAGAGAGAGAGAGAGAGAGAGAGAGAGAGAGAAAGAGAGAGAGGAAGAGAAAGAGAGATACCAACCGATGAATGGACTGGAACAGGTTCTGAATCTTATGCAATAATAAATGAGTGACCTCCCATCCGAATCCACTCAACATCGAGAACACCTGGCTATAAGCTGACAGAGAGAGAAAGAGAAAGAGAGAGAGAGAGAGTTTCCGTAGCTTCTTTGTTTATACGAGAGAACTAAGGGGAGAAAACTAAAGGACAAAGGGTAGAGATAAGAAAAGAGAGAAATTATTGAGAAAGCCATGTTGTCGCACAATCTAACTGGAATATCAATGTGTACCTGGTGCAGAAACCTGGAAGCTTTTACTCATTAGGGCTTTCCGCTAAACAACTTCCGTAGCACTTTGACTTTCTTTCGTGCTTGTTTGCCGCTGCCGCGACAGCATTTACTTTCCGACTTGAGAAGCTTCCATCTTTATCGCCCCCCTCACCGTTTTCCTCTCTTTCCCTTTCCTTCTCTGCCTTCTCTGCCTTCTCTGCCTTCTCTCTGCTTTCTTATTCACTCGTTCTTCCGATGAATAAAGTATCGGGAAAGAATTGATTGGCGCCGCCAAGTCGCAGAGCTAATGGGGGTCGCGCTAAAAGATAGAGCAATATCGATCGTTTTTTTCTTCTTTTTCTTTTTATCGTTAAAAAAAATAAAAAAAAAAAAAAAAAATACACGAAAGAGAAGAAAGGTTATTGTTTTTATCGGAAAATGGATTGAAAAAAAAAAAAATAAATATTCTCTTTGGCAACGAAGCTAATTCTTCTTTGCTATTGTAAATGTTTTAAGTTGAATTGATAAATTGCATAAAAATTTTTTGCGACGATTTATGAGATATTTTAATCCGTATGGTAAATAAATATTTCTTGTTTTGTTAATAGTTGTAAAATTTTAATTTAAAAAATATTGAAATATTTTATAATTTTTACTTAATTATATTAATTGCATTTGCATTTATACTCATGGTAGTAATTGCACAAGTGCACATTCGTTGTTGCTCATGTTTATCTATTTTACAAGTATATACGTGTAAACGTATATGTACTTTACGCATTCGCCTGTACAAATTTTTATTGCAAACAGAGAAATTGGTTGGTAAATGTAAAAATAAAAACATGCGTTTTATTTTTCCAAAAAGTATTCAAAATAAATTATATATGTCTAGAGATAAAGCGCAAATAAATATTTTAATTTCAAAATTTTTATTGCTTAAATAACACATTATTCTCAATTTTAATCCTTTGCAAACATAATTTTAACACCGATTAAATTTTCAAAAACTACGAGAATTTCTCGGAACCTTTCCTTCCCAAATGGAGAGAGGAAAAGAGAGAGAGAGAGAGAGAGAGAGAGAGAGAGAGAGAGAGAGAGAGCGAGCAGCATTATCCCTTACGGGTTTTGAATAAAGCTTCCTGGAGAAATCTTTCAAGGCGGCCGAATCGCGGACTCTCGCCTCGCTCCAAACTCACGTGGGAGTCTCTCCCTTCTTCTCTCATTCTCTCGCTTTCCTGTTTCTCTTTGGGTCCCTCGTGGGAAAACTTTCTAGAGAACGAATCGCGAAGTATAACGTAATGGATCGTACAGGCTCTCGCTTCCTCGCCCTACGTGTAGCTGAATAGCGACACGTCGATTTGTGTTATCGCTTATCATGAATTCACAAGAAGGGGGAAAAGGTACTCGCGCACCCTCAACGCCGCCGCCGGTACCAAACGCGCGATTACTCGCAGTGTACCGAGAGGCCCCGGATCGTAAGCGACCTTCGCGAGCTGTGTAGTACTTTCACTCTTTCTCTCTCTCTCTCTCTCTCTCTTTGGCTTTCTCTGGTTGTGGTTGAATTATTCATACATCGAATAATTAGAAGCTTTATGGCTCGGAGACCAAGCCAAATGGAAAAAGTATGTAAGAAGAGTACGAATAAGTTCAAAGAGAGAAAAGATAAGGAAGGATATAAGAGCGTGGAATAGGAAAAGTTGATCGGTTAAAAATAATGATGCATAAAGTACTGAATTTTATTTAAGGTTTGTAAAATTATAGCGTTTTCAGTTAAATTTATTACAACGTTATTGATAATTTATCAATCGTAGACGATAAGATCTAAGATATATGAATAAAAGTTAAAAATTTGTGCAAATAAAAGTTTGATCGCATTTTGAACTTCAAGTAGATAACTACCGAGTATATTCAGACGCTCGTTTTCAATCAAATTCTCTGTTTATAAAAGCTATATCATATAATAACTGTGATACAGCTGGATACTTAAATTAATATAACTGTAAAAACAAAATTTTTAAAGCAACGGAACATTACCACTGTTTAACACCGCTAAACTCAAAACGTGGGATTATTAACTCAAAAAAGACGATGTAAATGCTTACACTTGTTTCCAGTAGCTGAGGAATGTTGAGGAAAAATTCTTAAGCTAGCCGTTGCAAAAGTATGTTTATTAAAATTCACCCAGGCTCGCGGTCGTGGAAATTCGTAAGAAGAATGGGTAGGAATGGGGAAGGAAGGGAAAGGGGAAGGGGGAGACGGAACGAAAGGTAACAAAGAAAAATGAAATCGCGAGCAAGCGAGCGCGAAAGAGCAAGGAAAAAGCATTTTCGTGTGTAAGTATCATTAAAGAAAGGATGAAAATAAGAAAGCCGAGAAGAATCGAGAGAGGAAAGACGTGGAAATTGCCAAACAGAGAAAATTGTAAAAGTGTGCACGAAAGCGACGGTGGAAAAAAGGAAATGGAAAAAGGATAGAAATTAAGGAAGTAAGAGGGCAGCAAAAAGAAAGGGGAAGTGAAGAGAATAAGAAAGTAAAGAAAAAAAATGAAGAAAGAAAGAGAGAAAAAACGAGAGGGAGAGAGAGAGAGAGAGATAGAGAGAGGAGAGAAGTGGGCGCGCGCACGATGCAGCGGCGCGCACTGGGGGCAAGAACGAAAGAGAAAGAATTCGCGCCTGGCAGGGGCATGTATGCGAGAGAAAGACAAAGACGGAGGGAATGAAAGAGGAGTAGGTAGTAGTAGTCGGAGGAGGAGGAGAAGGAGGAGGAGGAGGAGGAAGGTGAGGTAGTTTAAACTCAACTTCCGCGCAGTGCACCGGAGACAACTATACATTACTGCTCGAGTGTTAATTTACGTCGGACGCCTTCTTAATGGGCCGGCAAATGCAAGAACGTCTCTACGGTTGGCTTCGTGTATTACGTCGCTGCTGCTGCGTTTTGTTCTCCTTCATTCATGGATTCTTCTACCCTTTCGATGCGGACTCATTTTCTCTCTCTCTCTCTTTCTTTCTCTCTTCCTCTTTCTCTCTCCTTCTCTTTCTTCCATTTCTCCGCGTCACAGTTAATGAGGCAAGAAATTGATAAATAATTAATCGAACGCGCTTCTATGTATTGCGAGGGAAGTCGCAGAAAATAACGCTTGTAGCTCTACGCGAAGAGACTGTTTTTTTTCTTTTTTCTTTTTTTTTAGTAAAAGAGAATGTGTAAGCTTATTTTATGCGATTGCTTCGTTAAAATATCTCAGAAGAAATAACTGGGATGCTTATTTATTCGTTTGATTCGTTCGCCGTGTTGAAAAAAGTTTGTATAGAAGTTTTGGTAGAACTGGCGATAATCCAACTCAATTTTTTACGATTATTTGATCTTCTGATATTAAACGTTAAATCTTCAAAAAAGCTCTATTAGCTATTTTATTGCATCACGTCAAAATAAAATTTATAGTTAATTATGAAATAAAATTGAATTTTTATTATAATAAAAATTAAATGTTCGAAATTTAACAAAATGGTATTAATTTTATTTAGAAATTATACTGTTAACCAATTAATTAATACAATTTTCTTTAATATTTTTTATTTAGACAAGCAATTAGGTAATTTTGGTTCATATTATTAAGAAAAAGTAATGCTGTTAATTTGTATACTAACTAATAAATTAAAATATTTTTTTTATTTAATTTTTAGCACATATCAATATCTTAAAAAATAAAAATATGCAACGTAAAGTGACTTTTTTTTTTTTTAACAAATCACTTTTATTCAAGTATTCGAAACAAATTTGAAAATAGTAAAAAAAGGAAGAAGTAAATATAAAAATTGTAACAAAAAATATGCGGTACATCGAATAAATGTTGCACTTGTGTAACATGTATATATATATATATATATATATATATATATATATATATATATATATGGTAGTCCAATACTTCCCGGGTAACCAACGCATTATGAACGAGGCCTGTGCATACTATATATATATATATACCCTGGCTTTGTTACACGAAATGATTGACAATTGTTTTCGTCAATGAGTTTAAAATACAACCGCATTGCAGCAACAGCTCCCCAGAGTCGCAAATTTTGAGAGCTCTTTATTGCGGTATGCAATATCCGCATCATTTTAACTTTTAAAACTAAGTAACGCGCGTATAAGACTAGGCGAGTTGAAGGAGAACGTTTTCAATAAATGAAGTAAAAAATAAAATACATTTTTGTAAGATTTTAAAATAAAAAATAATAGATCGATCTCTTTTTTTATTTTGATTAAGAAATGCCGTCAATTAAGTTGTAAAATGAACTAATAAATATTTGTGAATCGAACGAAAAAGTATTTTAATTCGTGTGTTTTATATTAAATTATACCGCTATTGTAAATATTGAAAATTGAATAAATGTGGATTAATTTTCATTTTCCGTTTGAATACCATTGTTTCGTTGTTTACTTCATTTATCGCAAATATAAATTTATAATTGTACACTTTTAAGTAACGGGGATCTTTTAATTTTGAAATAATCATCGTAAAAGTTATAGTTATTTTATACGTCGCATAACATTATTGATTACAAACAAGTAGTGAAATTTTATGTCAAATATATATTATTGATTTAATGTGTATACGCAATATCGCTAAAATTTATTTACATTAATTAATTGCGTGTGTATAATGAAACGTATATTTGTCAAAATTTTACAAACCATACGTTTTAAAAAAGGCGATCGAATTAAAAATCATAAAAATTTTACGATATCAAAGTTTTGAGCGTATACACATAAATAATAACGAAGCAGAGTAAGAGGGTAGTTCGTGTGGCGCTAACGCGCAAACGGTGCGGATGTTGGCTTTAACTCGCGGAATCAGTTGCATCGCCGCGACCATAATTTGCGGTCGACGGTCGCTACTGCTTGGATTTCCGGTCGAAGTTAGCGGGCCACCTTCCTCCGCGTGAACGTATTGTTTCTGTGGAACGCGCGTAAACGCGTAAATATATAAGTCGCATTGAGCGCAAACAATTTTAATTCTTTCTCCCTTTCGACATAAGACAACAAAGAGCAACGCTCTGCGTTTTTCGACGCGTTTAGCCGTAAGTGTATCTCCGTTCTCTTCGTAGATTAAATCGGCGGTAGTGTACCTTTTAATGCTCTCATCCTCTTTGGCTTTACGCGAAGACGATATTACATCGAAAATGCTCGAGTTCGTACACCTGCGTCTGTATGCGTTTTTCTTTCTCTTTCTTTTCTTTTCTTTTCTTTTTTTTTTTTTTTTTTTGTGCCGTTCTTCGCGTCTAGTTTCTAAAAAGAGGTACACGAAGTTGTTGCAACGGCGGTACAGTAGCAACATTCTGCGCTACGCTAGCTTATGCGAAATGTTTGCGGGTGCGCGTAAGTGGGATTGCGAGGGACTTTTGTGAAAAGCCGATAACGAAAACTGGAATTTCCTTGCGCGTATACAGCTACCGCGATTTTAAAATACGAATACGCTGGAATAATGCTTAATGAACAATTTTAATGTATTATTCATGAAGAAGGTTATATTATTTAATTAAGGTTTAAAAATGTCGGTTGATTTAATTTTAGTATAAAAGTAGGTTTCGTTAAAACAACTGCGAAAGTAGATTTATGATTTTTGTAAAATATTTAAGGCTTTTTTTGCAAAGTATTTATGTATATATTAAAATGCAATCGAATAACGTTACTTTTTTATTGAATAAAATGAATATATATATGTGTGTGTGTGTGTGTGTGTATATGTGTGTATACATAATGAATAATATAAAAATATTCTTTAAACATAAACAGTATAATCATATTTCCGTTACCGAAAAAAATTATTATTACATGCACGAAATAATTTCGGCTTAGAGATGGATACTCGACTTAGAGGTGAATAATAAACGCGTTGGCAATGTACGTATGAAACGTTGGTAATCATACGTGAAAGTACCGTACCATTTCGGGTGGATATTACACCACTTGGATAACATAATCGGAACTATCGACTTCTGGCGATCGGTATTGTCACACCTTTTACCTGAAACGACGAGCCATTGCATACGTGATCCGTTGGTTCTAAAACGTACACTCGAAATCTAATACATATTGCACCCGGCAATCTCAGCTGCAGTTTACTTTTACTGTTATTGCATAATACCCATGCTGCGTTATTATTCGCTATATTTATCGTATTATTTTAATTTATCATGAATCAAAAGAAGGAGAAAATCATGTAATATCGATGGGATATGACGGTATTATCTAAAAATTTACAATGAGCATACGCCAAAGCCATATTGGACTTGTAAATTTTTTAAACAGTATTAATAGTAAACTTAAAAATGCTCCAATTTAAAAAATGACAAAAAATGTTTGCTTGATTTCTATATTTTTTTCATTGCATACGTATAATCAAATAATCAAATAAACAATATTCCGAATTACTATATACATAAAAAAAAAAAAAAAAAAAAAAATACGTATATACATATAATAACAGACTAAACCGACACACTTTAAAAATTCCACCTTCTATAAAGATTTTTCATATATCCTCTCTTTGAAAACGTTATACCTTTCCGTTTCACGCAAGAGGAAACAGACGTGCGTTAAAGTAAGAAAAATATAAAACGCGACATATTCGTTTAAGAGAGGTAAAAATTTCCGGCGAAACTCATAGCCGCCGAAAAGGATAAAATGAAAGAAAAAAGGAATGAGAAAAAATCGTTGAAAACTTTGCCGAAAAAAGCCACGCGAAGCGAGCGTTAGCATCTCCGCGCGGAGATGCGCGAGGCGAAACTTCCCTCGGTGTATATACTTCCTCCGTCGTCGTTTCTTACGCATTATCGCGAGGCGTGTATATACACACGTAAAATGCAATTCCACCTTGGGATAGAAAGAAAAAAAGGAAGAGAGCGAGTGAGACAGACAGAGAGAAAAAGAAAAGACGAAATATACCCGCTCGCGGATATGCTTTCGCATCCACTAACGGCTGCGAAAGCTTGCGCATAACCGCGAGTAGTTTAGGGAAGTTGTATATATATATATATGTACATATACGTACATACAGAAGAATATACGCGTGAGCCGTACGCGCAGAGCGTCTAGATGGAAATAATATTGACCGAACGAGTCGAGGAGTAACTCAGACGTGTACGAGACATATTCGCATCGTTTCTCGAGGTATAAATACCGAATTCTCGACTCCCTCTCGCTCTCTTTCTCTCTCTCTCTCTCTCCCTCTCTCTATCTTTCTCTCTACTATCTCTCGCCCGGCGCCTACACCCACGTAATATATACGTTTGAACGAGGCTTTATGGAAGTTTGCGAGCGTTAAACCGTTATTTGCAGGAGGCACGCGTGCTCGGTGGACCTGTCGAAAAAATGTGCGCCTCTCTCTGCTAAAGAATTAACGTTTAACGGTTAATTTTGGGACTCTAGGGGACGAATAGGATTTTTTTTTTTTTTTTTTTTTTATATGCGTTTCGACGTGTAAAGTAAATATTTATGCAACATTAAAAATAACGACGGTTATTTTTAGCAATATGTACAAGAAATGATAATAAAGATAGTAGTTAACGTACGGATAAAAAGGCTGCGCATATTAATCGTGAAGTTTTTGTAACTGTATTTTAACAACGAGCAGCACACTTTAAACAAATTAACCCGAAACAATTTTCGCTTACTTTATCATCGCTTTGTTTTTAGCTCGCGAGACACGCGAGACACGGCCCACATACGTAAAACACCTGCATCTTCGTAGCCAACGTTCGTACACGCGATACATCTGGCGATATACGGATATACACAACGTGGGTAAAGGCGCCCGGATATAAAGCATGTATGCCTGTATATCGCGCGATTTCTTTTCTTTTTTTTTTCTTTTCTTTATTTCTTTATTTTTTTTTTTTTTTTTTTTCATTTCACGAATACGCACGCTTGCTCGTACACAGCTACGAGGGAATTTTCCATCTCGCTCGCGTTCGAGCGCAAACGCCGCAGCCGGCAATCGCGCGGCTGGCTGAATCTCGTTTAAAAAAGTCATTCTCCGCCGCGTATTTTTTCGAGCGCGCATCGAACTACATACCTGCGCCACCCGGTTTAACGCTGCGACGATTGCGCGCGAGTGTGCAAAGTAAAGTGTGCCAGCGATTTTTCTGCGAGATGTGTATATACGATGGAAAAATTAAGCGCAATTAGATCATTTACCGTTTAGAATTTTCTGTGCAATTTGAAGCTAGCATTAATTTTGAATTTTGGATGTGGGCTATCTTAAGACGTGACGTGAATGCGCGTTGAATAACGCGGAACTATCGTTTGTTTTAAACGACCGTATATTTTTTTTTCTCTTACGATAGTCGCTTGATTTTGTTGTATGATCATTATTATACACGATCGATTTTTAATTAATCAAACTTCTATTCGAAAAATTTATTAAATATGTAATAATGCATTTGATGAGAAAATTCAAGCCCAAAAATAAAAGTATAAAAATTATTGCTTGACAAATTGTTAGTAACATCGTTAAGTGTACACTTTGAATGAACGACAACTTCGTATTCGAGACTTTCCATAAAGCGATTGTTATTATCAATGTTGCAAAGGGACGTTACATTATATTTTTTCGATAAAAGTTATGAAGCTATAATTTCATAAAAAATAAACGTTAACTACATAAATAAACTAGTACATAAATATATTTGCGTAAATACAATTTCTATTTTTATTAAAATTTCATTAGTTTTTAATATAAATATAATTCAATTATAATTTTTATCATTTTTTTATGGACAGTAATAATTTACAATGAATAAAATTTTTCTCATTAAATATTGATTGGGTTCATTTAGTATTGTTATAAGGACATATTTAGATATGAAATAATGTATTTTTGATGAAATGAACGTGAGTTGGATTGATTATATAATTCGCATAATTTTTCAATGTGTATTAAAGTAAAGATTTCTATAAATGTTATTCGATTTTGCGAGGTAAAGTACTACCTGCTATTTTCATTGCATCCAAAATTATATTAATTAAAAGTTATAGATCTCTTACAATTATTTTACTTTATAATCTATGTACAAAAATTGACAATTTATTATTTTCTATTAAAATTATATTTGCAACAATCGTGAAGTTAAAATAAAACGATATGATTTTAAATATTGTAAATGTCTTACTATTCACCCAATTATTTTAAAAGATTAAATAATATATTGCTTTATAAATTAAAACATAAATACGTAGTTCTCGTATTTTTTTTTTTTTTTTTTTTTTTTCAAAACTTCAATTGAACTTTATCGTTAATAAATTAAAATATATCATAATCGAAAGTATTTAAAATTAAAAAAATATTGTAAAAGATGATGAAACAAAATATTATTTAAAGGCACTTAAAACATACTCTGAGCATTTTCAAAATCCGGGACTAGACTCGTTGAAATAACAATGCGTCGTGTCTCGGTGCATTTTCTCTATAGTTTCCCTTGACCATGGGCCATTGTATAAACATATATAGTCCATCCAAGCACACGGATACGACCGTACAGCCTTGTGTGGCACACGAAACGCAATTAACGATAACGAAGCTAATTACGCGCACATAATTTGAGAGAAAAAGCCGGGGGAAATGAAATCGGCGAGATTGAATTTAATACGTCTCGCGTGCGTGTGCCCGAAGTACGTGTACATATGTACATATGAGAGAGAAGGTGATTGCTCGAGCGCGTGGTTTCGTCGTTTATACATGAGACAGAGAGAGAGAGATAGAGAGAGAGAAAGAGAGAGAGAGCGAGGGCCAGAGAGAAAGAGAAGTTCGTCTTTGGAATTGACCACTGCGGTGCCCTTGCTCTGTGTATGAGCCTTTGCGCCTAATTAACATGTTACTCGCGGCAAGGATGATAGCGCGCGCGCGCGCGCCTCTTGTTATTTTCCAAAGTCCGCGCTATGGTTCTTCACCTAACGGCGGCGCGAAGTTTTCACGGAAAAATTACGGAGCGCGCGTTCGCTTAATATATGTGTACACGCGTGCGCTAGACGTAGCTCGTATAACCACGCGTTATTACGTATATACGTCGATGTTGAGTTTCGTGTTTTAACTCGCGCGCCTTTTTCGCCTCGAGCGGCTTTTTTCAGGAAAGCGATCGTGCGATCTTTCGTTAATTGCACGGAAAGGTAAAATGACTTTATGCTAATGAATTTCGTGCGTTCAAATTTTGTTTTAACGCCTGTTACTGCGGAATTTAATTTTCAAATTTTCCCGGTATTTAACGGGTTCGTGAAGGTATTGTTTGAAATTTGTAGATTAATTTTACGTTGTATTATCGCTATTAAAATAAAATCGATTTAATTCGTTTTACAATGCTAAAAGTTTATTTATTTGTTGTATTTGTAAAAATTGTATAAACAGATTTCAACCTCGTCAAATTTTTATTATTTTTAACTAAATTTGCACCAACATTATTTTATTTAGAATTTTACATCGGTAACTTTTTTCTATTGTTAATTTATGATGCATTAAGAAAAACATAACGTAGTTATTTTTAATTAGCTAGAATTAATATTTGTAAATAAAAAAGTGTTTATTCTCGTCATCGCATTTGTAACGTTTGTAGTTTTTTTTTTCGATTTTCGTAATGACGTATTAAAAATTTTGTATGCAACATTTTTTAAACGTTTGCTTTATTTATGAATTTTAATAAAAGCATTTTTGATATTAACTTAAAACCAATTTTCAATAATATCCACTTGTTTCTTTTGAGTAATAAAATTTCAGAAAATTTATATTTATTTTCAGTTCATTAAATGTATATAAAAATTTCTCATCGAATTCGTTTAAAAAGGTTGATTTGTTATAGCGGGGAATCAAGTAAATTTTCGTCTTTGAGCTTTTATTCTTATTAAAATTGATTTTGAATTCAATATACAAACTTCAATAAAAGTATAAAACATTGCTAATGAGAAAAGTTATAAAATTAAATATCAATTAACATTCGTGCGTAGCTAGCGAAAACTGATTGAATTTCAATTAATACTCATAAATGCTTTTTGTTATTTTTTTACAATTTCTCATTACGATGCTATTCTATGACAATTAACGATATTGCATTTCAATCAACGTCAAATTTTTAAAATAGCCAAACCTCTATATTGTATAAAGTAAAATTTCTTTGAAACGAATAAACAAAGAGAATGGAAGAAATTGATAGTCCAAATTTTGTTTTATTCCTCGTGTTCATTCAAGACCGGACGAAGAAAAAAGGAAAAAAAAATCAACAAAACTAGGTATCGTTGACCCAAAATCCCTCCAACGCAAATAAAACATTCGGCGTTTCGATCATCACTCACGTATATTCGCAATGTTAAAAGCCCGACGTAGTAAAAGTAGAACAAAGGATTTGCGCAAATACACAAATGCAGATATACTCGTACATATATTCGTTAAGCCTTGTTACTTGAAAAATCGCATAATCGGTACGTAGGTATAGCAAACCTCGTCCTCTTAACCATACATATATTATATATATATGCGCTTAAGTATATACAAAAGACTAAAGAGAGAGGAAAAGAGAGAGAGAGAGAGAGAGAGAGAGAGAGAGAAGGTCCGCCGGCTTTGGAAGGGAATAAAACGGAGGCGCGCATCAAAGAGAAAATCGAGCGAGCGCTAATATATCCCGTATGCATGTCTCATCATCGCAGTGGTTGCGCCGACGCTCGGTCTCTGTTCTGCCTACTAATGCGTATCGTTATGCGCATGTGCCATGCGAACTGGTTCATTCGTTCGGCTCGATCGTCGTTCATTTATATGTTTTCATTTTCTTCTTTGCATCGTTTTCTTTCTTTCAGCGGCGCGCTATAACGAGTCGTCGCGTATACGCGATAAGAGCGAATCGAGCGAAGTAATCGATTGATTTTCTTTATTTTATTTTCTTTGCTTTTCGAAAGCGAAGAAAAGTTGTAAATTTTGACGTTCTTAATAAATTTAATAATAATTCAAAAAAGAAAACGGATGTAGTATAAAACGTGCCTGTGTATGTACGCGTGCGTGAAAAAACGGCGACATTAGTCAAGTCGGCGACGCGGCATTTAAGTAAATGCGGGTAGCGTCGCAAAAAATTCATTCGCGACACCGAACGAGCGACTCGGTTGGTGGATAATTTGTACTGGTTTCTCGTTTCTTTCTCTGCATCCTTTTATTCGCGTACTCTTTCTCGGTGTCTTTCACTTTGCATCGTATGACCAAATATTATCTCTATGCACACACGAAAATATACACACACACACACACACACACACAAAATGTATGTTCTCGGTACAGGTTATTAGAATAACGTATCTTGTTTGTCAGAAATATATGTGTATACGCATAAGAATTTTAATCCAGACATTATTTAAATTTTCAATTTTACGATGAGATAATGTTTTGGGTTCATTTTATGATCTGTAATTTATTGATTAATACTTTACCATAATTTTTTATCGACATTTTATTGAGAGTAAAAACAGTAATTTCTTTAAACAGCTGATAGTTTATGAAAATGAAATCTGAGATCTTCGTCGTCGTATATAAATAGATTTATATACGAAGTAATTCTAAACTAAAATGAAAATTATAACTTATTTTTCTATTTATCGATAAAAGGTTTAAATTACCACAAAATAATCATTTTTTTTTTAATTAAAAAAGTAATAGGGATTTTATATTTTTATTTTTAAAGAATTACAGATAAAAATATCGCTTTATTTTTATAATTTTTAAAAACAAATAGCGTATATTAAATTTTAATTAAATTATAACAAACGGTAAAAAGAAATAATTGATCGTTTATTTTTTTACAAAAATACTTATTCGTTTGAGAATATATTATTATTTAAACGTCGCCATTGTTTATAAATATTTTAAATATCTGTATTTAATTTGTTGTTTGTTATCAATCACTAATTCGAACGTAATTTTCGTCCTTTCGCATGACTGAGATTTGTTATATTTCTTCGACCGTGTTAAAAGCGCGTGTAAATAGAAGTAGGCGCTTCTAAATAATTTGCTATTTGAAAAAAAAAATTAAAAAAGAAAAATAAATAAAAAAAAAAATTTATATTCCAACGTACTTTTTTGCTCGACTCCGTGAAATTTTCTTTCGAACGTTTGATAAAAATAAAATGAAAGCAGCATCGATGTATCAAATTTAATGGAAGAAAATAAATTGCAACGGGCATCTATTATCAGTGTAAATGGAATACATGCGGGCTAATTTCAAATTACGATGTTTTCGGTAGCGCGTACCGTTTTGAATAATTACATTTGCTACGTATGCTCTTCGTATTAACGCTTTACCTATTTTTAAAGTTCGCTTAACACAAATACAAATTTTAAAATAAAACTATTTTTAATTTTAAATTCAGTTTATTGAATTTTTAAATAATTCAAAATTATCAGAATTAAACATTTCAATTATTAATCAAGAACAGTTGAATATTAAAGTTTATAATGGTAAAATAGCTATTTTATCGGCGCACATTGAGTATAAACGTGTCTGCGACTTCGTAGTACGTGGAAAACTTTAAATCAAGATACTCTTCGTTTCCATGAGCAAATATCGATACAATAAAGCCTATGTATTGATTTTAAAAATAACGTACAGGCAAACAAAAATTATAAAAATTGCTCATAAAAAATTACTAAAAAAAAAACACAATTGATAAAAAAAAATTTTACGATTAAAAAGTTATAGATTATCTTATTTAAATAAACAAATAATTTCATTTAATAATATCACTTACACATACATAAATATCAAAATTTACAAGTATTGAATATTCATCGCGGCATAATTTTATTCAGATGAATGGTATAATCAATCTTATATTATTATTCAAAACTATATAGTTTGCAATATTAAATTAATTAATAATAAAACCCATAGAATTAAATAGGTCGTAGTTCGATAAGCTTAAAAATCCATAGCATTAATTTTATAAACGTTATGCGCGATCTCGATGTATATTTTATCTCATAAAACGACATTAATAAAATAACCGCATTACCTCGGCAAACAATAAACAGACCCCCGTGTAACCGCATCGACTAATTGTTCCACACACCTGCGCGCGCGCGCGCGCACACAGGTGGGAGAAGATTCGCGTGGCGGCTCTCCGCCTAACATCTTAAAATGAAATTTATATCGGGAGAAAGATAGGAGAAAGAAAAAAGGTATGGACGCTCTTTCGCGGTCCAGCGAATTTCCGCGAGCACCGCAGGCATTGTTTCTTGGCGACGCGCGAGGAAGGAAGAAACAAGACCTCGCGCGTTAATTAAAGTTGAAAGTGGCGAAGACTCGCCGTTGCACGCTCTTCCTTCTCTTCTTTCTTATCCTATTCCTCGGAACCCTTTTTCTATTTCTCTTCCTCGCATTCGGCTCTGTATCTCTTTCTTAATTTTCTTCTCGATTTATTTCTCTTTCTCTCGGCTATTTCTCTACCCGCGCGCTCATTTTCACGAGAGCGCCCGAGAAGGGCTTTCTTCGGCGGTGATGAAACTGATGTTTGTAACAGCGCTTGGCGCAACAATCGCGAGCTGCAAATTCGTCCTCGACAACGACTAACACGAACGACGGTTAACCGTATCTCTGTATCGCGTCCTTTACGGTAGTCCGAGCGACGTTTTCTCGCGGTATCGTTGCGCGCATATGCGACATACGTATAGTTGAACTCTAAGCCGGACGCGTCTCGCGCGATCTCACGCGAGAGTTATTTCCCAACGAATTTCAGCGAGACGCTTTAAAGCGAGAAATATGTAAGCGCGAGCGCGCGCGCACGTGCGAGTATTACATTATGAGATAAAGAGAGGGAGACGGAACGTATGGGCACACGTTTAGTATAGATACATGTATAAGTTTTTGAAGCGCGTACACATGAGCCGTTGAAAAAGTCGCACCGCGAGCGTGTATGTATATATACCCGCGAGAGCGCATATTTTATGGATGAGTTAACTTTTAACATTGTTTTATATTTTAATTTAGAGTTTATATACATTGTTTTATTGTTTAGAAATGTTAAATGTATATATATATATATATATATATATATATATATATATATATATATATATATATATATATATACACACATACATGCCTCGCTCTTAAAATAAAAGTTTCTTCGAAATGCTAAAGGAAATTAATCGTACCGTGAAATGAATTGAACTTTGTTTGATTAAAAATTATTAGCTTTATTTTTGTTTTTATTTAAATTAACGCCTTTATAAAATTAAATTTACTGTACCTTCATAAATCTGCAAATATTCGCGAATTTAGACAACAATAAAAATTTTATAATATTATCCGCAAATAATTAAATTACAAAACACTATATGAAATATTCAAAGCTGCTATTATTGCAATATTATTAAAAAAATCATGAACTTTCATGTATTTTTATTGAAAAAGCAAGTTACCCCGTAGGGAAAAAGGGACGAGAAAGAAGTTGGAAGCAAAGTCAAACTCGCCATCGATGCAATACTTTACCGGGTGCCAATTCAGTAGAGAAAGACAATGCACAAGAAAAAAGATGTGGAAAAGAAGGAGTAGCAGGAGAAGGAGAAGTATAGAGGGAGACGGAGCATCTAGTTTACCTTGGTAAAAGTAAACGGACGAGCGCGGAGAGTTGAGACAACATATCAGAAATTCCAGTTTTCCTTTACGACAGAGAGAGAGAGAGAGAGAGAGAGAGAGAGAGAGTTGGATTCGACGCGCAGTAAATCTCGGGGACGCGCAAGATGCGCCCCGTGCGCTCTTGTCGGAAATAAAACACGTCAAGATTTTCGGAAAGACTCGCGAGTATATCGACGACAAATAGAAACGCACGCGCGTACTGAGCTTCTGTAAGAAAGAGAGTTGAGATAGAGCCGAGTCAAAATTGAAAAGGCTAATGCCATCAATCTATACTAAGAAGTATCGAAAACGTACCTTCTCCCCTTTCTTCTTTCTCTCTATGTTACTTTTCTCTCTCTTTCTCTCTTTCTCTCTTCGTACTCTACGCCGACCACTTTTCCAAGTATATTCTCTCGCGAAGATACGGTAAACGCACCTGGTTCTCTCTCTCTCTCTCTCTCTCTCTCTCTCTCCCTCTCTCTCTCTCTCTTTCTTTCTCTCTTTCTCTCGAAATATTCCATCGGTGCATTTCTTATCTCACGAGCAAGCCATATAGCGTCGCCGTCGTCGTTGACGGCAAAGGAGAAGAGAAATGTACGCGCGAGTATGTATATACGGACGGAAAAGAAGAAACGACGCCACGTATGTGTGTATATATGCGCGAGGATACATGAAAATAGAGAAATAAAAAAGGAGAGAATCGAAGGAACGCCGTTGGAAGATAGCTCGTACTTTCGCATGCGTGTTTGCTGTCTAGCGAGGAATTTTATTGATAAAATTGATTTTTTTTTTCTCTGCTTTTTCATGCAGGAAAAAAAAACAGAGAATATGAAATTACTACCTTTATATAAAATTTTAATTTCAAATAAAATTAAAAACAAAATATCGAAATTCTTACCTTTTCAATAGATTATATTTACGAGTTGATGATACATTTACAATTTCTATTTAATAACGATTAAACTAAAAGACTATTTTCGATTAACTTGATAATTAAAAATTATATATACAGTTCACTAATTTATTCGAAATTTAGTTGAGCTTAATTTATGAAGAGAGCTGTACTTCAACTCATACGGTAGAAGAGTTACGGAAACGTTCTGTACGGAGGAAATGTAAGATTACTCATATATCTGAAATTGAAGTGCTAATTACTTTTTGGCATGTACTTCATTTATTTATAATATATTCATTAAAGTCAAAATTAAGGTTAATAAAACAAATTTAAAAAAAATAAAAATAAAAAAATACATTACATTTTTTGCTTACGATAAAAAAGTTATGTAAAACATATGTAAACTTTTAATTTAATAAAATTTTCTTTAGATAAGCATGTCAAATGAGATTAGCTCTTTGAAACAAAATAAAAAAAAAAAAATGAAAAAAAAAATCAAATTTATATTCATAAATATACGTAAAATTATTTCAAGAGATAATCGTAAATCAATCGCTTATGAAACTAATGAAAATAAAACCCATGAAACTTTGTCCAAAGTTATCGTCAAAATCGTCAATTGCTACATGTGTCGGAAACGATAAAATTTCATTTGTTTGCCATGTGTTTTTCCACGAGGACACACGGAGAAAGAGTGAAGTATAAAAGCGAGGAGCGAAGAAAAGACAAAGAGTAGAAAAAGTAAAGAAGGAAGGAGGAAGATAGTGAAGGGGAGGGGAAACAAGGATGAGAGAGAGAGAGAGAGAGAGAGAGAGAGAAAACGAGCACGTTTATGGTTGATGGATCGCCGTCGACGGTAAAGTGGATTGTCTCGCTAATTGACAAGCTGCCGGACAGCGAGCACACGGCGAACGTCGTGGTATATAGTTTGCGCTTCGCAGTGTGCGCCGGCGTTACTCACTCTCTCTCTCTCTCTCTCTCTCTTTCTCTTGCTCTTGCTCTTTCTCATTCGCGGTCGCGGCTTATAATACTCGAAGAGTAACCTTCGATTTACACCGGCGAAGCCGACGATTTTTTATCCATTATATATATATACGCGACTTGAATGACGGCAATGCAAGCGGTATTATAAAGTCTTGCGCGCACGTGTACGCATACCTCGTGTACAATCTCTCTCTCTCTCTCTCTCTCTCTCTCTCTCTCTCTTTCTCTCTTTCTCTTTCTCTTTCTCTTTCTCACTCCGTGTAAGATTTAAATTTACCTTCGTCGTTTTTCATGAATTACACGCACGCGCGCTTCAATACAGACGATTAAGAAGTCTCGCCGATACTACATACATACATATATATATATATATAAGCGTGTTATTTATGTTATTTTTTTCTCTTGAAAAATTTTTTTTTTTTTTTTTTATCGCAATTATTTATCTTTTGTATCAATCATGCTTGTGTAAATTCAAAGAAGTTAAATGAAAAGAATGTAACTTTCATAGCTAACCACTTTTTTGGATAGTTGAAATAAAAAAGGCATGATATTTACATCGCTTAACAAGCTGTTTTTATAATTTTTAATATTAATTTATTTGTACGCATTTAAAAATGCAACATTATAAAAGCGCTTAAGTTGTTGTCTCTTATTGGGTAAATTTTAAAAAACAATGTTTTTTCCTTGAAAAACGCTGATAAATTAGTATAATCAATGTTAATATGTAACAATACTTTTAACAATTTATGAGCATTACCAAGAAAAATATTTTTTATATAATTCGTGTTTAATAGAATGCAAGTAACGTAAATAAAATCGTTCTTTTATTATCAAATTTACAAATTTATTGCTTTATCGAATCAAATTTGTTGATTTGAGGCAAAATAAGATCATATCAAGTATTAAAATTATCCAGCAATATAATGTTACATAAAATTTTCAACAAGTCTCATATTAATTACAGTTTTACATAGTTTTATAAAATAACTATCAACTATTCAAGTTCAGAAATGTATTTTTACTTTAAATAATTTATGAACATTTATTTATTAAAAAAATCTGAATTAAATAAGAAAATATGTTTTCTTTGAATCATATAAATTATGCGAAGAAAAATTTTGTTATAAAAGTTGTTAATCAATACCAAAACATATTGAAATAATGAATGTTTCAACATCCTGAATTGCTAAGGCAAACATTTATAAAAATTAATTATGCAAAAAGAAAAAACTTGCCTGGTTTTAACTGTTGGGGTTTTGCCTGGATCTCGATAAAGTTCATTGAAACCAGCACCATTGTCATCGTGACGATTCTAACGAAAGCTCTCATCTTATACAGCATAATCTTATCTTATAGCGGCAAATCCTTCGAGGGGTAAAAAAAAAGAACGCACAAGCCCTTGTACGGCGCGCACCACAGCACCACCTTCACCGTGAGGCGCGATAAAGTGTCAGAGACGGATTTTATGTATCGCGCGTTTGTTGGACGCACATGCGGAAGAGCGAGTTAAAGAGAGAGAAAGAGGGAGCCCATTAAGAGTATATAAACAATACGGAGAACGCGTATAAAAGGCGCGAGGCGCCGCACGCACGAACCACACGTGGCAGCGGTGCTCGACCGAGCGAAAAATCGCGAGTGCCGCTCGCTCGAGTCTCGGGCTCCTCTCGCTGGGATCGGATGTGTAAAAAAGACACGCGCCGATACTCCGCTCCTGTGCGACGAAGAAAGAGAGAAGGATGCAAACGGATTAACGGAGACAGAGGAAGGAAGGAGGAAGGTGAATGAGTCGAGAGGAGGGGGGAAAGAGAGGAAGAGGCACGAAGGAAAAAATCGGCCGGAGCGATCGGTGCGCGGGTGTGCACTAGCTCTGTACTTCGTATAGTAGCGTCCAGTGTAGACATATCCCCCCTATAAAATCCGCCATTGTCGTCCTCGTCGTCGTCGTCGTCGTCGTAGTCGCCCCATGCTCGTTCTCTCCCTTCTTCTTCCTTCGTTCCGGCCCCACCTGTATTTTATAAAGAAGAAGAAACGGCCCGTAACTCCCACCTTGCCGAGCGGGCGCGCGCGCGCACCTGCGCTTGCCTGTATAATGTCCCACTCGTGCAGCCAGTGGGGCCCATTATTCGCGCTTCGCCTCTCGCTCGCGCGATTTTCTTGCACTGCAAGCGCTACACGAATGCGAGGTTCCGTCGAGTTGCTCTCTCTCTCTCTCTCTCTCTCTTTCTATCTCGGTTATGCGGCGCGTTTCCTTGGATGATGATGTTGAGGCTAACGGAGTAGTTCGAGTAATTAAAATTGTGTACTGGCTCGGTGTAATTTTTCCTTGCTGCTGTGATTTTTTTATCTCATTATATTAGTGCGCATTGGGCGAAACTGTTATTAAGAAATTCTAACTGAAAAAAAAAATACTGTATTTTTTTTTAATTATTTGCTTCCAATTTTATAAGCGTATTGAATAGAATTACCAAATCGTAATTTTAGTTCTATCGTTAAAAAAAAAGGTTCAACATTTTTTTTTTTTTTTCTTTTTTTATTGTAGACTTTTTATTTTATTTAATAATTAATAAATTATCAATGTTTTTTTTTTTAAATAAATTTCGCATAAAATCCTTTTACACATTTATAAAAATAATTACATTAATTTAAATAGTACACGTGAAAATTTATTATAATTATACAGAGTATTTTAGCTTAACATTCATTGCGTAAAGATAAATACGGAATTATTTTTATTGCAATTATCTTGAACATAGCGAGCATCAGCCAATAGCATCGAACGTATAAAAAAAATCAATGGTCTGGAGCACGATATCCGACATTACGAGAATTAGGAACAATTAGGTAGCGAAGAACAAAAGTTTTCTCTCTCCATTTCTTTTTCTTGCTCACTTTTATTTCTTCCCTTACACTTTACACTTTCGTGTTTCAATGAAACTTTAGCAAAAAAATTAAATTAAATACTTTCAGTCGCGTTTTCTTTCTTTTTCAATTTCTTTTTTTTTTTTTTTTTTTTTTATTCTTTTTATTTTTATTTTCTCTTATTTAAAAAAAAAAAAAAAAAATTTGAGTTTAGATCGCATTACGAACATAGAGTAGTATTGTATTGTAAACCAAGCATTGTAGGTGAATTATTCATGAAAATTCAGCTGGCAGCAAATAAATTGAACAGATGTACGTTGAGTTTTATAAAAATTGGGAATGTAATGGCTTTGCAGAGTGAGAAATGTATATAATCCTTCAAGTATTTTCGAACAGTTTGAGGAAATGTACGAAGCAGACGAAGTGTAAAATCGCTATTGCCGTTATCACTTCGAGTATTAAAAACGTTACTTTGGCTAAGAAATATTGCGCCACCGCGATGTCTTTTTTTCTCATCGATCAAGCGACGAAGGTAAAAAGAAAGTAAAATAAAAGTAAGAAAAAATAAGTTCCCGTCCTTCCCAAATGACTTTAATCGCTTTGTAGCGACGAAAGACGACTCTCCGCCGACTCTTAAGTCTCGGTACGGAAAGGCGAGAAAAGTGCACGGCGCGAATGAGTCTATCTGTCTTGTTGGATGACAAATCTCGGAAAGTACATTTTATATTCTTTTTATTTTTTCTTTTCTCCTTTACTCGGACGACGGAAAATAAAAGAGAAAAATTTTTCTACCTAAAGAATTTTATTGCTTAAATTGCAGATTTTTATCTTAATAACTAAAAGCATATTTTGTCAATGAATAAAAGATGCAAACTTGTATTCTATAAAGATCTTATCTATTGAAATGTGACATAATACAGTTTTATTGCATTGAGATTCTTAAAAGTCTTTCTTGACTTCTTTAAAAATATTTCTCGCTTGTATAACATTGTTAAAATTGTCTGTATGTCAAAAAAATTTATCAACTATAATACATGCATTGATTTTTCCTTAAATATGGGAAATAAATAGATGTTTTAGAATGTTAATAATTTACCATAAAGCGACTGAAAATATTGACTATAAAAAATTTAACGAAATAAAATGGAAGATTAACGTTTCATATATTCAAGTTTTATTTTTATATATGTATTTTGTGGTAAGTCGAAAATGTAAAAGTATATCTTTGAAAATGTTTAAAAATTTAACTAAATTTTCAAATATAACAGTTAGAGGGAGCTTCCATTAAAATATCCTCACATACGTTTGAAAAAATAAAAAAAAAAAAGGAATTCTAATTCTAATTTAAACTGTTACTAGGTTTTATATAAATAAAATATAATATGGTAAAATAATATTAAGAGTAAATTAACACGTGTTACGATAATTGAATAAAATAATCCAATTAAATTAATTAAAGTAAACCCCCTACGGTAACTTCTGACCAAATTACTTGCCGACTTACACATGACGTGTCTGTTTACATCCATTAATTATTCACACGGAATTGCAAACGATCGCTTCGACGATAACTTTTACGGTAACTAAGCGCGAGAGAAAAAGAGAGAGAGAGAGAGAGAGAGAGAGAGAGAGATGAAGAGTACGCGGAAGTGTAACGTCAACTTTTCAAACTAATGAACGGACTAACGAATCGAACGAAAGCGAGGAGGAAAAAAGAGAGATAGATAAATATCAACGACTATGTATCAGCTCACAAGAAATTACAAACGTCCTTAAAAATTCGCGAACGTAAATTTTCCGTGAATTGCTTTACTCTTCCACTTTAAATCATTGCGTTGGTCATCGAGATAAAACTACGAAGCAAAAAGAAGCGCCGTCGGGTGGTCTAATCGCATTTGGAGCGCTCGGTTGATAAGATCGGCTAGCCAAGTTGAGCACGATGTTGTGGATGAGTAACCGTCGACGTTTTTTACGCTATCTTTTTCTATCTATCTTATGAAGAATCGATTACGCGATTTTACACGAAAATACCTCAAATTAGTAATATTATTACATTTTATTTTCTTATTACCGCGCCTCTTGCACGAAAATAGTTTTCTATCTCGGTCGGAAAATATTATGCGATTCTAGACACATAAAGCTCATAAACGATGTATGTTAAATTAAGTCATCACGTTTTATACACGGAAACGTTAATGGCATTGAAGAAATGGAAAAACTCGTTAAACATCAAATACGTGGTCGTCTAAGATATGTAAAAGTGACTAGTTTATGCTGGAATGTATGAAAAAATTGTTGTATGTATAACTTTTTTCTCTTATTTATTATAAATTTATATATTTACAATAACTTGATTGAAATAAATCGTTTTTCATAATCATTTAATCTTCAAGATAAATAAATAAATGAAGAATAAATAAATTTAACTAAGTATACATTAAAAGCATAAATATGCAACGTAAGAATTAAAAGCATATTAAAATGTATTTTGAATATTTTTAATTTTAAGGGGATCCTTGAATTTCACGATAATTTTAATAATATATTTAATTATTTGAACAAAATCATCAATCAAAGCCTCGGTTCTTCTTAAATCGATTCGATTGTACTTTATTAAAGTCCATAATTTTCTATGTAATTTTCCGTTAAAATTAAGAAATCGACACCGTAAATTTTCCAATTTTTCAAGTCCTTTCGATAATTTTCAAGCGCCCTTATGCAGACAAGATTTTCTCTTAACTCATTATCGATCGAATGCCAAGCGCTCTTCTCATTTCCTCTCGAATTCCCACGTATCTTTACGTCGTTCTCGTCCTCGTCCCCGACGTCGATTCGATAGCTATAAGTCATCTTACCTACGGTGTAGTTACCACCTATCGCGCGCACACGCGACGATTCCCTCGCAAGAGAAAGACACCCGCGATGGATCGGAGTAAAAGAAACCGAGCTCTCTGTCTGTCTCTCTCTCTCTCTCTCTCCCTTCTCCTCTTTCGCAGCGTTGATAATCTGCCGTCTGCAGGTTGACATAGTGAGAGAGAGAGAGAGAGAGAGAGAGAGAAAGAAAAAGTCAGATGGAGAAAAAAGGTAAACGAGTGAATAAAGAGGTCGTCGTCGTCGTCATCGCGATCGTCATCATACTCCATCGTTTTATATTTGATGCGTGCATTTTTTATAATGATTGCATTTTCATGAAATTTATTGCACATTAAACACACTACATAACAAATTGAAATGCACAAAAAAAAAAAAAAAAAACGGACAAACTTTTCTTAAATAATAATATTAATTATGTATTCTTTGTTTGATGAAAAAATTTTACGAAAATAACTCAAGTTAAGCGCTGCTGCAACTTCGTTTCATCATTACGCATTCTCGAGGAGGCAAAAAGAAGCGACGAGCTGCTCGCCCGGCCAAGAAATAGAAAGAGGAAAATGAACGAAGATAAAAGATATCGCATGAATTTTCATGGTCTCGCCTCGACAACTGTTCCATCGCACTCGCTCTGTCTTCTTTATCCAGCGGATTTTTTTTTATTTTTTTAACCTTTTCTTCTCAATCGTCTTGAATACGATTCGCTGCTCGATATAAATCCAATTTAATCGAATCTTTAATATACTTTAAAACGTTCGTTGCTCGTTCGGTATTTATTATTAACGGCATTACAGTTATGGACGCGTTAACAATTTTATTCAATTTCATAACGAAATTATGTTTTGTAATATGTTTTGTAATATGTATATAAAATTAATTTCTAATGAGATTTCGAAATGATAAAATAAGATTGACGTCAGCATTCGTCGATTTTTCTTATATTCATTTTACGGGATCGATGAAAAACATATCGTCAATAATTTATATTTCTCGATAAAAAAAAAAAATAATTAAAACAAATAAATTCTCCAATTATACTAACAAGAACAATACCGTAATTTTCACGTTATCAAAAAATATAAATATAACTAATAAACGTAAATTTTATTGACGAATAAATTACAAACGTTATAATTGCTCTTGTACTCCAAGAAGAGAACGAAGGATTAGAAAAAAAATTCTTAAACGTCGTGAACGATAAAATCAAGCTTTAAACGATTATAAAATATTAATAATTATTTCCATGTGCATCAAGAAACAACGATTCGAGCTCGTAATACTTTACTCCATTATGCGCTTAACATACGTGCACACGACGCAGTACAAGTTTAACCAAGTTGAGCCAAGTCTCGGAGAGGAGTTTGCGGGCGCGCGCGTGCGTCGTCCAAGCCGGCACATAATCGAACCTCGATTATTCTAGCTTCAGTGTACGATGATGAAGGGAAAGAGAGAGAGAGAGAGAGAGTGAGAGAGAGATGGGGGGGAAGGAGAGAGGGAGGGAGAGAGCTTCGTGTGCGAGAGAGAATTGAGCCGATGGATGAGGATGATGGGCGGCCGGGCTAATTGCGATGTGTCCGAGTCGTGTTTATAGCGAGTAGACATATCACCCCATTTATGGCCGGTATACGCAGCGGCTTTTCTCGGATTCTGCATCGTCGCTCGACACTTATCGAGAGAGAGAGAGAGAGAGAGAGAGAGAGAGAGAGAGAGAGGGAGCTAAAGTGCGCGAGAGAGCCGATTCGAACGAAGAGGGACCACCCGTGAGTATCGGGTACTCGAGACTACATCGAGACTACACCGCCCCATGTGTCGCGCGGCTCAATATTTTTTTGTACCTGCGTGCGGTTATATTCCCAGGGAAGCTCGTCGCTTCTTTTAGTCTGCTCGTGAGTGAGGTAATGATGAATCAAAGTTACAGCGGAGCGCACAACTTGAGTTATTTCCGTGAATTTTCCATCCAGAAGTTCTTGCGCGCGGTTTAATCGCTCGGTTGTAAGCGAAGACGGTGACGGTAGTGTCGGTATACCGATGCATCATGGTTCATCGACAGCTGGACAATCGCGTTAGGGCAACTCGTACTACTCCTGTTGCTAGTCAACGCCGACTTTGTCTCTTCTGTGTCCCTTTGTAACGTCAACGTCGGACGAATCACAGACTCTCCTTCGTGGATTACCTCATCTATATTACATGAGCGTCGACCGGTATATGTAATTGATAGGGTAAACACAAGCGATTTCGAGAACGAGACTTTTTGCGTTGCTTTTTCAAATCCCTTTATTTTTTCTTCATATACGTCATTTGCTTTTATTATTGATTTACATTGTTTTTAATTTGTTCATATTTTATTTCATGCAAAACATAATATGAATCTTAATCGTTCATTTTAAACGTTAATCATTGCTAAATAAAAAATCTACAATTGGCATGATTGTTAAAGTAAAGTTTGTCAACTTTCTTTTGCATTTTAAAATGCAAAAGAATTCTTATGCAATTTGTTATTTATTTAAATATCGAATTGATTTATAACGAATTTCACGAAAATACAATAATTAGGAAAATATATGCAACAAATTTAAAGCAAATTCATTTATAAATGATTAATAGTTTACAATTAATATTCTAGACAAGTATCGAAGTTGTATCCCTTTATAGTTTATGATATATACGCCAGAATATTTGCAAAAGCATTTTTTATTATATTTTTATGTAACGACTACTACACGAGAATTAACCATTTGAACAACTCATAAACGTCAACGATATAAGCCAGACAATCAAGCTTAACTTTGAACATAAATCGGAAGTTAGAAGAATACGAAATGTTAGCGGATAAGATATATGTGAAACATGGCCCATGTAAAATAAAATCAACAAAGCAATAACACGTCGGCGTGCGGCGCAAGCTAAAAGGAAAAAATAAACTCGAGAACACGTGTACCGTTAAAAGATGCATAAGTATATATATATATATATATATATATATATATATATATATATATATATATATATCGATTATCTGATGATAAATTAAAAAAAAAAAAAAAAAATAAACAAATAAATAAACGAAATCACGAGCTCGTAAAAAATAAAAAGTCAAAATCGTGTGTCGCAGATTCTTAGAAAGGTATCCGATATATATATATACTCGTATATATATCCATGGCCTCGAACACCTGGCAAAAGGATTCACGGTAGAAGTAGAATGTTTTCATTCAATGTCTTTTCTTTTATAATCATCCTTTTACTTTTATTTATCTTTTGGCACGTGTTAGCCGTGTTTTAAGCTAAGATGATGTAAGACAAATGCGATTCTATTACGATACCGTATGATAAGATCACTTTAGTAAAATTTAATAAACATCTCTTTCAAAAAAACAATTGGCAATTATTGGTTCACTTTTTCTTTTCTTTTTTTTTTTATAATATTTGTATTTACTATTTGTCATTTTACAATGTGTCATTTTTTATTTTAATTTATAAATAAATATAAAATAATATTTTCATAAATATAAAATATTATTTTATCTTTAAATTAATATTTCTGATTATCATAGATATTAAGAAATAATAATTATTTTAAAATAAAAGATTTTTATATAAGTAACTTTTAACCATTGTAAATTTTAAAAGAGAGAATTTTATCTTTATTCATTTAGAGTAACATCTATGTATCAAACCTTATACAACGTATCTAGAAAACATAAACCAATAAAGTGCAAGAGTAGAACTAGTATCAGAAACGAGAGAGAGAAAGAGAGAGAGAGAGAGAGAATTAATGTTCCGTAGCGCTCTCAAACTTTCCAGATACATATCGGATTACAGGGACGCCAAGACGTAGGAAATGAGAGGCAAGGAGAACTAAAGGGACACGCGGTAAAGGCGAATAGTCAGAAGGGACGAAGAGAGAAGGAGAAGTTCGATCTCCGATGAGTACATCGGATTCGCGGAATTCGCGGAAGTTGGCCCGTGGCGCGCGAAATTCGCTTCGCTGAGATTCGCTTCGTTCTGCTTCCAAGAGAGAAAGGAAAGGAGATTGAGAAAGAGAGGGAGAAAGAGAGACAGAGAGAGAGTCAGAGAGAGAGAGAGAAAGAGGGAGAGAGAAAGAAAGGAAGAAGAGTAAGAACGTTTTTTTTGATATTTATAAGTTATAAATACATACGTGTCGATATATATATATGTTTAAAGCACATATACCACTTGTGCTTTCGGGACAATCGCGTAGAATTCACGATGACGTATTAACGAGCTCTGGATTTGCGACGGTGAATGACTGTTTCAATCGAATCGATCGAGTTGTGGGGGAATTTGAGGAAGAAAGGAGTCGCATGGAAAGTCGAGGAAAGCGAAAGAAGACGCCCGGGGGGCGGGAAGTAGAGAAGAATTCAATGCCGATGACCAAAAATAAGTTCGTCGAGGGATTTATCCACGTGACTTATGTTTTATGAATGGATTTTACTGGATGGTTATTAAATTCAAACGAAGGTGAATTATTATACGAACGGATATAGTTTAATTTATGTATATATCAATATTCAGTATTCGAAATTTGAAAAACCAATTTCGGTGTAATATTCTAGGGAACTTTTTAGCGATAAGAAATTGAAATAAAGCTTTTCTAATAAAGCTCTTTTAAAATGCAGAATCTTTTTTAAAACATCTATAGGTAATGCTCTGTATAGTTTATTTCAAAAGTCCGCTTTCTATTAAACTTTCCCAATGCACATTCAAATCCAAAGTGTTTAAACTTTGAATAAAATTATGGCGATTTATTTTTATTCGCTTTGTATCCGTTGATCATTGTATAACTAAAGTATTCAATTAAGTTAAACTACAATATTCCGTTGCATGGAAAATTCAAATTTAATTACAAGTTTTACGATCGTTACCTAGTAATCATAAAGTAGTAATTGATGATGCGCATCTTCTATTTTCATAGCGAACAAATGTTGCTAAATTAAAAGTTATCAAATTCTTTAAAATTGTACAATCAGTCGATGTTATTATTAAAATTGAATTAAAAACATTGGCGCGTTGTTGCTAAACAACCTGGGGTCGAATCGCAAAAGAAAGTCGCTAAATAAACAAAATAATAATAAAAGAAGGAAAAAATTAAAATAAAAACGTAAAACGTCGATAAAATATATTTGTATATACATGTATACACAGATGTATCCGTGTGCTCGTACACGCGCTTGACGAATCCTTAACGATAGCAGACGTACACGGTAAGAGTTGAGCGAATGCAATATCGACGAGGCGAACGACGTCGACGAGGCTCGGGGGTACGAAAGGCATCGAAGTCGTTGCCCATCAAGACTACTAGGCGCGTTTTATTAAACTCGCTCTATCGTGAAATTCTCTGTATTCTCGATTCTTCGGCAAAAATCATTAGAATGAGCTCTTTCTCTCATCCCTTCACACGAGGCAATGCTTGCTTGTATTGAATTTCATCGCTGTTGCTATATCGTTGCTCTTGCTACGAGTGTGTGTGTGTGTGTGTGTGAGAGAGAGAGAGAGAGAGAGAAAGAGAGAGAGAATAAGCAGAGCTTTCTCGTATCGCTAAAATACGAGACTAACTTTTTCACTTTGCTGCTTCTATGGATTCTTGACCTGGATTAATACGAATAAGAGCGGCACTTCTCGTGTGCGCAATCAATTGAATGTATGATTACATTTCAATAAATTACTGAATTATTTGTTTAATGTTAATTCGAGACTGTGGAGTAATAAATATAATATAGTTTTATTAAGTGTACATCAACAAACTTATTTTTTTGCACAGCTAATGCTTAATACAACAATTGTAACTATAAAGTAAAGTAGAATCTTGATATTTTTTTCATAGCTCCACGTGGTTCGATAATAATTTTTAAAGAATAACGCGATTAATCTCAAATAATATTTTAGCTACAAATTATGATAAAGAAAGTATTACTATAATTTAAAAATAAATTGCAATTGTTTTTTATTGCCCGACTACATCGGTCTGTGACTACTTGATTATTATACCTTTTTTTTTTTAACTATAATTGTAACATTTTGAATAAAATACTTTCGTTGAATGTTATTTGAAGCTTCAAAATTATTTAATTTTTGTCAGGCCTTTTATACATTTGTATAAAAAGTCTTTTATAAAAAAAACAAAAAAAAAAAAAAAAAAACTGGAAGGTAAATGAAGCAGTGAGTTATAAACGTTCAGAAAAAATAGTACTGTCCTGCGTCGTTCAGAGGCAACAAAAAATTTCAGCCAATTTTTCTCTACATTTTCTAGCTTCAAACAACTACTATGCTCGTCGACGTACTTCTAAATTGTTTGTCAGAAGGAAATTGTTTTTTGGGGAACCATTTTATTTCCAATAAAACTGAGTGCTCGTTCTAAATGGCGATTTAAGATAAAAAAAATTCTTTTAACAAGTTACATAAAATTCAATTAAACATTTTATTGTTACTGTTTGAAAAAAAGTTTCGATTTATTTTTAACATTGTACACTGTATTAATTTAAATTTTACGTAAATAATATTAATTTGAAAAATTAAAAAAAATTGGTTAGTTTTTTTTTTAAATAAATTAAATTTTCGATTTTATGCGATTTAATTGTAGATTTTATCTTAATTTTACAATAAAATACTGCTTTCGTGAAAAAAAAAATATTGCTATTGAAAATAATAATTGAATAATTAAAATGTTGCAATAAAGTTTTCAAAAATAATACCGCAGCAAATTTTTAAATAAAATTTAATAACAAATTTTATCGAATAGCGAATTATACTTCCTTATTAGTTATACAAGCGATCGTATTACTTTCTTTTTCCATCTCTCTTTCTTCTTGCATCTTTTAAGCAAGTATCGAATCCTTTAATAATTCAGCCACGCTAATCCGAAATCCCAAACTAATAAATGAATTCTTTCTCAGCCGATGGTTTTCTCGGTAGCCCGCCTTATATACCCGTCGCAGCTCTTCCCTTTCTCGCTTTTTCCACGTTATCGCGATAAATACGTAATGAGTCCATTATTCATAAAGACCCAGAGAGAAAAGCACGAAGAAGATGTAAAAGAGGCCCGAATGCGAAAGTACGTAACACACGCCGCGTGTATGTGTGTATGTATACGTACATAGCGTTGGTAGGAAAGGGTGGATATAACAGTGCATATATACATATATGTGTGTGTGTGTGTGTGTGTGTGTGTGTGTGTCTGAATCTTTAAAAAGTCACCGAGTGCCGGAGCCTCGGAGAGCTTTATAGTTTTGAGTGCGCGCATTAACATCGATCGCAACGTGTCGACGCGCTATAGGATGCGAGGCTTTCGCATCCAACTTTTTCAATATCCGCCGCTCTCTCTCTCTCTCTCTCTCTCTCTCTCTCGTCTTATCCCAATGCGTCGTCGGGGACGAGGTTGTACGGTAAGTTGCTCGGAAAGGTGGATAACTTTATACTCCCAGGTATATAAGGGATTCGTTGGCGAAGCTATATTCTACCTTTAATTTTACTTTGTTTTGCGGTAATGTATAACCTTCGTTTCTAGCACGTTATCCCTCGTAATAACAGAATTGACGTTTTTTCACGGATTTTTTCTTCCCTCTTAACTTTTTTTAACATTTTTATCAAGTTTGACATAGAGGAGCTTTATCAAATATATAGACTTCTTACCGAGGTAATCACGGAGTACAGTAGTTGAATGCGTACGTGTAGACGTTCTGGGGGATTATTATAGTTAGTTCGTCGAGAAAGTTCGGCTAATGTTCCTATAAAGAGTTTGAAAGTTGCCGTCGTGGAATTTTAACTGAGTGGCAATGTTGACGCTATACGTAAAGCCAAGAAATTATTAGAAAGAAAATACAACAAAAATTTATCATAACTATTTTTAATTCACTACATAATTAAGTTCTCAATATCCGATTATTTCAATTACCTTCGTTTAATAAATACCCAAATGATAATTGCTTGTTAAATTTTAACAATATCTGGTATTGCCGTATTTATCGATACACATTTTCCAAAGCGATTATGCTAAGGTAAAATGGAAAATATAATTTCTAAATGCAAACCCGTTAAGATTTCAATCGAAATTTATTTTATACAATCCCGTTAGCCGAAGATGATACTCGAAAAAAATCTTTTAAATCGTTGTAATTAAGTGTTCTCTCATTACTCCCATAAAATTCAAGCTACCTAAAGTGAAAGAGATTTTCCGATATCGAGTAATGCATCACTCGTTCTCGATTTCAAATCTTTCTTTACGCAGTCTCTCTCTCCCTCTCTCTCTCCCACTCTCTTTACATACATAAATCTCTCAAGCAAGTAAGTGTCTTTTAATTAATAAAAAACGCACCCGCTCGTTCTTTGCTTATATATACATATACTACAAAATAGCCAACCTTCTTTTCTTTACCTTGTTCCTTCGCAATTTCTTTCTCCCTTTTCTAAACGACGTCTCAAGCTTCGTCGTGCAGCGCAAGGGCGGTAGTTTCGTTTTCTCCACTGGTATTGTACGTACACTTATATATATATATATATAGATCCACGCTCCGTTATAAATCTTTGTCCTCGACTCGAACATCTCGCTGTATTTGCCGCGGTGGCACGCAGCCAAGCAGACAGCTCCTCTCCCTGCCCATTGACTTCTCCGGCTTACCAAACCTGTGTCACCCTCCGATGTCCCTTTCCTCTTATACACTCTACCTTCGAATCTGAACCTTCGCGCTTTCTATATCTATACTTGCATACTTTTATTTCCTTTTCTCTTTTTCCTCGTTTATTTTCGTTCTCTTATTGTCCCTTATACATAATGCGTATGTATGTATGTATGCATGTATGTATGTATGTATGCGCGAAATCTCATCACGGCACTGGACCGTGCAAGCTCCGATGTGGCCCAGTTTTGCCGACGCCTCTTTTGGTTACACGTTATGTAGGACGAGAGCACCTTTTTTCACAGCAAGCGATTTCGATCGGTCGATTATGCCACTCTTGGATATCGTCATCGTCCTTATCATGTATACCGGCCTTCCTATCGCGTTCCTAACGCGCGTACGTGCGCAAAAAGTATAAAAAGCTGAGGGAGGGTAAATGTGCGAGAATTTTTCCATTCGCGAACGCGTTTATGTATGCTCGCGGCTTAGGGATATTTTTTATCTATTCAACGAGGAAAGCATTATCGGAAGCACGTTTTTACGCGTTTATATCTTCTTCTTTTATTATTTCTGTGAGCGTGCCTCGTGGATACGATGGCTCAGTTTTGTAATCTCTGAGAAGATTTTTACATGTCTGTTTACGGCATGCCGCTGGAAAAGAAAATTTTCTAAAGTGTTCAGTTATTTTAATAATAATTTCCTGGTTAGATTATTACGTGCATGTGAAAACAACTTCTTACTGATCGATACTTCATAAAAGTTGATGCATTCAGGAATTTTCATAGTTATTTCATTCATTTAACAATAAGAAATGACCTTTAACCGATAGTTTTATTTTTAATTAAAAAATGCTAACGAAGTGAAATTGTAATTGCAATATTCAATTGCTGTAGTACTCATAAATTACTAATAATCACAGTTAAAATATAAAAGTACGTTCAAAATATTTTTTTCCAGATTATAAATAATTTTTATTTACTATAAGGTTAATAATAATAATTAGAATATTTTATCGATGACTTAATATTAATAATTTTGTCATTGTTATATATTTGTTATGTTTTTAAAGCATCAAATCTTAATGAAATAAAAATAAATATAAAAAATAATTAACAATTTGCAAATAAACGTTTTAAAATGACTTTTAAATAATTCAAAAATATATTATTTGAAATTAGAGATTATTAATTTTTATTGTTTAATTTACTATAAATTGGATTTAAATTATATCCAGTGAGAAAAAATTACAGCTTTGAAAAACAATTAAAATTTTTTTATTATTTGATTTTTATATTAATAATGATATGATAATGTTAACTATTAAAATAAACAATGTTCAATTACTTTGGGCTTACAATTAGTCTTATAAATATTGACTGATAAATAGACTTATAAATATTGGACTGATAATGTAGTCAATGCTACCATCTATGAATCAATTCGATAAAATAATTGAATAATGCCACTAGAGGCGCTTGTTCTCGTCGAAGAAAACATTTGCCATTTACGCGGTGCCGGTGAGACAAACAGCAAAATAGCCGACGAAACAGTTAGAGGTTAGAACTAGTAATACATTCAAGAACAAAGCGGCAGTACCGGCTTCATTGAGTACTTTTTGTTAAACGATCAAAGATTGATAAATATAAATTAAAATGAGGCACGATTTTCGTATAAAAACGGATTTTTCTAGAATCTACGATGATGCTAGAAAATATAGCTGGGTTTATATTGACAGCACGAAAATATTTTACGTCCATCAATTAGCTGAGCACATTCAAAAGTTGTTTGATATTCAAAAACCGTTTTATCTTTTGTCAAGATTCGAAGAAATGTATTGTTTTCTTCCTTTTGAAGAGGACGTTCGAGTATTGGAAAACAATGAAACTGTCATGTAAGTGGTATAATTTTATTAGAATATTATATTAAACACATTTTTTTTTCTTAAATAAAATTTATCTTATTCTCTATATTACTTTATAAATATCAAAATTAGTTAAATTAGTACAATTTAGTTATTTACTTTGAAATTTTAATTAATTTATGTATATGCAATATTTTATTAATCCCATTTATAAAATGTTCTAATAATTTTAGTATTGTTCCTGGTACAGGAATTAACACAAGTACTGAAATAAAAGATAATCAAAATTCATTTCATAAAGTAGATAATTGTTTTGTTGAACCTTCTCAATCTACTGAAAAAAAAAATAATGTTGATTTTGAAAATTCACATTTTACTGAGAAATGTTCTGCACAAAATACTGAAGAGAATACATCAGGTTAATTATATAGTATACATAAAATATTTTTCTTTAAAAACTTTATCTTCTTGAAATATTCTCATTTGACTTTTCTTCATAAAGGTATTACTGTATCACCCTGTAATAGTTTTTATCGAACGGCATTATATTCAGTTATAGATGACACAAAAAATTCAAAAACAACAGAAGAAAATTTCACAGAGAGTAATTTTGTCGATGAAAGTGTAGAATCACATAAAAGAAAACGCATTCGTAAAAGAAAACAAAAAAAAATAAATGAGACAGTGGCTGAAAGTGATACATCGCTTACAGACATCTCTGGTAAAAAGCCAAAAATCATTGATTCTGTTCTGATTTCATCTGGAAAGCATATAAGATTCGAAGGTCTTGACAATGAAGATGTAGCTTCAAATAGTAGTGCTATTAATGTCGATAATTTTAAAGTAATACAGAATGGCGAAGTTAAAAATAGGCATTTAATAAATAAAGATCTTTCAGCTCTTCTTAATTTAAGACAGAGTTCAACACCATTGACTTTTACACATAAAAGAATAAACAAAGAATATATACCAGAGACTATAGATGAGTCTATCATAAACGCAAATGATAATGAAGTTATTAATAAGTCAAATACAGATGTGATTTCAAGTAAGGTAGAAAAAAGTAAAGAAAGTTCTCTGATAAATTCAATAAATAAAACTAATTTGAATGATGATACTGTCTCATTTAAGGTAATGTCTAATCAATTTATGCAACAATTATATTTAAATTATTATTTTTAATTTAGAATTTAAGTCAAATGTTTATTTATAAAATACTATAATTGTAATATTTAAAAATATTTATTATTTTTTAGGTGTTTAAAATAGGAGAAGATTACACTCCACAATTATCAAGTATGATATTAGCTAAAATTTTATCTTATGATGAAGAAGGATGTCAATATACTTTTAAAATATTGCGTATGTAAAATACTTATAAATTTTTATATTATTAATTATTAATTAACTTTATTATAGAAATATGGGTTTACTTGTAGATGGTATAGATCAGTTGCAGGAACCTGATGGTAAATTTTCTCTTCCAAAAGATGAACAAGACAAAAACAATGAGATAAGTGATATTATTACTATTGAAAAATCCCAACTACTTGAATTAACGAAAGTCAAAGCAATTTAAGTTTTGTAACAGTTTGACCATTACATGTTTTAATTTTTAGACTTATGTTTTGTACAAATATTTTTAAATTTCAAAATAGGTTTAAATGATTTGACTATGGCAAACTGTATTTTTATAACGTGAGAATAGATTATTCTTATAATTTAATAGTTTATTTTAATTTATATTTAAAGTTAGATTATTAAGAGTGCTTATATCTTTATATATAAGATTGTAAAGTGTTATAAATCTTTTTATATAATTTATAATGTATAATTAACAAATATTTAAAAACTAGTTAAAAAGTATGTAGTCAAGATCTTCTTTTAAATGTAACGACTTTAGATTATCTTCAAAAACACCATTTGTCATATCCTGTAAATCAATATCAAATTAAACGCTTTATTTTTATATTTCACATTGTATCTCTTACCAATTTTACACAAATTATGAAAGGCGATCGAGCTTTTGTAAAATGTATAATAGGAATAGGATCTTTAGCTTTTTTTTTAAAAGGATCATAAGGAACATATTTTCTTCCTATTTTCTTCTCATCAACATCACAGAGAGCTACAACTCTTTTCTTAAAAAAAAAAAAAAAAATAAATAAATTGAATGTGTGTTAGCTAAATGATTATACTTTTTATAATATATTTTACAATAAATAGTGTTTGTTGAAAAGAAAAAACTGCATACTTGAAATTGACAACTCAAACTTCTAAATAATTGTCGACCCTGTTTTCCTGCATTCCAAATTGTAAAAGTAGGCCAATGGCATAATACTTTTTTTTCTAATCGAGCAATCCGTATTTCAAATATTGTTTTTCTATAATGTAAATAGGAATTAGTATATTGAAATATTAGAAAAATAGTATACAAGTAAAATCGATTGTACTGTTGTATAGAAAATGTAGTTGCTGCTGGATGATATAAATATTCTAAAATAATTTCATTAGTTCTTAAAATATTTCCATTATTGTCTAAGTGAGCATAAAAAAATATTAAATCTTCTGGAGTACCATGACCTTTTTCAGAAAATCCACCTGGTATACTGGAAATAAATATTAAATTATTGAAATATTTAAATTAGCTTGAAATTAACTTATAATTATAAAAAAAATTAATATACAAACTTATCAAAAATATTTCTGTGACAAAACCAAGTAGGCATTATGATTGTTGGTCCATGAGATGTATAGATTTGTGTTTGAAGTTGCTCTTTACTGAGATTGTTTGCCCAGCGTACAAATCTTGCTGTAGAATTTTCTGGTATTCTTTTAAATTTACCACCAATAATCTAGAAGAAAATAATATATTCTATTACATAATAACAAAGCAGTGATTAAGAATTCTTTAAAATTTACTGCATTGGGATTTTCTTTGGCTAGTTTGTATTGAACTTCTATTCGTCGAGGAAGCATAATATCGTCCTATAAAATATTAAAGAAAATAAAGTAATTGGAATAAGCTGTATACAATGGAAAATAAATAAAATTACAATATCTTGAAAGCATAGGTACTCTCCAGTTGATACTTCTACTGCTCTATTTTTTGCATATCCAACTATAGAAAAAATTAAATTTTATACAGCAATAAATTTTTAATATTTATTTTACAAAATTAAATAAAAAGTAATACCTCCTCTTGGAAAACCTGTCTTATTTTTAAAAATTTTTAACGAAATGGATAATTTATTTAATATTTTTTTCCATTCTTCTATTATTTTTAATGTTCTATCCGTACTTGCATCGTCATATACAGATATTTCTATGTGCATAAAAGATAAGGCAGTTTGCTTTATAATCGATTCGAAACAAATGTCTATCCAATTTTCTCCATTGTAAATTGGAATTATTATTGACTATAAACATACATTTTTACATAAGCTTTTAATGATACTTTACAGATAATTTAAATGTGTATAATCAGACTTACAACTTGTGGTTTCGTAGCACTTAAGGCCATGATAATTACAAATAATTTTCATGATCATAAGAATGTAAAATATTAAAATTTTATTAATATAACAATTATAACAGACCTAACCTAGCACAGATCGTGAAATTATAATTAAGATGTTATTTTTTCAAAATAGTACATTTGTTTATAAAAGATGTATGTCAATCACGCATTAACAATTTTATATAAAATATTATATACATATATATTTTTTTTTAATAAGATTAACAAAATAGACTATAACATTGTAAACAAAACTGTTGACTGCATACTTAGACTGCAGTCACATTTGCACACTCCCACGCATGTTATCTACCACGTAAAAATTATATCTACTGTATCGACATGAGGTTAAAAATTTTTATCTATGAATGTAAGTTAACTTATCATCATATAATAATTTTGTTTCCACTCGAATCGAAAATATAATAACATGCACAAAAATTAATAAAAATATAATAAAACGCAAGAATGGGTAAAAGAATGTGGAAATATGAAGAAAAACATATATATATATATATATAACAATGTAATTTTCTTTTAAAATCGAGACACGTATTTTATTAGATTACAAATTTTTATAAGTTTTACATTTTCTTTCATGTAGTAGATAAATTTGAACACATGTATTTTTTACCAATTTTCCAAAAAAATTTTTAAATACATGTAGAATTTTATTGAATAAAATTTTGGTTTCGCTGAATGTTCACGATGTTTGGTTTCGCAAATAGTTAATTAGATAATTGATAAGTTTAAACATTGCAATAACTTTATAATATTTCTTTACATTATGCAAGTTTACAAAAATTTTTAAGTTAAAAATATATTACTTGTTTTGTAAAATCGAAAATGCAAATTCCTATTACGTAAGTAGAATAAAAATATTTTTAGCTGAAGTATTAAAATGTAAAAAAAAGGAGATTGAATTCAGCTCCTCATCCATATTTTCAATATCATTGTCTTTCTATGTTCTGTCAGTAAAATAATAATGTTTAAAGAGATTTTCGTAAGCGTTTACGCGTATTCGACACCTCATATACAGCCCGGTGTCTCAATAGTTAAATTTAATTTTAGTACAAGATCATGTTTTCATCTCTTCGCTTGGGTACAGGCAACGCGCACAAAGTTACACAAAAACCTACATAAAGTGAGAAAATATCCTCGTTTCCTCTCACTTTTCCATGTAACGTAGTAATATTGTGCAAGGGAGGGAAAGTCACGCCGGTCTTGCAAGGGTGCAATATAAGGCAAACTCTCCGTAGCGACTTAAACGCAAGCTCGCTTATATACCGGGAAGATGAAGCAGCCGTAAATCCCCGTCAACACATTGGTCGTACCCTCGGTTTGTGTACATTTACATGAGAAAGTACGTTGGGCAGTTATTTCGACTGATAAAACTACCGACGGTCTAGCAAATTGCTTTACAACTGGTACATAAGGAACAAAATATTAGGACTTGAGAAATTTTTTAATTTCGGATAAATATTAAATATGAAATTTTGCATTCATAGAATTTTTCGAATCGAGAACAAAATTTATAAAAAACGTGCAGTTAAGATTAAGTAAAAGTTTTTTATTTTAATGTATTTATATTATTAATATAAATATCGTTATAACGTGCATTTCAATTTGTAAAAGTTATGCATATCAAGAGTTTTAATGTCAACGCTTAAATTATCACTTAGATATAATGTTTGCTTATGTGTGCACGCATTTATTGAAACTAGTAGAAAAAGAAGAGTTTATCAAGACGCGCATGTACTGTAACGAAAACAAATATCGATGTGTATATAAACATTTAATATTTGACTGTTAAACAATTATTGGCGATAATTGTATTTGCCTCGATAAATGTTTACTTTGAAAAATGTTTCATCTATCGATGAAAAATTTACCGATCGGTGTACTCAATTTTTTCGAATAAATAAAAAGTTAAATGATTTATTTATTTATCTTATTTACAAAAATTTATAAATTAAAATAAAACAAAACTTTTAACGAAAATTTAACAGGTTCGTTTAAAATTGATTTTTAAAAAATTTTTTTAAAAATTATAAAATAAAATAGAATTTGTAATTTAGGAGTATTAAAATTCTCGCGCGTAAAAACATTTTTATCTAATAATTGTTTTTTATAATTTTAAAAAATTTAAGTATTAGAGAAAATTCATTTTCCCAACTAAAATTTTTATTTTATAAAATTTAATTTTTTTAAATTTCATACAATTTATTAATTTAAAGCAAATAAATTATTCTTCTATTTAGATTTAGTTTAAATCAGTCGATTAAATTTTCAATAAATATTCAAGTATTTCCACAGAAAGAAAAATCTTTATTGTCAAAAAAAAATTCAAAAGAAAAATTCAAGCGATTGAGGTTATATTTTCTCTCTTTGCCTTTGAGCGGAAAATTTTAGGCTCTCTCTCTCTCTCTCTCTCTCTCTCTTTCTTTCTCTTTCTCTTAACTCATTTTGGATCGCTTAAAAAAAATGGGGGGGGGGGAAGCTGGTTGAAAATCGATGTTATACACTCGTAAACTTGAGGCAAACAGTTACAACACGCGCGTGAATTGTTAATGGTTCTCGTGCGCGAGCAAGGAAACGCGAAAAAAACGCGTTTGCCAAAAAGTGAGCGAATCCGAGTTCGACATTCAATCGGGCGGTTGCATTTTTTTGTTGGATTATGGTTTTTCTTCCTCTCTTATCTCGTTCTCGCATCTTACGGATACATGAAAAACCGGTGATGTGGGCCAAATTTATAATTCGAGTTCATTCGTTGAGGGAAACGTAAATTGTGTTCGGCTCGGTAAAAATTTTGTAAAAATGTCGTGTTATCAAATTTTGAAAATTTATTTCGTAATATGTCCAGCAGTTAATTAATGTGAAATATCCGTTCCGTGCGCACATTTATTTTACGCAAATGGAAATTGGGAAAATGAGACTGTTAGTATATTTAATGGCTGTATATATAAATTATTAAAATCGCGCATAAAAAATACATCGTAAATGGTTCTGTAATATAAGTCGCAAAATAATGCTTTTTATAATAAAATTTTATTTCTTTTATATCTTGGAATTAACGCTATATAATTAAGTAAATGGTATTCGATAGAATTTTAATTATCAAAAACAATCAAAATATTACGAAACGTTCATTTTAAAATTTAAGACAGCTAATAAAAGCATAAATATTCATTTGTATCTCTTCATCTAACTCATAAAGCTCAACATGGCACAGATTCCCAATTCAGAAATTATCAAAATAAAGCAAGGATATTTGACGCCTCGTCCATTTAGTGCAAATGAAAACATAAACAGAGAGAGAGAGAGATCGATTGAGCACAGTTTGTTATACGAAAGCAATGAACGGAATGAATATATACATAAACGCATTCCTGTAATCTTTTCACGTTCCTAGAAGTCTAATAGTCTAAAGTATATTGTCCGTGCAGAATTTACGATAACTCTTTCGATATACATATTAAGTAATCGAATCGATGACTTTTATATTTATATGATTTTCTGCAGATAGAAAATTCAAAGCGCGAATGAGAGAAAGAGAGAAAACATCCCATGCTCTCGTTCTTCGGTCTCTGATGGTCTCGCCTGCATACTTAATATTATCGAATATGCACAAATTCAGAATTAAGAGAAAGAGAAAAAGAGAGAAAGAAAAATAAATGATCGAGCTCTCGGTCTGATTACTCCGCTTGTGCGCCGCGATTACTTTTCAACTCGTACGGGATAATCTCGTGTCTGTTCGGTTCTACCTACATAGTCTATCCATTCCTCATACAGCTTAAAGAAAAGAGAACAAAATATCTCATCTATAGAAAGAGAGAAAGGGAGAGAGGGAGAAAGAGAGAGAGAGAGAATACGGAAAAGAGATAAAGCGTTTAATCAATCATGGATCGTATATAGATACGTACGTAACGTACGCTCGCGATGTCTAGTGATTCTTCAGCCATTTCCGACTATGAATAGTCCTTACGCTCTCGGAACGTCTCTATTCCTAACGCTCTAGTTCCATCGCGATGTATATTATCGTGCACACGTCGTCCAGCGCACACATATACCGATGGCAGCTCGGCGCCCGCGCGCGCTCTTTCCCTCGGCCCACGTTGGACCACGACCTCGTTGGGTATTTCAAAAACTACCACTGCTTCGGGTACACGTTATATACGAGCTCGATAAGCGCAGCGAACGACGTATATGTATACGCGTAGCTATGCGAATGTACGCATTATATACCGTACGAACATAGATAAAAGATATCGCTACTGTCGTCGACTGTGTGAGACGCGTCGAGGTGTAGAGCAGATAGTTGAAAACGAATCGAACTCGTTATGCGCTGGAAAATCTCGTTGCTCTAATATTGGAATGGAAACTTTTTTTACACAACTTATCTGCGATCACTGTCGATTGGATATGGCTGTACAATACGTGTCAGCGTATGCGAAAGGGGTAAAAAATAATTTTACGACGATGTTTATCTTTTTTTTCCTCATCTCTCATGAAAAATTTCGAGGTAGCGAAGAGACGATAGCAAATGGATATAAATTTAGTTTAAGACTTTTAAATATACGATTTATTTTAAATGATTCTGAATTGTGAACATCGTTCGACGGCGTTGATTTATTCGAATTTAGCAAATTTCAAGTCCCTGGAAGATATATTTCATATTTTTATAAAATATGTCAGAAAAAAAATTAAATATTTTTCATCCTGTTGTGTCAATATTTTTATCAAAACAAGATGTTATTGCAAATAAAGCATCATATGATAAAAAATATCATGTGCTTGTTATAAACAAACACGTATTTGGAAATTTTTACTTACATTTAAATCATTTAATTTGGTAAATAGAAGTGAAATAATTGTGTTAACTTGCTGTGAAAAAATTACTTCCAATATATCTTTTTACATCTTGATTAAGTTTCCATCAATATTTTATATGAAAATCTGTGAGACGATTTGTTTTTATTTTGAAAATGTTTTACATATTTAAACATAAACTTTATAAATTATTTTAAATAAATAATTAAAGGAAAAGTTTTTTAAAAATTTTTTAAATAAAAAGAACAACAATAATCTAAAAAAAGTACCATAAATATTCGCATCAAATCAAGGTAAAAACAGTTCGGGGATCGTAAGAATGAAAAAGCTCAAGAAAAACCTCTTCATTTCGTAGTCACCAAAAATCTGCCCAACTTCATTTGCTTTTCGCGCATACAAGCGAGCAATGAGAAAAAGCTGCATTCCGTAAAAAGGAAAAGAGAAGATTTTTTCTTTTCCATCCACAAAAAGAGACGAAGTCTTGGAGTTTCTTCCCAACTACTTTTCTTTCCACTCTCGTTTTTTCTCTCACTCTAGATATCATCGATACCTAGGTCAGATAAAGCAATGAGACGATGTTGGGAACCGTAAATGAAAAAAAAAAAATGTGCGAAGAAGAAAAGGAGAGAGAGAGAGAGAGAGAGAGAGAGAGAGAGAGAGAGAGAGAGAAAGTTGAAGGAGCTCGTGTAAAGGCTAGCGTCGTTACGATAACGAATTCGACAAAGCATCGGGCCGCGTCTATGTAGAGCACATCGCGCTAAAGGCCGTCGACCCGCGGCTATGTACGTACGCGCTTTGCGAACGGTCGCGCACGAAAAATTATTACATACGTCGAGTCGCGCATAATGGTCCAAGGTGTTCTTCGTCGCCTTTCTATATTTTCCTTTTCCATACTTGCACGTATACGCCATACACGCGACGCCAAGTCAGCGGAAAATTTTAGCTTCGCAATGCTCCGCGCGGAGCTTCTTCTCCTTCGCAGTTTATGGAGTGCTGTGAAGAGCTTCTAACACGCTGCTCGCGTGCTGGTGTTATGATCGACGCCGAAAAAAAAAAAAAAAAAAAAATGAAACGATGGCGTAAGAAAAGTCGTTGAGATTTGTCGGCGAAAGATCCCGTAAAACGTAGGTGTATTTTATGAGGTATTTTAGTTTTTCTGCAAGCTCGAATAAATCGATCTTTATATTTCGTCGTTGAGTAATTTTTCAGAGTGAACTTTTTTGGTGATAAATACCTTGCTATTATTAGAAATGTTTAAACCTCTTTTTTTTTTTTTTCAATTATGTCCATGGTTATCCGTACTAAATTATTTTATTATTCCGTTACTTTAATCCTTTATTTTTTTATATACAAAAATAGATTTATTTTTTCTCAATACCGTTAATGAACACAATGAATATTCGTTTTCACCCTTACTTATTTCGGATCCGGATATTTGTTCAACAGTAACGAAACAAAAAGAGGAGAAGAAAAATACTTCTCATCGGTACATAGAAGAGAACCTGCGAGCTTTAAATTTCACTTTCTTCTTTTGGTGAATTTGCTATCAAGGATTTATTGATTAATGACGACTGAGGATACGCGCGGCAACCCGAACATTTAACATGTGCTTCGTTAAATGTCTATATACGAAAATCGTGAGGAAACCTACAAATATTTTTTTTTGTTACTGGTTATGGATTATTTTTTTTAATTTTTTTATTGAAGATACTTCATTTCTCTGATGATTTTTGAGTTTATATTGACATTTTCTTTGTAACAAAACATATGCAAAGCGATTAAGGAATAAATAATTTATTCTTTTCTTTTTATTGAATGACCAACAGAAATAGTTTTCTTTTTTTTTTTAATAAACTGAAAGCTATTCTTGTAAATAACATAATGTTAATTGTTCATCGATTAACGAAACAGATTTGATAATAAATACGAAATAAAAATACATTTAGCAATCGCTAAAATTTCCATTTACGCAAATGCTTCAAAATGTTACATCATCGTACATTTTTAAAACAAAAGTAAACCGGTACTTATCCAATGAGTCAAAAAAAGATTCTTTAGAAAGATCTGACAATTCATTGTAAACTCGAAGATTACAAATTGATAACAATAGCAGATTGAAAGAAGAGAGAATTTTTAATCGAAGACGAAGCTTTTCAAAAAAACTACGATCATAAATCCATTGAAAAACATAGCTCCCTTTTACTTTGTATACTCGAATTTTGTTTGAGTTTTGCATTTCTTTGAAGTTACTGTGATGATCTTAAATCTGTTTGTAGTCGTCATAATTTCAAATGGGAACGGCTAAATATTTAATAATAATATTGATTAATAATTTCTTAAAATATAGTTCGCAACTCTGGTAAGTAAATAATTTTTTATTCTTTTTCTTGTCCAATAATACTAACGAACCACTTATGTTTTAATTTGCAGAAAAAGAAAAGGAATTAAGATAATATACGATTAAAGTTTCGATATAGTGGTATGGCATGCTTTTTACGTACATTACCTTGTGCACGTCTTCATCTTTCTAACAATTTAAATAATTACAATTTTGAGCAATTTAAAGAATTATGACTAAATTAACTTTATTATGTAAACTTTTTTTACCGTTCCCATTAAATTTGCATATGATATTTTCCAGAGTATTAATGACTTCAATTTCTTAAATACATAACGATATTTTAAGTTAAAATTTTGATACGTCGCATATAATTAAAATATCTAAATATAACGATAAATAAATATTATATCGAAAAAACATTTAATGAAATAATTAGAAGATAATATTGAATAAGTTTGTTTTTAGCAAGATAAGAAAATTTTTTTAATTCATTAATGAAGATTTACTGTCAATTTATTTTCTCGATCATATTATAAAATGCAATATAATATGACTAATAAAGTAGATAAGATTAAACTAACTATTAATCAAATTTAAAATACGGTAACTCTTGATCGGTAGCAGAGTACGTCAAAATTTTAAAAGGTCAGGAATAATGAGGTCAGACAAGCATAAAATATTTAGGTAATTTTTGAATCAAGTTTTAATTTACGACGTACCATTACCGAATAGTCAAAATCATTGAACGGTATTAATAATAATCTACGGCGGGTCTATTTTTCAGCGTCGCTGCGTGGGAAGAAATCAATTCTAGAGTACAAACACACACAGAAACCATCTTCCCATTCTCGATAGCTTTCATATTTGAAAAGAAGATAGATGGAAGCTTACTTTTTCTTTTTCTCCCAAGCTCTCGTTTTCGTCACCGTTTTGTCACCTCTTCAAAGCTTGACGCTCTCTCTCTCTCTCTCTTTCTCTCTTCTTTTACCTCGTCGCAGATATTATACAGTTTTCCGAAAAATTGTGAACTTTTTTCTCTTGCGCTTTTCCTTTTCTCTCCTTTCTTGAAATTCTTCTTTTCCTTTTTTTTAGCGCGTGAATAATATTTCCTTTCGCCGTAGGGATCGACACGTAAGTTCGCTTTTCATAATTCTAATTTCGTCGCGTTGTGTATATAGTTGACGAATTTTTTTTCAAAGCGGAGAAAAAAATTTTTTGGCTTTGATACGTTTACCCATTGTCTCCTTATCTTTTACAATTTAATTGTTTGAATTGAAGCTTTTTTTCAAGAAAAGATCTAAGCTTATTTAGCGAGGCGTAAAAATGTACTTTATTTAAAAAGAATTCTTTATCGTCGTATACGTTTTGAAAGGAAAATTATCATAAATATTCACGTAAGCTTCAAAAATATTAAAAACTTTATTCGCGTACTTAAATGAATTTGATATATATCTATTATTCAATTGTAATATGTGAAATAAAAATTTTTATGAAAGATTTGAATGGTTAAACATAAAGTTGAAAAATTAATTAAGCGATTTTTCTGTTTATTTATACTGCAAAAGTAAAGCTACTGTAGAAGGATTACAAATGTCGAATTCCCAAGTAAATTACTGGCGTGCAATTAAGATAACTTGAAGTTATTTTAAATAAAGTTAATGTTAGATATTCGTCTCTTAAATAAAGTTATCGAAGTGATATATTTTAAAGAATATTAAATTGAATTATCTTTGAGACGAAAAATTCAAATAATTTATTTTGCCAGATTTATTTAAAGTAATTTATTTAGAGTAACAGCATCGACGATAAATCTTGAAAAGCAATTATTCTCCGTTTTATTCTTTGCCAGTTAGAACGTACGCGCAACGAACGCAGTAAATAAAAACGGCAACTTTTTAAATTACCTCGAATTTACCGAAGCAACGAAAATTCGACGGTATCGTTTGCGCGATTCCCGATGTACCATTTGAAAAACTTCCCTTAATCGTAAGTGAAAAAAATTTAACAGACGATGCGATTGATTTGGCGCACGCGTTAACTTATTTTTTTCGCGAATACGCGCGCACGCGATAATTGCCCGTTTTGATACGAAGGCTTTGATCGACTCGTTCGTTCGTTCGTTCGTGCCTTATGCTCGTTCGTGTTTCTTAAAATTTTTCTCACTTATCTTAACGCGTTTTATACGAACAGATAATCATCGCAAAACGATTTGGTGACGAGTGTGCGCGCAACGCCGCGAACTAAGAAAACTGCGCGCGTGCTAGCGTTAGTGCAATTTACTAAAAGTTAATCGTTGCTGGTACGCGTTAGTTTAATCGATTTTTACCGATTAACGAAATAGTTTTTCCAAGTTTTTGAGATTTTCCATTTGATTATTTTACGACGAAATAAATATACGATACGAATATATGTTTATTTGATTATTTCTCTAATTTTTTAGAATTTTGTTTTTTTATATTTTTTAATGTATTAATGAGAATTTAAAATTTGCTTTTATTTATGTAAACAATTAAATAAGTTTAAAAATTTTATTGGTATAATAAATATCTATATTTTCCAAAATTTGTTAAACGTCCTTATTACGTAATTTTTAATTTTTCAAAAGATAACTATTTATAAATTAGTGCAGAATTACAAGATTAATCAGAAAGCTAAATTAATGACATAAAAATCTAACTCCAGTTCAATTACTTACCACAGCATATGTGTTCGGTCTATCGCTTTTAAGCGCAAGCAGTCGTTACGTTCGGTGCAATTATTCGGAAGAATCAGGCCGAATGGATCGTAATTTCTATGACTATTGTACAGAGATATCTCATAAAGTAAAGTGGTCACAAAAGATTTGCTTTACAATGAAATTATAAAGAACTACGGGGAATTCGTCACTGCAGAGATTTTAACCTTCATTTGAAATGTCTTTTAACAAAAAAAAAAAAAAAAAAATGATAAACAAATAAATTTCGTATTATTGAAAAATGATGTTTCAATAATAAAGCTTTTACATGACTTTATATTTTTTCATATCTTCTTATTTAATTTAAAATTATTTTAATTTAAAACAAGTTTATCGCTATCTTGAATATTTTTGAATGTAAAGCTAATTAGTGAAATAAAAATTATAGCATACTAAAAAAGATAAACAAAAAGTACGCTGAATTTTTAAATTTCTGAAAATTAAATCTGCTTAATGAAAATAGTTAAACATAATTTTTTTCCTAAATTTTATAAATAATTTTTTTTTAAAAATTATAAATAATTGTATTTAATACCTTTCGGTTTCCTTAAATATATTATTTTATTTAGAATGTTATTATTAAACAACGGTATAATATAATGACATAATACTTAGAAAGTTTAACGCGTTTGTAAGTTTACTTCAAACAAATTATTTATAAAACAAAAAAGTATACTCGAGAAATATACTATTTATTTGCACATTTCATATAGTAAAATAAAGATCACTTTTCAATACACAAAAGAACGAAATCAATTATTTTATTTTCTTCTTTTGCGCTTCAAGTCTGAAATCAGCTTGCGGAGATCATTTATTTTGTTGAACTATCTATTCGAAGGTATATACTATATACTATATGCAAATAGAGGTTGGAAAAAAATTATCAAATAAGTGGAAGTAAAAACAAACATAAATGGTTAAATTGAACCAAAAGGTAGCAAAAGTAAATTATGTATACGTGATCTTCCAGTTAGAGTTTTTAAATAGTTAACGATATTTTTTTGCTGATAAGAAAAGATATTTTTCTATAATAAACTGAACGTATAAACGCAGATTTTTAGAATAATATGTTGTAATATTTTTTACCAAAATAGTTTATAAAATTTATTTTAAATAACCAAGAAAAATACAGAAATATGTATGATTTATCTTAAAGACGATATAAAATGGCGAATTACTCGATAAAATTTCATCTTTACCTACATAATGACATTTAAATTTCATTCTTATACCTCATCCCTTTATTTTTGAAACTGCGCACCTCTCTTTCACCTCTCATAATATATGAAATCTTTATTCATCTATTTAAGTATAAATGAAGTACGAAGAAAAAGAAACAATCGCGTTGACGAATCAGCCGGAAACATAATACACACACCGCGTTTTGACACAAATATACACAATCGTATCGACAAATCTCATTACTTTTTAACGGGTCAATCGTCGGTCCGTTCGTCTCTCATAAAATTTTCAAGGTGGTAAAAAGGTCGAGCGAAAAAAAGGTGGCAGTTGAGAAAGAGAAAGAGAGAGAGAGAGAGAGAGAGAGAGAGAGAGAGAGAGAGAAAGAAAATGAAAGAAAGAGAAAAATCTAGTAGTATCCGTCTTTCTTTTTTTTCCGTCCTCGATCGCTTAAAGGCGCGTCGCGGCGACTTGACGGATTCCGTGCGCGCATGAATAATTCAACTCTCAATGCGACCAGATGCATGAACATACATATGCGTGTATGTGTTATAAAGATGGAGAGTCTGTATGTATCCGTGTACCTGCACATATACAATAACGCGGTAACTTTCAGTTTAGAATCTCTGCGAGAAGTAGAAGAGTCCAGAAAATCGAATCGCTTGGACGTTGATGAATAATTCGAAGGTAAATTACTCAAGCGTCTGGTGTATCCCCCCCCCCACCCCTACCTTATCCTCTTCTCTTTCTCTTACTTATTCGATTCTACACCGCCGGTGGTAAAGGAAGAAGTGAGTAACAGCAAGTTAGGCGTTGGGTAGTCATGAAAGACGGATATAAACTTTTAATCCCAGGACGAGAATATCTTATCACCAAGCGTCGATTACTCTTGACTTGAATGATAAATTGCGATTATCGAACGGTACATAAGATATAACTACTAAATAATGGGTAATGCTATTAAAATATTGCTTTTAAAATATAAAGAAAGAAAATTATTATTTTAAATGAAGAACGTAGATATAAATATTATTTAATTATAATGTAATTTTACGAGTACAAATTTAATATATCAAGCAAGTTATCGTATTTTAAACTTACAGCGTAATTTTATTTTTTAATTTGCTTATTTAATTTCTTTTTTTTTTTTTCTCTTCATTGCGTGGCAATCATAGGAAAACAAAGAAAAAATTATATAAACTCTCACGCGAACAAACAGTAGACAAACCAAAAAACATCGTTAGAAATATACATTTTTCCTTTCATTTAGTTATCATTCATTTATTTATTTAGTTGCTGTCTTGTATCAACAATATGTTAAAAAAATAAATAAATAAATAATAAATAAATAAACAAGTTTCTCACAGGCAAATATTATTTGTTGAATGAAAATGTTATTTAAGAAAAATGTTGTATTTTAATTTCGTTTATTGTAAAAATAGCTGGAACGTTTAATAAACAAATATAACAAATTCATTAAAAAAAAAAAAAAAAAAAAATAATAGTCTTTCACTTTTGAACACGGAAGAATGTTCAATTAGTAGTGCATGAAAAAAAGACAGTAATAAGAAAAAGAATCGACGGCAAATTCTAATTCTCGCGTAGAAGATTTTTTACTCGTTTAACTTAGATTCTTTTGCAAGTCATTAACCGGACTCTACATGTGAGCAATTCTTATAAAACTTAAAATAATTAAAATTCGAACTTACACAAAGAAACTTTCTTAAATTTTTTAATCGCTCGTAAAGAAGTTATACGCTCGCTTTATCTTTTTTCTTTCTTTTTCAAATAATGTACATAAACAGTATGAAAAGAAAATAAAAGTAAAATGAGATTTTTCCTCGACGGTAAAATCCGAGAGTCTTCTAGTCGTTATCTCAATATTCTCGCTAAGGTTCCACGAGAACACAAGCCTTTCCCATCGTTATAGCTTTTCTTCACAAGTGTGAAAAGTTCTCTCGCTTAAGAAATTCTCCGATGTAACATCAAAGCGACGTCTCGACCAAGTCGAACAATCGTCTCTTCGATAAACGCAAAAAAATCATGTATCATATAGTATTTGCTTTTCTTTTTTTTTCCTTACAAAAAAGCGAAAGCCTTGTTGTCTTTTTGTAAGTTTACCGATAAGACGAGTGCGCATGTAAATATTTTTTTAATTTTTTTATTTATACTTGACAATTAATGTCAAATTTTTTTGTAATTATAGTTGTTATTTTTATCACGTTTCTCAATTTCTTTTATAATCGTATAAAAACAAATAATAAAATTTCTTAATCTCATGCACAAACGACAAACCACTAAGAATTCTACGATTTTCTAACTATCCTCACGTACTATTATAAATAATAAATTATTCAGTTTTTGAGAATTTAGCCATATTATTTAAAAGAAAAAAAAAGCTCAGTTCTTAACTTGCATTGTAAATCTTATATTACAACCTGTGCTTGTCATTAATCCCAAAACATTCTTCGATCTCTTTTCGATATGATTATCAGAGTTTCAAGTAGCTTTCACACCTCCTTTTATAATTTTCAATTTTGTAATACAATATATACTATTACTTTCTCAATTCGTTAAGACAAAAGGGAAATTTAAATCTTAGCATTGTAGTTAGCAATGTAATTCTTAACAAAATAGTTAGATTGTAGGCAAGACTAAATAATATCCATTAGATGTACAAATACATTTTCCATGAAAATGTCTCTTCATAACAAAGGTACAACGTAACAACGGTTATGGTTCTCGTAAAACGCAAAATTTTTCATTTGTTATTAAATGTATACGTATTATTCGTAAACTTTACTTTTTACGTTAACACGAAATTTTTTCAAAATAAATATTATTAAATAATTGAAAAGTAGATTTTTAAAGACACTATTATTTAAATTTACCCTAAATATATGAAGTTTTTAAAAGATCAAATCTTGATATTATTATTAATAAATATTATTATCTAATTTCACTTTGGATTTAAAAAATATAAAATACATTTTTATATAAAGAATTATTATAAAAGTTAATTTTGAATCTCGGAACTAAATATAAATTCACAAATAATAATAAAAATTAAAGTTTATTGTCGTTATAGTTTTAAAATAATATGAGCATAAGTTTTTCATGTCAAATATATTAAATTTATAAATTTAATAAATTTAATAAATTTAATTTAAGAATTGATACTCGAATCGTTGAATTAAAATGTAATTATATAAGGATAAATTACCAGAAATCCTTCCTCTCCGAATACGCAAATCCGACAGAATTTCCTAAATTCAAGAAGAATGTAGAGGGAAAAAAGGTGTAAAGAGAGCCCAGAATGAAAAGAAAAAGGAAGGATTTACAGTTTAGCAACACAGAACGTTCATAAATGACGAAGTCCTGCCACGCCCGAAAGAAAAAAGACGAGAAAAGCCTTCCTTTTACTTTCGCTCGCTCTCTCTGTAGCGAGTGCACACGCGTCTCAATGGTTTTTGTCCACGCAAGAAAGGATGAAGAAAGTTTCGGAGGCGGATGGATTTATCCGTGCACGTGCGCGCAGCTCGCAAATCCTAAAGAAAAAGAAAGAAAGAGAGCCGCGATGATTGGGGACGAGATATATTTTTTTTTTTTTTTTTTGTGTTTCTGTCCTCTTTCTTTTTCTCGACGATTCACGGGTTATTTATCACGAGTAGGAGAGAGAAGTTTGAAATATTAAGTGAAGAGGTATATCTCTCTTCGCGTGGTATGGCGACGAAGAAGGGAGTCGACAACGGCGAGGACATGGCGTTGGTGAGGTGTATATAGATATATATACATATACATATACGTATATACAAGTAATGTAATGACTTTTTAAAGCCGAGAGTTATCAACGGGAAACGAGTTTTGATCGTCGGAGGGTATACGGAATAAGTGAGTTGCTAAAATAGACCTTTTTCTTACTCGCGGGCGCGGAAGCTAACTCGAAACTTTTGGATTTTACTTTAATCGGACGTACCTATTATTGAGTTTAGTATCGTACTTTTGATGTTTTACTTTAACGAATATACCCTTCTTTGAATACTGCTTTAACTTAGTTTTATCCATGTTTCTCAGGAATTCAGTTCCGCGGAATAGCGAAATAAGTAGTCGTTGTTAAACTATTTCGTTAACTTTTTCGAAAAATGAAAAATTTCATTCATAGACGTGTTTTGAATGGCGTATGTAACAAATATTTGATATACCCTTGCAATAACTTACAAGGATATAATCGATGCGATAAGAAAACATGTATCGAGGATTGGTTTACTTCGATGAAGAAAATGTCTTTTGCATACGTATTGACGAAAGATTAAATGCTGCGTTCGATATTGTATTGGAGAAAACTCATTGAACAAGAATCATAAAATATTCAATCTGTGAAGTATCGACGAACCAATTCTATGAAATGAACCAAGGTATACATTCTATGAATAACGTAAAAAAAGTCACAATAGTAATAAATTCTTAATTGGATGAAAATTTTGCAACAATAATAATACGAATCTACTACAATCCAACCTACTTTTTAATACGAGTTTACGAATTTTTTCTTTTTAAATTCACCGCGTTAAACATAGCCTCTAACTTTTCCTGTAAAATCGCAAAAGATTTATACGACGCGCTTCATTCGCCGAAAATAAAGCTATAAACACAGCCGGAAGTTTGCACTTTACTCACCAAAATGGAGCAACGTAAAAAAAGAATGAAAAGAAATATACAAACAGAATATAAAAAAGAAATATAAAAAAAACAAGAAATAAAAAAACATCCAGCAAGCAAAACATTCAATAAAACTATTAACACGTCAACCCGAGCGTTTACAGCTGTGCCGAAAGAAAGAACGAAATAAAAAAAGAGGGAGAGCCGCCAGCGGTGGCGATATAACCTCGGTATTTATGCTAATTTTCATTTTTTTTTTTTTTTTTTTTTTTTTTTTTTTTTTTTTTTTTTTTACGACTTGCTTGCGCTCCTCACGGAGGCCTTATAAGTGCATTTTCGTGAGCTGTCTCGAAGCTTTATGAGACGTCCCTCTCTTGATGGTACAACTAAATTATTGAGCGTAATTTTACTCAGCCCATTCTTTCTTTTTTCTCGTCCCTTTTTCTACCGTTGTATCGTTGCGAGGAAGGAAGATATAAGAAGGAAAATTCCCGGTAGCAATTTTTTCTTTTTTTTTTTTTTTTTTTATTTTATTTTGCTCCTATCGTCTCGCAGCTTTCTTCTCTTTGGATATATGTACATATTTCTCGAGCTTGGGAATCTTAAGTAAAAATATGTATACAGAACAGCGTCTTATTTCTAGCGTGTATCTAGTTACGCTGAAATAAATAATTTACGGTTCATTTAAGCCTCCCTTATTTATTGAATAATAATTTCACTGTAACATTTTAATAGATTAACATTTTATGAGATTAAACAAAAATGACTACTGTAACTCCGTTAAAATTTTTATTTTAGAGTATCTTTCCCGAGTAATAATAAAATTTAATACAATTTATTAATAATGGTAGATAAAGTCTCTGCAATTTTGTTCGACTGGATAAAAAAGAAAATAGAGTAAACAAAGAAATAAATTAAAAAAAAAAAAAAAAAAATAAGATAAGAAGTATAAACCGTATCATTTGTTCAAAGTGCGTTGTATGAATTAAAAATAACAGAAACTATTTATTAACTCAATATTAACACAAACTATTTATTTGTTTACTTTTCTCATTTTCCTGACCAATAATTTGAATACGCTTATAGTTTATTAAAAATTGTTAAAAATAGTTAAATTTTCAAAAAAATTACGTAATTACAAATATTTTTATGAATGTCATACAGACTAACATATAAAAATTGATATAAAAAATGTACAAGTATAAATTCATAATGATGTAATACAATATTAGTGTTCTAATATAAAATTAAAGAAAATTTTGTATTATTCGATTCTTAAAATTGATATTTGATTTATTTCGCATTTCAAATCCGGAATTTTCTTTTATTCGGATAAACTTTTTAGTAAACGTCGACAAACGCTGGACTTTACGACATGAATATGTATATAAAAATTTTCCAATGCACACATGTATTTTACGTTTCTACCACGTATATGTTTTTTTAAAATTTACTTTTATTGCATAAAACATACATATTTCTTTGAATAAGTAGAGAAAATTTTACAATTTAAGAACCAAAACTTATCACATACTAGTATGTCTGTGAAATAAGTCGAAAGAAAACAATTTTTGAGTAACGGTAAAATTAAGATTTTTTAATAAACATCTACAACATCCGTTTAAATAATATTTAAAGAAAAAAGAATAGTCTTAAAATATGCTTTATTTCCCAATTTTCCCCTACTAGTTTGAGCCCGTGCTGTCCTTTCGAACGAAAAGTGCCCGTTTCATTTATAAGGACTTCGAGTGCCTTATACGTTAGCACTTCCTCCTCGATAAACGAGAGCTATATAATACAAGAACGCATTTATAGACGTAGACCCGTGCCTTTGGGACTAAAAGAGAAAAAAAAAAAAGAAGGAAGAGAAAGAGAACCTCGCGCAATTTCGTATTCCCGGTACAAACTGAGCTATCGGCTTTCTCGTGTCGACAATTCACACCCTACGAGAGGACTAATAGAGAAAAAGACGACCTTTAGCTTTTTATTCTTTTTTTTTCTTACTCTCTCCCTCGTCTACCCTTCCTTTTATAAATGATAAACTTTTTACGCAAACGTTGGCTGCTTCTACGTTTTAAATTTTAGTCCTCTATCGTCATTTCTCTGACTTTTATAGTATCCTTTAACCGAACGACTACATAAGAAAATAACCAGAGTCGAGATTAAAAAAGGGCCGACGTGTAAGGGTGTACGTGAAAAGTGAAAAAAAAAAAAATAAATAAATAAAAGATAAGTGAAAGGCTCTTTGGTTCAATCTTCAAGAATTAAATTAGCTTTATGCTCGATCTATTCGTATATATTAAACCGTCGAAGTTTCGCTTCTTCCAAATGCGAATGCATGTATGTTTAGGCGTGCTTGCGTATACGTGCGCGCACGAATACACGTATGCATGTATCTCGGCTATCTTCTTTTTTCTTTTCGCAGTGGCTATTTCCTTTGTCTTTTAAAGTTGTCTTTACAAAGTAACACGACGTGCACAACGTAGAAGGGGCCACTTTTGTTACGGCATTTTTCTACTGGATATACTTGCTCTTTACTTTACGTCATCGTCTTTTACTTCTGTCTGCTTTTTTTTATATTGGAATAGCGTACTTTCCTTTTTCTGGCTTCTTAAAACAGCCATAAAATACATTTTGAATTTTTGAAATATCTTATTGAAGTAATAAATATATAAAATATAAGATTTCGTTTTCGAAGAAATATTTTTTCAAGTAGCTGATAATATTATTTTTTTAATACAATAAATTTATTATTAAAATTTTAGCATTTTTATCAATAATGTAATTTTATTTATAATCTATCACTAGTTTACTTAATTGGTTAAAATTCGATGATACGTAAAATATATTTAAGATATAAAATTAGTAATAATTTTTAAGAAAAACAAAAATATAAAAATAAAGCTAGTTAAATTGACAATTATTTTATCGAACTTTCTCGGTAATCGAAATATTTTTTTCTCTTCGTAACAACAAATTAAAGAAATAAAACGTGCTTTATTTCAATCGTCGAAGGTTTTTCATGGAAAAAAAGGCCTCGGTTATTCGTTTTGTGCAATCAAACTTTTCGCCATAGTTCTCTCGTCCCTCCGTCACACAACTTATACACGCAATTTTAACGATATTACACCCAATTATTATTTCCATACACACAATTATAACGAGACGACCATTCCTTTATTTCAATATACAGGGGAGATCCAATCTCGGTGAATTAATAAATTTGTCGTGTCTAATAATACCGTCACCGATCTAAAACACTTCGACGTATCAAGGCAACGCGAGAACGCGAGAAAATCCGAGCGAAAAAGCGTTTCGGCCGTCGACACGATCACAAAGCGCGCTCACACGTCTCGCGACAAAGCAAACTCGACGTCGCGCCGATGTAATAATGTATCGAGCGAATGTACGTAAAAGCGCGTCAAGTCCCGTAAAGACACTTCGAACGCGAGGGTCGAGCAAGTTATGTGCTGACAAAATCGATCGGGATTTATTAATCTACCCGGAAATCTGGCTTCGGTGTATTGTCCTTACGCAAAGGCGACTAACGTAGTCTTAATTGCCGGAAATCGCACGGTGATTTAACACGACTCGCTGGTTCTTTCCTTTTTTCCTATTTCTCTACTAATTTTTTTCTTTAGCTCTCTTCTGTTAGACAGAGGAATCACGTGCTCGCCGTTCCGCACAATTGAACTTTATTTTTAATTGTTTTTATCCGGCTCTTTTTTCTCAGCTATTAACCACTGAGTTTTTTCAAAGAACCTTAGCTTTATAATACTTGAAAAGTTATGAAATACTAAATGATTTCAAATTCTCGCAGATTATTGTTCTTCTACGCGTACCATTCTATAAAAATTATATTGGGTAATACTGAAAGTCATTTCGTTTTTTTGGTGAAAATGAAACACGATTTTTATTGCAAAGAATCAAACAAAATTTTTAATAAACAAGCCTTACTACATCAGCTGTCAAAATATATAATGATTATGCGGCTTAAGCGTGAAGTTGGCTGTGAAAAAATACAATTAGGTCCTCTGTTAAGGGAAAAATTAAATTACTTTCCAAACAACCCAATAGTTTTATAAAATATATACATAAATGTTTATATACATGTGGTTTTTCTAACATTCAAAAATGAAAATAAAAAATTTTTTCAACAGCGAAATTTTCAATTGTATAAATATTTTTTTTATTTCTCAATGTTCTTATAAGTCAAAAAAATTTATTTGAATTAAAAAGGATTTATGAATTTGTATAATAAAATGATAAAAAATGTTGTGTAAGTTAAAAAAAATGGAAAAGTATAAAATGAATGCTTCGTATTATTATTGATTTTTGTATATGATTTCAACTTTTATTTTAAATAAATTTAAAATTTTAACGACATAATTATAACGTCATTAACAATAATAAATTATAACGAGATGAAACAAAAAAAAATCATGCAAGATTATCAATCATTGCATTAAATGATTGAACTCTTATTATTTCACGCCTTAGCACACTAACATATACCCACCCAAAGAATAATCTCTCTCTCTCTCTTCCCTATCGTGTTTCATGATGTAAAAGACCACTTTCCTTTACTTTCTCTCTCGAGCTGTGAAAAAGTGCATGTTAACGCATGTACGACGTTAGAGGCGTCATGAATCGAGAGCGAATCGCACGTGATTTCCGAACACACGGAAGCGTCGTTGCCGGCGTTGGCACTGACGCTAGGAAACAATAAATCTCCGAAGTTTGACGATGCAAGACATCAATCAGCCCAAGCGTTCGAGCAAGCGAAGCCTTATTTTTCGTTTCCTCCGACACCTTTTCCACTTTCCCTCCCCTCCTCCCCTCTCTCTCTTTCTCTGCTTCTCTCCTCTCCTTTTTCCCTCCGTTGTCGCATCAATTTTAGCCCGACGGAATGAAGACAGTATGAGTCTCGATATCTCTTCACTCTCGTCTTTTCACGTCTCGACTCTTCTTTCGCTTCGACCTATATTTCTTTTAAAGTTTATAGATAGCGAAAGGTTTATTGGAAAGGTGCTAGAGGGAAAGGGTTCGAGATAAATGATTAAATGGTTGATAATTTTTTTTTTTTTTTCTTAAATTTTATTCTCGAATAAATCGTTTAAATGTTAAAATATCGCTAAAGTTTTTTTGTGACTTTCGATCTAAAAAAATATTTTTATATCGCGATAAAAATAAATGCATACTATATGTAGCATTAAATATTTTCCACTCAAATGGATAAGAGTTACAATAGGTAATCGAAAAACTGCGGGTAATATTTAAATTTCATTTCATAAAAAGAATGAAACCTTTACGCTGACAGTCTCCATATCAAAAGCTTACGTTTCATCTCACAGTTTCACCATTTGTCTCTTCATTCCTTCGAGACATACGTATATCTCTTATTTTCCCATTATCTATCATCTCTCTTCGAAATACATAGAGAGAGACAGTACGCGTATATATTCGATTATTTCCTTGATGAAATATTGATCGAGTTTATATATGCGACGAGCATCCCGACGCGGACGGATAGACACCTTAAACATCGGGACGAGTGGTTGCCCTCTCGGTTTTATCTCCTCTATCTCTCTTCTCTTCTCTCTTTCTCTTCCTGTCTCTCAAAGGAGTAAAAGGTGCAAACGAGCCGTGCAACTCGCTGAGAGAGAGAGAGAGAGAGAGAGAAAGCGAGAATATGGCTTTTTCCATCATTCCATCGGTGACACGCAAGGAAATTGCTTTTCATTCTTACACTAGTCATTCTTTGGAACATCATCGCCTCGTCGCTGGATTTAAAATTATCTATATGACGCATAATTATTTTCGCAAGGACGAAGAAAAGCTTAACTTCTTACCCTTAGTTTGTCCTTTTTTTTCCCTATTTTTTTTTTTTTTTTTTTTTTTTTTTGTAAAGCTTTGACTCATTTTATTGACATTTTAGCAATTAATTTCCGTCGTTAAAACGTTTTTCGAAAGTTATTTAACATCTTGGACGAATAAAAGTTATGATATTATACGCTTCATTAATGGAAACAAAAAATTGTTGACGTTTATAGTAATTTATAATGCTCACTCAATCGTTACTCAATCAAAGAAAGTAATCGACGATTTATAAAAATTCTTCACTTTATTAAAAATATAACCAGTGGCCGACTATTTTTAGCATTTACTACTTACATTTATATACGTACGAATTGTAATTAAATACAATGTGCGATTAAATTGTTTTATTTTTTGCTTGAAAACAATACGTCAGTGAAACAATTCAACAACGAAGAAGGAAGAAATATTGCGCAATAAAATATTTCATGTCATGTGTTGTAAAGGCTCATCAATTCACTTGATCAATTTAAGTGAATGTGTATCTAAACAAGTAATATCAACTAAGCGTCATAATGAACCGTTTATGAAGCAGCCAGGTGTTGCTGTAATCCCTCGAAATTCAATAGCCATCCGTGTATAAGGAGGTTCAATTCTAAGCTTCGTTATATCACATTGACAAACTTTAGCTTCTTATTTAATGAGTTATTAAAGTTTTGAAACTCAATGCAATGACAATTATAGAATAAATATTTTATACCATAATGTTTAAAGAAGAACAATTTAAGTCGTACAGTGAACTATAAAGTAACTTTCGTTACGCGAAAGTGTCTGTTCAAAATAATGGAATAACAAGCTTTCAAATGTATATAATAATTTCACAAAAATTAATCTTGTAAATTAATCTTGTAAATATGAATTCAATCTCAAGTACAACAAGAAGTAAAACATTATGCGCATACTATAAAATAGTTTCTCCTATAATCAATATTTGATATGGAAACTTTGATGTTTGTAAACTTTAACGTCAATACTTGCTCTAAAGTTTATCATACTATCTGTTATTACTTTAAATTCTAAATCAAAATATGACCTTATTATTATTTTGTACAAGTAATAAATGTCTAATAGCTATCGATGATTCTACATATAAATAAAGGTAATCATTTTCAAATATTACGAACTAGGACACCGTTTTTAATTTTTATAAAAAATTTTAGAAAAAAACCTTTGTTTCTTTTTCGCCATTATCTTATGACATTTTTTTCTTTTTTCACAGATATTTTATTACCTTTATGTCGTTTAAAAAAAAATATATATGTATATTTATGTTCGTACAATGCACGTAAATTTTTAGTAGATTTATGCGTATTAAGACAAAACATAATTTATGATTCGCATTTGAATAAACTAAGCACCGCTTTTATAAACTTATATAAATCAAAATGATCGTTAAGAGCTCAAATATAATACATTCATAGGCAAAAAATTAAAGTATTATTACTATCCAGTTGGAAATTGTAAATTAAATTTTAATTTTTTGCCATGCCGTCGATATTGTGACAAATTAATCTTTTCACTATTCAATTTATAATATTGTTTCTAAAGATATTCAAATGCTAGATAATTATATTAATCATTAATATTAAAATATTTTTCAAATAATATATCTAATAAAATTTATATTTTTCAGGAATGAAATATCAAGTTAACTCACTTAAATCCATCATATCGTGAGGAGTACGTATCGTAAGTAAAAAGAAATTAATTACAGCATTAATTATTCTTATAATAATGATTTGTTTTTATTTCGAAATTCGCTCTGTGGAATATATGATTAATACTTTTTGCACGCGAGAAATTATCTCGAATAAGATAAAACTTGAAAGAAAAAAAAAAAAGATATATAGTAACAGATTAAAGGATATAATATATTTTCGTATGTGACGTTATAAATGAAATGATTGTAGAAAACATCTTAAATGTATCTTACGATCTCGTTTTCTCGACGTTTTCTGCATACATGCGGCGATACATTTTCTCCTGCACGCTAAGGTTCAATAAACTAAATAAAAATACAATTTCACGTAAGACGATAACGGTATCTTTTTGTAAAAGAAAAATCATGAAATTATAGAAAGATCGATACATTCAATACATCTTTTGCTTCTTATTCAATGAAAAATCTTTTTTCTTTTTTGAAAAATTTTACATTTTGTAATCAAATGCACAGATAGTCAAATTCTTCAACAATTTTTCTCCAAACAGTCTGAAAAGGTTTGGAGATTCAATTTATTTTTCATTTGCTTTTTTCTTCTATAAAAACGAAATTATCTTAAAAAGCAATCTCAAATCTTTTCTCTAAGTTTTTTTTTTTTTTTTTTTTGACTTCAGTAGAATATTGTTTTCTACATGCGAGGAATCTTAAAACTGAAAGAAAAATAATCAAGAAATTATAAGACATCTGCCTTTTGTTGTTGTTAAGAAAAGTTTTGGTTTCAAATTAAATAACACAAGCGCATAAATAAACACATCGTATAGAAAAATTAAAACTTTTCAACGCTAATTTTTATTATTACGATATATTTTTCAAAAGATCAAATAAAAAAAAAAATTGTAAAAATACGTTTGAGCATTCAAAATTCGCAATAAGTGTGCAAGTATTTTTTCTATGATAACAATAAATGAATCAATTCTTATTTTATCGCAGCATTACTAAGATGAACAATCGTTAACTTTAATTGCTCGTAAAATTATTCCGTCGATCTGTCTATTATTCTAAACTTCATTGTTCGAAATAACAATATCCAAGTTTTTAAAAACAATCAACACCTACGCAAAACAATTTTCAATTTTTTTTCCTCGAAGATATTATTAGAGCTTACGAATAAAAAAATCTCACTCCTTATCAAGCAAGAAGCCAATGATAAAATACAGTCGCAAAGAAACCGCCAACAAGTTCAATTTAATCGGGGAGCAGCATCCAACCGCTATCTTCTCCCTTTCTCCCCCTCCCCCCATTTTCCTTCCCCCACCGAGAAGCAACACCGCCGCGTCAAAAATAAAAAGAAGCGAGACGGGAAATCAACGGGGTACCGAAGTCGAAAGCGTTCGCGAAAGAAAGAGAAGATACTCGCGCAAATCGTTCGGTGCAACGCGCATGCGCGCGGATCGAGTTAGCTCGCCCCGACAACGGCGACGCTTTCTCTCTCTCCCTCTGCGTGCTATATACGTGCCGTCGCGACGCCGCATCGCGAGACGCCCCGCCAGTATTCGCTGCTCTCCCGCCTCTCGCGGCGGTGCGTCTGCTCCTCGCACGGTCGTATACGCGTCGTCGTCTTCGTTGTCGCTTTTCCTACCTCGTACATTGCGGCGTGGAGCTTTTTGGGAGCGAAAGCGCGCGCGCGCGCGCGAGCGGACCTGTATTCGGGGATACCCGGCTCTCGAGTTTATTAAATCCCTCGTTATCGCCGTTGAGATCGAGTAAGTGGTGCGATCGCTCAGCCTGTTGCGTACAGTGCCGCTGAGAGAGAGAGAGAGAGAGAGAGAGAGAGAGAGAGAGAGAGAGAAAAGTTTAAGAGAAAGTAAAAGAGAGAGAGAGAAAGAGAGTAGGTAGTACATGTGTACCCGCGCCATGCGGACGCGGCAAGACGCGCCAGCTGGAGAACGGACGAGCCGAAGGAATATCAACGGACATCCTTCCTCGCTGGTGCTCTTACTCATTCGCCGCCAGGACGACGAGGTAACGAACCCGACGATTATTTTATCCGAATCAAAGGTATAACGAATGTCGAAAGAATTTATTTTAAATAAAGAAAGAATGTATTTCTAAACGTTGATAGCCGCGGAGGGAAATTTTTTTTCACCTTTCGGCTAGATCTTTCCTAAGAAACCATCGATCATCCGTCATCTTTTTCTTTTCTTCACTTTCCCACACTACCATCTATTGTCTCTGGACGTGAGCGCACGAACGATGAGAGAGATACCGAGCGCAACTTTTTCTGCTAATGTGTATGTATACATAAAAGCACAAACATGTATATACGTATATATGTACACAGTGTCTGCGTGGCTATTTTTATGGGTACCCGCAATTCGCAGATTTTGGTTTTTTCTTTTATTCTTTTAGCAGACCGACCACTATTGGATGGTCATTTTTTTGGTGGCTCAACGCTTCTCTCTTTTTCTCATTTTTTATCGCGACGCAGACGCATTCGTCCAACACGTGTGTTTTTCTCTTCTATATTCATTTTCTTACGTATATGTAGACATATTCAAATATATGTGTGTGCGTGCGTGTTTATTCGTATACGTATACATATAATAAATTCAGAGACGTCTCTAGAACGATTCCATTGGCGAAAAAGGAAGGTGAAAACTCTAATGCTTCGATTCACGAGGATTTATGGGACCGGCGGATGACTGGGTTTTCTTTTGTCCCCGTTTACTTATCCTTATTTTTTCTCCTTTTCGTCCGTCATCGTTTTTTGTTGTCCGAATGTGAAAAGTGTGTGTGAGAGAGAGAGAGAGAGAGAGAGAGCTCTTTTTTCTTTTGTACCATTTTTATCAATTCGTATACTGAAGCAAAGCGATAAAAAGCGAAAAAGTGAGAAAGAAAGAGAAAGAAAGAAGATATGAGTTTCGAAATCATGAAGCCTTCCGGGAGCGAGGCAATTGATTCCGGTTCTAAGTTTGCCGGCTCGGCGCTTCGCGCCCGGCGTTTTATACATGTGTTGAATAAAGACAACAGCAACTTTGCTTTTCGCGCACGGAAATGAGAGAGAGAGAGAGAGAGAGAGAGAGACAGAGAGAGAGAGAGACAGAGAGAGAGAGAAAGAGAGAGTGAGTGCGTTGGCAGAAAGGATGAAAGTTCCTCGAGCTTCTCAACAACTTTGCTTACTACAAGAAGGCAGAAGAGAAGACGAGTTTCGAGGAGAATTTAGTGCTGAAGTTAGTGTGCCACAAGACACGCTATAAATTAGATAATGGCATTTTTACCTACCTTCGAGTATACGTCTATATGGAAGAGTTTTTGTTGTTCGTATTACATATTGCTTTTGTCCAGAAAATATTGGAAAAGTTATTGAATTTATATATCATTTTATTTACGAGTGTAATTTTTATGTTTTTATATATATATTTTTGATTTTTAGATGATTTTTGAATTTTGATTAAAATACAATATAATAAATATTGAACGCGGCTTTCGGCGCAAATATAAAAAAAATTAATATTTTTATTTATATCCGTTTACAAATTAATGTCTTTAATGATGAAATTTAATCATATTAACAGTGAAATTATATATCATTTGAGAAAATGATGCATAATTTTTAAATTTATTGATTATTTAATTTTTTTAACATAGAAATGAAAGGTATATTTTTTAGATGCACATATTTTTACTTATTTTTCTTTGACAATACAAATATTAAAAAAAAAAAACTAGGTCAAATTTAGCATTAAAATCATAATAAAAAAAAAGTGCAATCAATATAAAAACGATCCAATAAAAATATCAAGCTAAGATACGTTGAAGAAGATAGCGTTGACGCGTACGTGCACGTAAAGTGCAAGGTGAAAAAACTTGGTGTTGAGCCGTAAAAGAAGAAAATTTCTTTTAAAAAAAAAAAGGAAAAAACAAACGAAGCGAAGATAATATAAAGAAAAAAGGTTCAACGTTAAAAATAAAAAAAAAAAAAGGTAAACAAAATGGAAAATACAAGATTTTCTTTCGCGTGGAATGAGAGATAAACGCTGAGGATAAAGAATTACGCGTCGGAACGGTTAGCAGGTGTCTTCGTGACTCTTGCCCACTTTAGATTCGAGATAAATATTTTGCTACGCAAACGCGTTAAAAGTTTTCGTCGGTTTAGTAAATAAATTGGCGAGGGGGATTGGCGAAAAGAATCGGTCAGTTTAAGAGAGCTTGCTTACTTGTTGAGAATTGCTTTCGCGCTAATGGCGATCACGTTAAGTAAAAAGAATTATTACACTGGAAAATTTTCGATTAATTCGTGCTCTTTATGGAGAATTTTCGTGTTTACAATTTCCGAATTCCGTTGAAATTTCAGCGTGTTTATGATTTGAAGATCGACGACGGTGATAAACGATGTTAGAAGATGTTGAATAACTCGCACGCACGCAACTATCGTTAACAGCGCTTGTGTATTTTTACGAGTGGTTTCAGACATGAAACCTTTGTATGTGAAAATTTGTTTTTGAATTAAAATAAATTATCTATTTAAAATAATATACAATTGTAAAATTATTTTTTCAACGATATTTTTTAATTTCTGATTTTTAAAATTATTATGATTTACGTCTATATAATCGAAAATGATTTTTAATTAGAAAAATTACATAATACATTATTTCCAACGATAAACAAAAAACAAACACGTTCAGAAAGAGAGAGAGAGAGAGGGAGGGAGGGAGAGAGAGAGAGAGAAAGAGAGAGAGAGAGACAGATACGTTGCTAAGTTCGAGTTCGACGTGCGCAATATGCATCAGGTTGTAGCGCGTGTCGAGAACGAATGAACACATACAGATTCGCTGGCGCGTGATCGATCATCGCTCGTCATAATTATCAGAACTCGGCGATGTCGCGTATTCGCATACATATCCCGGAGACGGGGAAGTGCAAGGGGTAAGGGAAAGATTACCAATAGTCCCGTCGTTTCTCTCCGCGGCATAAATCAGCAAAGTCGCTCGATGTAAACGTTCGAGAGAGAGAGAGAGACGCGTTCACATAGACGCAGAAGAATAGCCTCGTTACGAGATGACGCGGACGCGAGAAAGAAAAACACGGCAGCGATCGCGAGGCCTTTGCCGGTGCGCGAGCGAGTTTTATACCGGCCACCGAGTTTCGCCGGCGATTTATTTATGATCGTCGCTCGAAAGAAAGAGATAGAGAAAGAGAGAGTAAGAGTAAGAGGAGATAGATCGTTACTCGTAGCTGAATGTTTGGTTTGATGCACGGGAAGCTCGCGAGCTGCTCGTTATTAATGGGAAATTGATGCATTTGAGAGAAGTTTCGAGGTTGTGTAAGTCAAATTTTAATCGATATATCGGCCGATGATGAGAGTCACGTTCTGCGCTTTGGATTTTTATTCGCTATCACGCGCGATACGTAAGCACAACCTTGTCGTATGCGTTATATTTTATTTACATTTACATTTTTTCAATAATAAACGGTATAATTTTTACTTCGTCGAAAACGCTTATAATGTTTTTAATTAAATGAAATAATAATTAATTTGAAAATAAAATTTAATTTCATAATTATATGTCGCAAGTTATCCGTTTGAATTTTACAAAATTCAATCTATAATATAAAATTAAATAATTAATTTATTTTTGTTGTAAATATTGATGAATATACTCTACTTGGTGCTTCTTTTATAATCTCAAAATTAATTATAATCAAATTTCTGCATTATTTTTCGTATTATCGTATCGAGAAAATTAATCATACTCGTATTAATATGATACGATCCCGACGTTCTTATTATGAAAATATGAAAAATCCTGAAATATTTAATAAAGTTTTAATTATATTATAATTTCAATAATTGCTTTTAACGTAAAATATATTGAAAACACCAAATGTATTAAAAAAATATAAAAGATATAAGTATGTATTTATCGAAGAATAAATTTTTGAGACTCGTCAACTTTTTACTTTTTTATTTTATGGTTTGATTCCAGAATTAGTACATAATTTAACATATTTATTACATAAAGAAAATAAAATACAAAAATGATTTTTAATTTATTATGTTTTTATTAAATTTTTAAAAATTATCACAAAATATAATGTGCAATTTTGTCCCTTCCATTTTTTATCATAATAATGTCTCGAGTTTGAACGAGTTCGTTAAAAAGCGACATATTTTAAAATGAATATTATCGTTTATTTACGTTTTTATCAAATAATTAAAACGCTAAATAAAGTTAAAAATGTATTTAAAATTAAAACGATTGCGATGCGCGTGCGATTTGACAAAAGTGCTCGAGGTACTCTCCCTTCGTTAAACTTAACGACGCACAAGGGCACGCACGATATGGTTTGCAAACATCGCGTTGTCCATCGCGATGCTAATTTTTTTTTAACCATACGGGCTTATGCTTCTTAATTAACGGATCGTTGTCGTGGATGTACATATTTTTATATGATAAGTTTTATTCGAAGCGTGCGCCTATAAAAATTTTCGCAGCAATTTAATTGTCATTTAATTTGCGCACAAATATTCAATAAAATCAGTAATAATCTCTCACCGTCTTTCTTATTCGGGGTAAATAAGACTCGCGATCTGCCAAAGAATCGCGCACGCATTATGCTCGCACGTTGAGGGCAGTCCATATCGTGTAATTAGGCCATTACGATACGAGGTAATTTTAATTAGTTAATTACACAGTCACATTAATCGTGCACGTACGTATATACGAACACATGTACACGAACATATAAATATATATATATGCACGTACGCGTGCTACGCGCGAGGGAATTTACACGTTGATGCGCAAGAGGCTCACACGCGTGTGAGTGAATGTAACATATACTCGTATGTACATACACATAATACGACGCGCCTTCTTGTCGATCGGTGGTACAATTATCGCGATTCTCAAATTATGTTACACCATAATTTATAATAACATAAGCTATCGTTCGCGATGATAAGGTTCATCGGTTGTTTTCCGTAATTCTTAATTTTCTGCGTGCCCCGACTTGCTAAAATTTCTCGCTTGGCAGATAATATCTCGTTGGTTGCGTTAATACGTGTAAGGAACTTTGTTATAAGCAAGCTAATTACTAGTTTTCTCTTGCTTCGCCGTTTAGTTCAGTTAATTGGTTGTAATGTAAATTTTAATTGGTTATAATTTAAAGTTTTGAATAAATTTTAATACTCTTCTTTAACCCCTTGATATACAATGACGTCTCTGAGACGTCATGTATTTCATGTGCCATGGTAGATTTTGACGTCTCCGAGACGTCAAGAAATATCTTCGGCGAATACCGGGCAGTATAATATTATTGGATTATCTGTTTCGTAAAATAAAATTTTTATTTTTTGAAAAATAAGTTAATTTTTTTTTTATTTTAGGATAATTTTGTTATGAATTTATTTGAACAATAAATTTTTCTAAAATAAAACCAATATTTAAACAATTTTTTTTTTTTTTTAATTATCTAATTATAAAATAATGTACATGTATTTTTAACATTTTAATGATTTTAATATCTGAATGACAATATAAATCGTACAAATTTTTATTAAAAAATAAAATTCAATTGCACATTAATGGAAATTACTTTTTTTATATAGTTATCTCACTACGAATTATTTCAAGCTCTGATTTTCATATTAAAACGTTTGATATGATAATTAATTAGAAAAAATTTTTTGTTTTTATCTCGCAATAACTAAAAAATTTGTGATCGATATTTTTTAATTAAATTACAAAAGTTCGTTCAATTATAAATGTTGTTAAATGTAGCAATTTTGAGTATTAAAAAAAGGAAAAGAGACTGCATACGCTTATATAGTTGATGATGTCATTATTTATCCATTAATTTTCTATAAAATTCATTCGTAATTTTCAGATGTAATACGTTTAATTATTTTTTTTTTATTTGGTTACGCTTCATAAAAATTTTTTTTTGTAAACAAGCACTCTTTTATCTTCTCGTATGACTTTTAATTATGATTCATATATAAAGCTTTATTAAAATTTTTATTCATTTATACAATATAAAAAGCAATAACATTTTTTAATAATACATGTTTGTGTGTTCCCAGACTTTTTCCTGAATTTAGTATAATTAATTAATGGTCATTTTTGCTTATTTTAGAGGAAACTAAAGGAAAATTCAAGCATAAATTCTCTTTTATAAATAAAATTATTTAAATAAATTACATTCTAAATTTTAGCCTTCTTAAATAATGGGAAATGTAAGAAACGTCTTATCAAACGATGTGAGTTAAAGAAGGACGTTTGCTTACATATCCATAAGTAGATACATCTCAAGTGTGGTGGGACCTAGACTAACCCGTAAATTCGATGTGCATTTATTTACATATATTTACATGCAATTTTGCAAACATCGATCCGGTATTTTTCAACTTCTTCCTATCTAAAGAGGAAAATTTTTCTTTATGTAATTTCATATTGCAAGTAACGATTTGATTTCATGTATATTTATCTTTAGAACAAATGTTCTTATTTTTGTATCCATAATTTTCAACATCAAAAATATATTTAAATAAGAAATAATTTTATCACATGCAAAGATTTATACAATCATATTTATTGTTAAAAATATTTTAAATCAATTGTTTAAATTGCATTGCACTTTTAATCAAATTTCTTGTAAAACATCCGTACACCACGCTTATAAAAGTGTATTTCGTGTGTACTAATTTTAAACAAATTATCTAAAACTTGATAGTCAGCATACATCGGTTTACATTGTTTTATCACTTACAAAACATTTATATTCGATTAGATAAAAATAGTTATAGAATAAAAATTATAAACATTGCGTTAACAAATAGTTTCGTATCCTTTATTATAAAAGCAACCGCATCTAACCAACCATACGCGTAGACTGTGAAACATCCATGTATTCACTAATCGAAAAAAAAAAAAAAAAAAAACGACAACGCGACAAGACAGAAAAAAACACCGTACGTGTGACGTCGAGACGCATCTTCTTGACGTCTAAGCCTTAATAAAAAGAAAATTACACGACTACTTGTGGATTATAACACGCTGTGCCGATCAATCACTTGGTTGGCTCGCGAAGTCCTTTGAAGAATTCGCCACTTGTATTATTTTATTTGTTTTTTTTTTTTTTTTCCTTTTTTTTTTATTTATTCGTTCTTTCGCGTTCTATAATCAATAATTTTACATGAAATTTCAATTTTGTTATCTCTTGCTTTTATAAAGCAATAAATTTGATGTACTTTTGAAAAAAAAAAAAAAAATTATTCGACAATCGTTTAGTTTTCAAGATGCTATCTCTTTTTTTTTTTTTTGCAACTTAATAAAATTCTTACACCTTATGGAAAGGACAAAAAACGTTGAACCAAGATATAAAAATAAAATGATTCAACACGTAAAACAAATCGTTTGAAATTTTTTAAAAAGAATTTTTATTAAAAGGCATCATATTGAAAGCGGTTGTATTCTTAAATAAAAGTTACTGGATGATAATTTTTCACGATGAATATTTCTTACTAGCTATAATTAATTTCAAAATCAACGCTCATTTCAAAAGCGACTCTTGAAAATTAACGTTTGCGTTTCAAGAGCGCCATTCATCATTGTGTTTACGAGGTTTCAAGGATTTCTATTTTTTGACGGAGTCACTTCACAAGTTATGGACTACATGTGCAATGAACGAAGCGCTTGCTCGGATCAAAAAAATGCGCGCGGTTTGAGAATTCCATTTCTGCACCAATAAGTTTTCCTAAACAATAATCGTCGACGCGAGTCGAGAAACTCGAATTCCGCGTACACACACGTCTAACTGACGAAAATTTAATTTGACTTGCATCAAGTTAATTGCTTCGTTTACTTTTTACTGCTTCTTTGTAAACAAGTGGAAAAATGAAAACCAAGTGAAATTTTCTCACGGTTAGGTTTTACAAGCACATCCTTTTATAATTAAAAGCATTCCTAGATTATGAAAAGTTTAAATTTTTCTTCATTATATATTTTCTTTTAAGATACACGCAAATACGTAGAACTTCAAAGAGTATCTCATATTAATGCAATGAAAATTACGCGGACTCGAAGTTTAGATAGATACTAATACAAGCTGACTGGTCAAACTCGGAATTTATCTACTAACTCATAGTATAAAAAATGTACTAGGAGTGTATTCTAAAAGTGTATTCGTAAAATATCGAATATTAAATTAATTTGGGAACAATATACGTTTGTACAAGTTTGCTCAATTTATCGATTGTATTTTATGAAATTGAAAATTAAAAAATGGCAAATCCGTAAGGCTTATAAAAATTAGTTTTTCGTCTTGTAGAATATTTTTTAAACAAATTTCGCGCTTCTATTTTGAAATTAGTAATATAGTGAAAATATTAACGAAATTTTAATAAGTAAGAAAATATTTTTATATCGTAACGTATATTGTACGCGTATTTTTTACTTATTTAAGTTCCCTTCGTTTATTTTCACATATTTAATAACCAGCGGTCTCTTTCATCGATGTCTTTTATCAACTTATTTTTTATTCTTACAATTCTTTTGTCCGTTGTATTATCAAAGTCCGTCTAACGGATCTTTTGTCTCGAACAACTGTTTTCTGTTCTTACTTTGAAGGAGTTTGTTCCGCTAAATTTTCTACGCTTTCTTTATCTTTCTTTCTGCAGATAAGAAAATGTTTCATAATTTTCTATTCAATTTTTTTGGCTCATACTCTTCAATTTTTTTTTTTTTTTTTTTTTTTTGTTTGTCAAGTTATACGTATATATTTTTAGTCATCGTTCGTTGAAGCATCTTTGGATCCTTTTTTTTCACTTTCCGTCTTTATTAGAAGATTTAATTAAACTTTACGTGACGAACGCGTTTCATTGTGTTGCATGAGAGTATGTGTGTGTGTATGTGTGTGTGTGTGTGCGTGTCCCGTATAAAGACAACGGCGATTCTGATAAAAACAAGCCAAGAGTGTATTGCTTATCTTTATTAAGTCATTCTCGGAAAATTGAACGTTGCGCAGGAATTCCTTACTTTTTCACCGACTAATTTACTTAATTGGTATTGTCGGAAGATTTTTTAAATTTAAAATTAGAGTTATCAGAATTTTTGATTTGAATTTAAAAATGTTTTCGCAAAAAACTTTTTAACTCAAATAATAATAAAATTTTTTATTTTCTTGCTAAAAATTATCGAATGATTTTCTTACTTTGAAATAAAATTTTTTCGATTAGATGAAACAATTTATAATAGATCTAGAAATTTTACTGCTTTTAAAAATTAAATTATATTTGACTATTTAATTGTATTTTCATTTATTCAGCTTTATAAATCTAATTAAGTATGTAAATAAATTTTTTAAATAATTAGAATATTTTAATATTATATAATTATTCCACTATAATTGAACGGGCAAATATTCATTGTTTTAATTCTGTTCTGTACTGGTAATTAATTCCATAAAATATTATTATTCGACAAAATATTCATTATTCATAAATATTTTTTATTTTTCAAAAACGAATCTAATAAATTTTAATTTGTTTCACTGAAAATAGTCGACGGTTACTTCTTTTCATTAAATTATGCTTTTTAAAAAAATTTTAACGAAAATATTAAAATTCTTGATATTATATTATGACAATATAATACATTAAGTATATTTTTTCGTATTTATAATCCTTTAATTATTTTATTTAATTAATACTGTACAATAAAGAAACGGTATAATGACGGTCGATGAATTATAAAAGTTTTACGATTTCATTTATTTCACTTTATTATACTATCGAAGCGAAAAACATAAAAGTCCGATATTAAACATTATATTTCACTATTTATAACATGTAAATATCAATAAAGTGCGCTGATAACGAAGCTCTTATATGTAAAATTAATTTTTTGCATAATTTTCTTTATATATCATTAACGGCCGAGGTATTTCTTATTTAAATGCAAATACTTACGTATAAGTTGATTTTACTCAGAATTAAATTTCTGGAAGCGAATCTATTTACATCGACGCTTATCAGTAGTTTCTTTGTGCGATAAAGCGCACTCTTTCAATAAAAGTAAAGGGCAATTAAATTTTTAAGGGGTTATTTTATTTTCAATTCTCACACGAGAAAATCCTTCAATAAATTTTTCTATATTTAAAATGACGTTTATCATCATATTTTATTACGTCTACGTCATATAATATCTTCAATGATTTTTTATTTTAGTATTATCATTGCCTAAAATAAGAATAACTAGTGTAGAAAACTTAAATTTTCAAAGAATAAATTATAAATTTTGGCATTAAAGAAGCATTTATATTAAAACGTTATATTATCAAATTCGAAAATAAATAAACTGCACCATCTAAAAATACGTGAAAATATATAGACGAAAAACGAACAAACACTTATTGATGGAATCGTTATTCAAACAGTAGAATGTTTGTCAAAATACAATCAGAATATTGTCAAAATTTATTTTATTCTAGGTTTGCGCACAGGCAAGTTATACACAGTGCCTGAAAAATAAATTTTATACGACTTTGATATTGGAGTAAAAAATGCAGGAGCACCTACGAAAGAAAAGAAATTTATCCTACGCGTGCAAATCTCGATATTAAACGTGTAGATCAAAGATCGATTTCTCACGAATGAAAATTTCGCTTTACTGAAATATTTAAAATGGGTGTAGGTTTGCATCTTAAAGAAGATGAAATTTTCAATACAATTTGTGATTTTTCTTTTTCTCTTTCTTTTATTTCTCTCTTGTGGCTTTCGCGAAAAAGCCTGAGAAAGATAAATCGCTTCTGCGAAAATCCATGTGTACGTATCCTCTCGATATACAATTTATACACGCGCGTTCGTCTCTGTATGTGTGTATGTGTGGGTTAGGACAAGATATGAGCGCCCCAATTGGGAATTTACGAGTAGGTATTTCTGAAAAAGCTACGCTCTTATCGATGTGCTTAGTTTTTTGTTTCGACGCCGGCTGGCTCGAATTTTTCTCAGTCAAGTATGTCGAAGAGTCGGGATAAAATGTGCATTAGTATGTAGTTAAAATGTAAGTCTAGACGAACGCGATGGATCGCGTTACTAACGAAGTAAGATATACACATGTGTATAATTCTTTATTTTCCTACTAAAGTTTAATATTAAACGGTTGTTATGAAAAAATACGAGCTCGTTGAATTATTGAAATACGAATGTGTTTGTTCGAAAAACTTAATTATTAAGGTCACTGATTATTTGCAAATGTATAAATATATATACATGTATTTATATTAATATTTGCATATATATACATATATATATATATTGTGTATGTAAACTTTTCTGTTTTGGTTTTTGTTTCAACGAAATTTGGACTATAGAAACACAGAGAAATTGGAAAAAAATTGTAAACATTAATTAATCGCTTCTCGTAATCGTTTTGAAAAAAATTATAAATGAAACACGTTTTACATTTTTTAATAATTCATATAATATTATATTCGTATATATCACAATAATACTTGAAATTAAAAATATGTTTATATGCAAATAATTTATTATTACAAGATTTATGAGGTAAGAATTCATTGAATATAAATAATGAAAGAACATAAATTTGTTTTCAAAGAATTAATCGAAATTTTCTAAATTAAAATTTTAAAAAGCTTATGGAAACTGAATTAGAAATTCATAATTATATTAAAGTTTTCAGAATGAATGTGCATGTAAAATAATGAATCAAAATTTCATATAAGGTTATAGATAGAAGTATTTCAAATTAGAAAATTATCTGATTTTGTTTCTAAATTCGATCTTTCATCGTTGCAATATTTAAACGTGCAAATAAAAAAATGTATGGATGGAAATGTTCTATTTTTTAATTTTTTTTTTTAAATTAGCATCGTGCGCAACAATGATTTAATAATTTCATTCGGTATACAATATGAATACAAAATTAAGGGCGATTCGAAAATTTTCCGACGAGTGTGCAACTGTTATTAATTTATTATCCAAAGGGCTAAAACGTTTGACATTTATAAAACACGGTACAAACAAATATCAGCAGCCATTCAGATTAACAAGCAGCTTTGTTTTTGCATAAATTTATTTGAATCGTTTTAAAACGTGTTAAAAATGCAAATCTTATTAACGATCATAATCGATTTACAATTCAAATTAACATATGACGGCACATAAAAATTTTTCATTTAAAGAAATATATATTTTGCAGAATTGTAAGTTCAAACAAATAATGTCGTTGAACAAAATTGTAACACGTGATAAATTGGCGTTTTTTTTTTTTTTTATTTTTCTTTTTTTTAGAATTTCCTTATTTTTTATACGTATTGTTTAAAATATTTTATACAAAAAAAAAAAAAAAAAAAAAAAAAAAAAAAAAAAATCATAAAAATGAATTGAATTTAACATATAGATATGTGCATATGAAGAAATATATATAAATTCACAGCATGGTACATTTCTCTAGCATGTAAAAAGCATGTAAAAAGAAAAAAAAAGAGATATCTAAGAGAGAGAGAAAGAAAGAAGAACGTGAGCAAGTAGAAGCAAAAGCGGTAGCCGCGTCTTCGGTGTCGCGTATACTCTTCCACTCTGTGTACATATATATATATATATATATAAGTCTGTGAGTGAAGTTGGCACGCTCGCGGACTCTGTGTTGCCGCACCCTCTTGGGGCTTGACATGCGCCATGACCCGCGTTATGTTACCGACACATTCGCGTCGTCCTTCTCTCATCATCGTCGTGTTCGCGAGACGATACCCGCGAGTATATATCTATACGTCTCTCTACGCTACCTCTACTCTCTCTCTCTCTCACTCTCTCTCTCACTCACTCTCTCTCCCTTGCATTTCTCATTGCATGCACGCGTCGAGCAAGAGCGCGCATACATCTATCTACATTAGCGAGTCGCTCGCTCGCGCGCTTCGTCTTGGACGAACGCACAAAGGGGATCGTCGGTCAATCAGTGCCGGTGTGTGCTACCGAATCGTGTCTTCGTAACCTCGTATGCCGGTCATGTTTTATGCTTCGACGTACGCATACGAGCACGTATCTACAGCTCGCCGAATGAGCAGAGTTTCAGCGAGGAAAATGAAAATGGAGAGAGGAGGTAAAGGAATGGGGTAGAATTTTGCGCGACGGGACGCTCGCACGGCTGTACCGATATCGCGTTTCGTCTGTGCATGTATTGCCGAGCTATTTGTACGGGCGCGCGATATCGCTGCTTTTTTCTCTCTCGACTACGGTAAGCGCCACGTGTGCTTTCGTGCTAATTGATTTTTTTTTCTTTTTTTTCTTTTTTTTGCTCACCGGTGATTTCAAACTTTGCTATTATATGCTAACATAATAAGCACAAAGAAATTTCGGACTGACATTAGAAGGCAAAGTTTTTGCAATTTCTTTTTATTTTCTTTTCTTCTTTCATAATTATTTTTCGTATAATTTGAAATTTATTTGGATATTTTATCAATTTAAGATTAAATTTATTAAAATTTTAAAATTTTAAAATAAATATGATTAAATAAGCTACTAAAACATTTAAAATTATTTACATAAGAATGTAAACAGTTTAACATCGTGAGGGGTAATTTATGTCTGACTATACTCGGTCAACGACTACTTAAATATTAAACATTGCAGTTTCGCATTTATTAAAAAGTAAATTTATAACGTAAATTACATCCTAACAAATTTCTTGTTCAAATAGTATCATTTCAAAAATTTCGAAATGAAAAAATCCGCAAATTCATATCCAAACTTCGATACGTGTAGGTACACGCTCCATGACACATTCGACACATATGACTACATTTCTCTAGCCGGTGTCTATCAAGACCTCTCGATATACATATATCCACACGCGCGAACTGACGTACCGAGGCGTGTGCACGCGTTGATGGATCGGCTGTAGCAGGGCCTAAACTTGACGCGCGTAAACTAACGTCCCTTCTCGATAAAAGGATTGACGCATACACGCGCGCGCGCGCGCGCGGATAGATAGGGATACGTTATACGTACATATAGCGGATACGCACACGCGTACGAGAGATTCGCGTCGATGCAAATAATGCGCCCGGGCTAAATGAATCTATGAGATAATACGCGGACGTCGATGAGCCCACGGGTATATATATACGTCGTTATCGTATACCATATTAGCGCGACACAGTCTCGTTGCTCCGTTACTAATTGAGACACCGACGCGTCCGGCGCTCCTACCGCGTCACATGGAAAAGCTCTTCTCGCTCGTTCGCCGTCGTTGTCGTTAGTACTGTGTTGTTGCTGCCGTCGTTGCTATTGTGTCTCTCTTGATTTAGCTTAAACAATCTAGTTAATGGATAGTTCACTCTCTGAGAGGTTTCCGTTATGTAATTCTATCGCTATAAGTTTAAGTGGCAACTGTGCAATTATTAGACGATCGTTGGATACCTCGTTCTTAATAACTTTCATCGGGATTATAATTTTGATTCAATTTTTATTTTAATTGCTTGTTATCTTTTTCTTTTCTTTTAATATTTCGTGCATTTTTTTGTTTACAACGACTAATGTTAGAGACCGAGATATGAACGGTAAATTTTTTTTAATATTTCAAGAATGATATTTATTTTACAAATTTAACGTTTTTTTTTTACGTACATAATAAAGAATTTTCTTTTCATTCTAAAAAATCTCTCGACTTTCATTAAAATTTTTTTTTATTACAGTATTTAGTAATATTTTTCAGAATAGTTAAAGGTTTTCCTACTATGTAATCAAAATTTTCATTATTTAATAATTACGTAATTTAAAACATTTTCAAATCAATCGATATTAAAATTTCTTCAAATTTATAAGTCATTTTCGTATGCATACATATATAAAAGTGCACACATCGACTTTATATATTAATTTTCGTTCTCATCAAATCCACACAACAGGCATCGATATCAGAACGTACATATCGAAACTTTTTATAAAACAGCTATTTCTCTCCTTTTCTTGCTATCGATATCCGACTTTCAATAATACGAGCTACGAGTCCGAGGCTCGTATGCCAGCGGCACGACTGATTGAGTTCGTTCGCGTAATTGACGGGCTCGCGTGTATATACTCGCGCATACGTGCGCGATCCAATCCCTCCTATTGCATCTTGTTTAATATTCTCGCGTTGATAAATCTACGTCGGTATACTCAACTTTGCGTTCGCTAATATTCGCTTTGCGTTCATAAATTTCTTCTCTTAAACAATATCCTTAGTTTTCATTGAGCGTAAGCAAGGTTTCGATTTATGAAGAAACTTATTTATTAATAAAGACCTTTTAAACATTCTAAAATAAATTATCGAAATTTGGAATATTTAGCTCTTTAATATTACTTATTTTTGTAATAATTTAGATTAATTAAATTATTCTTATAATTAAATGCTTTTGTTGTAGAATAGAAAAGGAAATAACTAATTTTATCGCATAAATAAATAAAAGTTATGAAACTTTTTCTTATAAAAGTTATTTATTTTTCTTGTAGAAGATGAAAGTGTATCTTAGAAGTTTTTTTTCTAGAACTAACGAGTATAATAATAAAATGCTTTCAGGAAAGTAGTTGTGTGTCAAGTTTATTAAGGTGGTTTAATTATTCTAACCTACTATGTGTAATATTATTATTTTTCATTATATGCCGAATTGTTTTTTTAAATAACGCAGCTTTTATTAAGAAGAAGTAAATTGCAAAAATTTAATTATTAAAATTTAAAATTATAAAATTTTATATAATTATAAAGAATGTTTTTTCTTAATTATACTTGGCAAATCGTTCTTTAAAGGTAAAATTATTACAAGAGGACAGAAAAAACGTAAAATAATTTGAGGCATCATCGTAGTTGACCTAAGTAACTCGAAGCTAGTAAAAGTCGCCGTGACCGTTAAAGCAGCGTAAACCAAATGAAGTTTCGGGCTTCTTGGGATCGTTAAAGAGACCTCGTCGAGTCGGCTCCTTGTAAAACGAAGGTAGAGTGTCGGTACGAGAGACCGAAGGAAATTACGTATATGGAAATTAGTAAGCGTGATGAAAGTTAAATATATTTAATCGCAATTTGAAAATAAAGATATTTTTAAAAATCGGTCGTTTTAATAAGGTCGAAATAATTTTGAGAAAAATTGTAGTCGCACAATTTAAATAAACGATTAAGTTACGATTCCTTTTTTTCTTATCAATTAAGATGCAATAAATAATATTATAGGGATAAAACGATGAGTATCAAAAATGAAAAAAAAAAACAAAAAAAAAAAAACAAAATAAAAACAATAAATCGCAATAATTCGTATACGGTACGCTTCGTTTCGCAAACAAAGCGCTAGTACAGCGCACTAATTTTAATAAGCGAAATATAATTCTCGATAGTTTTGTGAGCGAACTAATGAAACGCCATTAGTTTCGCCAATTTGCTAATGAAAACCATCACCCTTTTTCCTCTTTCCCGTATATACCAGCTGTATGCAAAAAGGATTATTATCGGCGAATATTCCTAGCTCGATATATATCATATACGTATACATAATACGCATATATACTAGTATAATATATATATATATATATATATATATATATATATATATATATATATATATAATCGAGCGCGCATATATACACAAGTGCGACCCAGTTGTGCAGAAGCGCATACACCAACGTCGAAAACAAGGTAGGAACGGAAGATTTAACGTTCGAACGTCGTTGTTGGCGCATAACCGCCGTTTCCGCAAATGCGTTTATAAGGCCGGGCGCGACTACCTCTGCAACGTTTCCCTCCCCCCCCCCCTACATACTTATTTTGGCTAGCGTATACACACGTGTTACGCATTCCTATACGCGCGCGTATAAACGTATAATACAGGTATATATAGTATTATACATACAAGAGCGCAACAACTTCGATTGCCGTTCGACGTTGTGATGAAATCTATTATTGCAAGCCGCGTAGCTTAGTATCCGCGAGCCAGTGGCGCGATGCTTTAAGCCTTGCCGCAACTCAACGGTCGCCCGGCGGTTGTTGGATTTATTCGAGCGAATGAATTTACGAAATTTCGATACCCACTTTGATAATCTGTCACTTTCTCCTTCGGATCGCTTTTCACCTACTTCCTATTAATTACCTATACCGCGTTCAAAGCTTACACGAAAAGGAGGAACGTTCCCCGATTAACGGTTACGATTTCGAAGCTATGGCCGTTGGATAATTACGCGGAAACTCATTTGCTCGTGCGAATATTGGAGTTCGAGTATTGCAAATTGCTCGATAATCGATTATACTATTTTTAAAATAACGTATTGTCGTTCAAAGATTTTCTCTTGATTTCGCAAAACATTAAAAAACTTCTCATTCAAGCATTTCAATCACGATAGTCATAGGATGACTGATAAACTAATCAAACATTCTTGTAATCTTCGGGCACATATGTATATCACGTCCATATGTACCCTAGCATTGGTCCCTGTCGACTAAAGGCGAGAGCATATCCTATAAGCTTTACCGATGAGTCCTTAGGTAATTTTGGTTAGAAATACACTGGAGTAATCTGTTTGGTTTTACTTGAAGCGAAAGCAGCGTGTTTGCTTGGATTTGTAGGTTAGTTTTAAAATAAAACTCTAAAGGAAAAATATATGACATGTTATTTTATCGCTATATTTATTTAAAACGATGTACAATACATTACACTAAAATTATAGATTTTTTTTTGTTACGAATATTTGCAAAATAAATGATGAATTGCATATTTTAATTTTCATTCGGTTTATTGTTATTCTTAGAAAAAACAAAATAATAATAATAATAATAATAATAATAATAATAATAATAATAATAAATAATTTCAGTTGAAAATAATACATTTCTCGTTTTTAAAATTCCATTTATTATTAATAAAAAATTTATTGAAATACTTCGGAAAAAAATATTATAGAGTTAGATTTACATTTCGATTCGCGGAAAAAATAAAACTTGAAAACCATAATTTTATTCTGTTAAAAAAGTTATAAATGTACGGAAATTTAATATTTCTAGCAATGAAAAAAAAGTTTGATAAAAGGTTAATTTTTATAATGCACATGTTGGTAAACTTTACAATTATAACTTTAAATCGAATAACTTTTTCTAAAAAATTTCAAATTAAATAATTCTTAGATTTCGTAAAATCAATTATTGTAATAAATTAAAACTCGAATGTATAAATTATTTAATTATAAAAAAATGTTTTTTGTACAATATTATGTAAAATTTTGTAATTCTATTATGGAATTTCAAAGATAAGTAGAATGTTTCAGTACATTAACGAAAACTTTCACAAGCTTTGGCGGTTAATAAATTAATTAATTCAAATTTATGTATGTATCTATATTCGATTAGTTTATTGATAAATTAACTGTTATAATTTACATTGCAGTCCAAGTCCAGAATAAACGCGTTACTCCAGTTTCTCGTTCGATTTCTAGAAACAGCTGTCTCTACTTCAACTCAAATTACTAGCTCGAGCTATGTTTTTCTTCTGAACTTCGCAATAAACGCGCTAAACAAAGTTTAAAAAAACTATCGCGGTAGTAACATATTATACGTTATTTCAATTAATTATCTTGTAAAACATTCTATATTATTAAATTTACAGAAATTATTTTATATACGTTGATAAAAAAGTTTCCAATTTTAAGATTTGTGTACTCATTTTTCATAAAATTGTAAAAATATGCAATGGTACAAAATTCGGAATTAATGTGACATGTATAGTGCACATATACACATAAATCTTGAAAAGAAAGCAGAACAAAAAGAGATTTTGTCATAATTTAAAAACATTGACAAATTAAAGAAAAAACGAGGAGGACAGAAGATGAAAATACTCGAGCGAGTATTCTTTTTTGTAAAGAAAGTTTTATCCGAGTTAGACGCGCTTATTTCGGAAGCTGACTCGATTTTTTACTTTTCAGTTTAAATTTTTTACAAGGTTTTTTTGTTTACGAGTATGAAAAAATTAGAAAGTAATAATTTATGGATTGGATTTGGATTATAAGATATTGGATTACTTGGATAACGCAAAGTTTGATCCTAAAAGTTATTATAATATGTGAAAACATAATCTTTAGAATTTTTTAATGAACTTATACAATCTTTATACCAAATTTATTTATTTATTTATTATTTATTTATTTATTTTTTTTGTTATAACGATGAATTTATTTTTCTTCGTTTAAGATAATTTTTACTTTAATCAACAGTAAGTACCACAATACGGACAAAATGAAAAGCAAAAAGAAAAATATAGCGCAATAACAATAATCAAAATTTATACACATAGGATAAAATCCCTAGTAATAAAAGACACTTACAACCACTTGCAACCAATAATTCATCGAGCTAAAATCGTTCGAAATAATCATTTTCCTGCGTTGCTGCCTCCTTGCAACGTTCATCGCGATGATTTACACAATCCTAATGGAACTGGCGTAGACAATACCTGTCTGCGCACGTTCACCTTACCGAGGGTTAATATACATATATATATATATATATATATATATATATATATATATATATATATATATATATATATATATACACGTGTATAATCTGAAACGTTTATTACACCAGACCCGCAACTGTATAGATTTATACGAGGGATACATAGGAGAGAAAGTCTCGTTAATCCGACGACTAGCGCCCGATGACATTTAGGCCAACGGCGAGTAATAGTTAAGCTCGGAGTTCGTATCCTTTTTTCTTTTTTTTTCGCAAAAAGGCGCGATCGCGATATCTTCGGACGCGACACCTTTATCTTTTTCAATCTATCCGCGAAAATAAAAAATGATTAAATCTTTTGAATAATTATTATGGGTTTCCGAAGAATATTAACGAAATTTTCTTTATTCGCCCTCTTTCTATCGTTTTTTTTTTTTCTTATCCTTTTAGTTTTAACGATGTGCGTTTAATTTAACGCAAATGATTTTCACTTCGTGAGTCTTTTAATTACTTTAGATAGGATGAATTGTTAAACATAAATTAATCTAGCATATGTCTCGATTAAAATTTTGATATTACGATTATTACAATAAACATTTCAAATATTTATGTTGAAGTAAATTTTAGTAAAATTCCTCTCTGAATTTCAAAGTAATATCGAATTTTCAAAAACCAGTTGTTATTAAATGTTGAATAACATGTTAATAACTTGTTTTAATTAAATACGTTGTATTATGAATTTTGAATAAAGTTTTACGTAAAGTTGATGTGAATTTGTTTAATACGTTTAACGGGAAGATACAAATGGTTAATAAAAACTTTAATCTGTTGGATGATAAACTATTATTATTGTTAAATTAGATAAATTAAAAAAAAATTCATAGAATGACAAAGTTTTTCTAAATCAATTTAATAATTTATAATAATAATATTATAATGTCATTTAATTAATATCGTTTATAATATCTTCTATTCAAATCTATTACGAATATTTAGAATAATGTGAATTCATATAATATAGACATACTTTAAGTGTTTTAGAAACAAATTATATAATGGTAATTATAATTACACATCATGGTGTAGAAATTCCCGATATCGGAAATGTTTTCTGGTTTGAAATGAAACTTTGAATTTTAAAGTTTGAAATTTAAATAATAGATAATTAATTTTTCAATTGATAAAAGTTGAAACAGAATATAATTTGCACAAATTAAACGTCGACAAATCTATCGAATACTAATGTTTCAGTAGGAACTAGTTATTATTATCATTGAAAATAAAGAAAAACTAGTACATGAATTAAAAAAGCTAATAATCTTATCATTTTTATTTCAGATCCAACAGGACTCCATTACGATTTATCTTCTACAAAGTAAGTAATGCGAAATTTTAATAAATTATAAAATAAAATTAACAAAATTAACAAAATTAACAAAATTAAATCAATACTATTTCGATATCCAATACTTATTAAGATTGTTTACGCAATATATCAATCATCTATTATCGATTTTTATAAAAGCAACACTTTAACCGTACACAAATGTTTTGAACGATAAACAAACAAACATTTTGAATTCAGCGATAAATTCAACGAGCCCGCGTATCTCCTTATCGCAAACAACGCTCGAACCGTACGCTCGCGAACAGTTGCAAGTTAACAATCGAGGTTCATTTCGCGAGAGATATCGAGATTATTACGATACATCGCTAACGCTCCCTCGTTCGTCTAAGCCGCGTACGACGAAACTTTAAAATGGAAACTCGCCAATTTCGATTGTAAGAGAAGAAAGAAGGTAAAAGAGGAGGTGGGAGAAGAGAGAGAGAGAGAGAGAAAAGGAGAGAACGTCGTAGCGAAGGGATGGATCGGATACTCTGCACGAAGCGTGTAACCACCGCTAGATTTAACTCGAGATTATTCGGCTTTCGAAATCACAGAGTAAAATGCTTATCGGTTTCAATATCGAATATGGCATCTTTTTCGTTCCAAATGAAAGAGTGTAAGCTTTCGTTTTCGGCTTATGTATCGTAAATTTTGCATTTACATTAATTTTACGTGAAAATTTTTTACATTCAAAGAGTGCGTTGGACTTTTTTTTTTTCTTTATTGTTATGGTTACTGCTATTCCATATGTCTTTTAATATCCTTTTTATTTAAATTTAATTTATATTAATTTAATCATTTTAATAAACTTAAAGGACTTTAATTTATAGATTGTCTTTTATTGGATGTTAGATTTCCTTTTTGTTTAAGAATAAACCGATATTTAAAAATAATTTATCTATCGATGCTTCATTTTTTAGCTACTATATATAAACTAAAGTCAATATTCATACAGTAAAAGCTACAGGCTATCTGTTCTTATTTTCAAAAACTTTGATTCTTTTTTTTTTTTTTTTTTTTTTTTTTTTTTTTATAATCCATTTAAAATATAGGTCAAGGAGCTTATGTAAATCCTGTTTTTTCTATATTAAAATTACTTTATAAAAATTCATGAAATTTAAAAATTAAAAAAGTTGACATTCAATTATTATTAACCTCATAGACAAAGGTTTTCAAATATTTTAAAATTTATTTTAAATATTAAATATTTTCTGCGACAGTTTAAAATAAGACGGATCATAAATATTAATTACATTTTTCTGTTCCTTTAAACTTAATAAAATATTTTAAAGGAATCGCCTGCTTCCTCGTATTAAGTTTATCAAGAAAACTGTGCTTTTCTGAGCTTCAGAAATGCCCACTTGAATTTAATGATCACCGATCTTTGGACGATCTATCAACTTATTTTTACGTCTCATTCAACTAACGGTTAATTTAGTGGAAATGATAGATTTGTTTATTTGTCGGATTCCTGTCGCAATTTTTCCATTATAAATCTTTATTAAGGCTACAATAAGATTAATATTTCGTTTTGATTGGAAGAACTTGCTGGAAGAAAAAAACTAATGACATTATCAAAAATATAATAAGTATAGTTCTCGCAAATTGAACTTACGTAATTAAAGCCTTAAAAAAGTAATTAATCGTAATTTCTGCCAGCAAAATTGTCATCAATCAAATTTATCTCAATGTTTAAAAGTTCCCCTGTCCAAAGAATGTAGCTATAAAAATAAACAATTTTTCAATTAATCGCTCACGAAGAATTTGTAAAGTAAAAAGGCATATGTTCATCAAATCGATTTAAGTAAACTAATCAGTTCGGTTTCATTAGATATAAATAACGTTTATTTGTATTTAGTATCGAGCATGTATATGCGCGATATTTTCCAAATATATGCGTGCATATACGCATATGTGTAAAGGTATCGGGAAAACAAGCTTTTGGTTTATAGTGGCGGCTCCATTATCCTAATACTCCTTTACGAGCGAACGGCGAGTATCGACCTCCTTTACCGAGCGAAGCTCGTTCCGAGCTTCTCTCTCTCCCTCTCTCTCTCTCTCTCTCTCTCTCTCTCTCTCTTACTTTCTTACTCTCTTTACTTGTCTCCTTTAAGCGAACATTGGGAGCCTCGGAGCCAAAAGACGTCAAACGGAATTAGAATGCGAGTAATAATAAAACTTTATAATGGACACGACGACAATCACGTTTCTTGTTACTTCGAGACCGACGTAGATAATTTTGCATTATTTACCTTCACATTTCGTTTCAGTTCTTTTTTTACTTTCTTTTTCTAAAGTCTCGCATTTTTCGGTTAAGGTATTATTATTCGATGCCTCGTTCGTGTAATGGAAAAAGTATACTCACGCTGAATAGTAATAGCTATAATGGATGTATATTAGTTACCTTCCTATTACTTTTTACGCGCTTCTTTACTTTACCGCTTACATTTTATCGGTGAGAAATCGTCTTTAACCAACACGAATATTTAAGATCTTGGCCGAGCATGTACGTATTAATTAATTTATAAATTACGAGCGGTGTAAACTTACTTTGGTCCTAAATAAGTCTTCGGGCCATAAAATGGAAACAAAGAAAATGTTTACGTCGAGAAAAGATCGAGTAAAGAAATGATGTGATAAGAAAAAAAACATAACGATCAATACCGTAATAAAGTAATGCAAGATTTTATATAGTTCGTTATATTTAACGATATCAATAACTATCGCCATAATAAAAATCACGCGTAAAATAAAGAAAATAAGTAACTCACTAAAATTTTTAGCATAAATCTTTACGGTGACGAATTGAAATTTCCCTACCGTATAACTTATTATCCAAATATTTCTTTTCTCATAAAGAAATTTATCTGTATAGTTTAGATATACGAGTAGAGAGATAAAAAGGAAAAAAAAAAAATTTATATAGAGTAATTTTTGACAAGTTATCTTTATGATGTTATTCTTTGACCATCGGTCAAATGCGAACGTAAAATATTATATTATACAACGACGTAGGACGATAATATAAACGGAGTTTCGAGATTTATATAACTCAAACAAATATTTGATCCTTTATATACAGCGGAATGAAAACTTTATTTCATAAACATTCAGGCTTTATTTTACACTATTACAAATAAAATTGTGTTCAATTTATTTATTGTGTAATTGAATATATTTTTAGTGTGCCGCCTATATCTGTATTATTAGTATTTAGACGCCGATAAATACTATTTAATCTCGGCCAAAAAACACATTTGAGTACATAAATATAACCCAATAATCCTTAAATAATATTATGCGCATAATTTTTCTACCAACCGTTGAGCTCAAATTTTAATGCGGATATAACGTTCAATAACCAAGAATATTCGTTGCAAATGCTTTTTGAATATCTTTTTTGTATATAGAATATTTATTAATAGCATTTAATTTTTTTTTTTTGTTTTTAATTTAAATTCGTAATAATTTTTTATCATTGATTTGCTAGTTTAAACATTGTGTTATAAAAAATAAATATTTGATCGATATTTATATTTTTATGTCATAATTATTGTTATTATGTTAATTTATCAACACAAAATCTCGAAAGTTTTTATATATTTTTTGAATTATGAAATAATTAAAAGAGAACAAGTACGCGCGTATACAAATCACAGTTATTAAAAACAAAAGTAAAATAATTTCCAACGAAAATCAAGAAGCGTAAAATGCTTTTTTGTGGAAGCCCGTTTTGTTTTGCGGTACGATAAAAAAAAAAAAAAAATAATAATAAAAAATGAAGGAACGCGAATAAACACGAATTTAATGAAATAAAAGTGAGCCGAATACACGGAGAAGTAGATAAAAACGAGAGAAGCTAACAAAGCGCATGTAAAAGTAGCGAGGAAGAACGAGAAAGTAAAGAGGAAGAAATGTAAATAGAAAGAGTGGAAAAAACAAGGGGAAATAGAACAGGATGAACACAAGTATACAACGCACACAACGGAAAACGAATGAACCGTGAATCTTTGCTTGTTTGCTTTTTCATTGCGCACGGCTTATCGGTAAACTTTGTCGATCGTTAATTATACGCGTTTGCTCATGACCGGTTTCATTTTAGTATTGTTGTTATCAAAATTTATCCAATATATATCAACATAAATAAATTTAAAAAAAAAAAAAAAAAAAAATAATAAATGAAATAAATAAAGAAAATGTCTAGTCGTTTTAGTAACTTAAAGCTCCGGGTGTGATCAATATTTCTTCTCGTTTTTAAGTTTATCATTGTAATGTATATACCGGGGAAAAACGAGCATGAAAAATTTGTCTTCAAAAAAATTCATAAATCATCGTCGTAATGGGATTGCTTGTTATACCTAAAAAATTTTACTCATTTATTTTTTTTTTTTTTTTTTTTTTTTTTTTTTATCGAGCGATAAATGTTGAGCGTGTTACAGCTTGATTTAAATAAAAAAAAAAAAATTTTTTCGATGAATGAAAATTTATATAATTTTAAAACTTTTTCATCGAGTGCAGAAAAATTGAAACAAATTTCAAATTTATTATTTTTTACCGCGTTAATTTTTATAATCTAAGTTACAAACGTACATATTTTTATTTAAAAATAAAAATCCATTAATAAGTTTAATATTTAAACACGTAAACGTACAACAAAAGCGTAAATCGCAATTATTTTATCTTGAAAAATCCAATTTTATCTTCGACTATGCGTTTTTTTTTTTTTTTTCATGCAATTTCAAAATAATTATACCGTCGCGCGCAATTTAATAATAAAAGAAAAATAAATTAACTGTAAATAATAACATTTACTCCGCGTGCATTTAGTGCACCGTTATCTTACTCAACAAATCTCGAGTCTGAAAGTTAAAGCACGCGATTTTTTTGTATAAATGTGCGCACACGTATATATATATATGTATATATATATTTTTTTTTTAACCGCGCTGATACATCGAATAAAAGCGAACTTATTCTTCGTTACCGCGACGTTCGCGCTCAAAACGCACCCTCGCTCGATTCGATAAAACACTAAGAAATGTACGGTCCGTTGCATAAAAAGTAAAGCATCAAACGGTGCTTTATTCGTGTATACGTTATAACGAACCAAAGAGCAAACTCGCTCGTAGATACTTTGAAAGTGAGAGAGAAAAAGAGAGAAAGCAGCGGTAAACTTATGTGCGTTAAACGAATGTCACGCTTGAAAATTATCGTCCAACACGCGAGAACGAGCTTTACTCGTGATGAGTTGTCCTCTCTCTTTCTCTCTCTCTCTCTCTCTCTCTCTCTCTTGACGTATATATACCATGCTTGGTGCATTTGTTTACACAAAGGATACTCGAGCTTATTCGTTGAGAAGATATAATTGAAGGTACGCGAAAGAAATGCAACTCGAGGCTATTCGTTATATTATTTGTGTCAAAAGATTAAAAGCTGCTCTTGATTATAACAGTTCATATACTTCGTTAACGTGCCCTATGCGAATCGTTTTCTTCTTTTGAAATTTATCTCCGCTGTCGTACACACTACCGCGAACTTGATTTTCAAACGTTGATTTTTCGTTAAAGTTAATTATTAATTTTAACTTTTAATTAATTTTACGAGAATATTAATATCCGAAACAATAAGAAAAAAACTGAGTTTTCGTCATATTGTGGGAGGAATTGAGTTTCCCGGATGATTAAATGCAAAGTTAATATTTGTTATGTATTGTAAAAGATTTTTATCTTATGGAAATGTTTCAACGTTTATTAAGAAATTACTTGCATGAATTGAGGCAACGGCTATATTAAAATTTCTGATATACGATTTTCAATAACTTTATTTGATGATAAATTAATACGAATTCGAATTTGCAATTGTATGTAAAGTTCGCGCTTTTGCATTTGATGCGAAAAAAAAAAAAAGAAATGTCGATACACTGTTTATTAAACGCAATTACTGCTTCGATTATACTGAAACACAGCGATCCGAATGATTTTACAAGAATCATACGTTGAAAATTGAAACATTATTCGAGCGCGATTGTTTTATCGCGAATAGTGACAAAAAAAAAAAAAAGCGGAAAAAAGCGCAATAAGCGACCTTAAATTCACAAATCCATCCACGTTTACATAATAGTAAATCTAAAACATCTGAGTTTGTCATCCTCGGTCACACCTTTGTAGTTTCCTTCCGACTGCTGCTGTCTTACTTTTGATTTCTTTCTCTCTCTCTCTCTCTCTTTCTATCTTTGTCACTCTCTCTTTTTTCTCGCGCTTTCGTGCACGCGTGCCAATTGCACGTGTACGTGACTATAATAATCGTGGGCATATAAATGACAAAAAAACTTGAAAAACGTAGAGATAGAAAATAGAAACAAAAAGTGTTTGAATCGAGAGCGTCGATGAGCGCTTGCGCGCGAATATCGAAAAAAATTAGTCTTTTTTTTTTATATCTTTTGTTTCTTTTATTTTTTTTTCCGGCGGAGACAAACCGCACGCCAGCGCGTCGCTTTTCAAAGGCATATAGCTCAATTGACCGTGGATGATTTGTCGGTATACGTGGTTTTAATGGAAATAGCGGATATTTGAAATCATTCGGTTATTGAAATCGAGTAGATGCGTGAAATTACGTTTTAGGCGCATATCCATATATAACAAATGTCCTCTTGACTAAATAAATTCTCTCGTCGATGAATGATAAACCGCATAGAAAAGATTTAACAAATTAATTATACTTTACTCGAGTAATTTTTTAAAAGCATAATTAATTTTATTGATAATTTTATTAACTATTTAAAAACTTTTAAAACGTAATTATGTTCTAGAAAATCCATTATATTAATTCTCCACTCCGTAAAAACCCGCAAGTAAAGTCGACGAGATGCAACATAAATAGCAGATTCGTTTCCATCAAAAAATTAATTTTATTAATATAAATATATAACGTTTTATATTTATTGTTTAATGATTTTCCAATGATATAAATGAACTATTTAAAAACGTATAATAATTAGTAAAGATTTTCATCGGATTAATGTCGGACAATAAAATAAATTTTCGTATCAGATTACATTTTGCTCAAAGTAGAGAAGATTAAAGCAAACGCAGAAATAAGTAAGAAAAGTAAGTTAAACGAGCAAAGGAATGAGAACTGATATTTCAAGTATCCGACGGTAAAATTCGAATAACGAAAAGTTTAAATTCTAAGGTTTAAAATTCGTCTTTAAATTAAAAATGCATAGAAATTTTGTGATTCCAAAATATTTTTAATAACTATCGCGAAACCATATTCTGAAGAATGCGCGTTTCTCGATACGCATCAATAATTTGATTTACGGAAAATGTATGTTTTTAAATGTTTATTACTTAACTATATAATTCAATTTATCAAAAATTAACGCATTTGTTATTGTATTTATTTATTGTTAAATAACATAAAAAGATCTCGTTATATTTCAAAGTAAACTAAATGCTGTTGCCAATGAAATTTCACACATCGCTTCACAAAATTTGAATAAAGTAAAAAATAAAAATAAATTAATGAATAGTACGCGATAATTTTAAATAATCTACATATAGCTAAATTCTTTTGTTTAGAAACGGAAGGAAGACTCGAGCACGAAAAATAACACAAACCGTGAAAATAATGAAGCAAAGAAACAAAACGGACGCGGAAAACATGAAAAATAGTCGTAAATTTTTGCCTCGCGCGACATTGAACTCTGTACAAATTCGAGCGTGTTGTCGGACTCGTGTATGTGTGTGAATGCATGCGTGTACGTGGAGATGTGACACAGTGCCTCAATTTCCGTCACGACCGTCGAGCTTCACTCTCGTTTTTTGAAAGCGCTCGTCTCCTGCGTTGATAAGAGCAGATGAAGCTCTCGTTTGCACATTTTGCGAACTTCTTTCACGATATTTCGCTTTATTTTCCAAACGATTCTTGAATTTCACATTGGTGGTGCACGTATTTTTCAAATTTTTGTTTACTTATATTACGTTTACTTGTAAAGCCATTTATTCTTGATAAGATTTATTTTTATTCTGTATTTATATATGATTTTTATCAAACAACTTTTCATTGGTATGCGAAAATTTCTCAATTGGAATAATGCATTGCATGATATATATTAAGATTAATATATTTACGAGTTTTAACGTATGTTATATTCAATTTATATCTTCTTTTCCTAGTTAATGATATTGTCATCGATATTACTGTGCATTAATAATGTTGACTTTACGCAGTACGAAAAAATAAAAAATAGGAGTAAAAAAAGAAATATATTTTGTAATTATTGCATGCACGTGTAATCGTAAAATATTTTACGACAAATGTCATTACTTATACAAAGCGTAACGTAATAAGGAGAAAAAAAAAAGCGAAAAATAAAAACCTCAGAATAACCAATATAAATAATAAAACATTCTTATCTCAATGATAATTGCGGCGATAAAATAAAAGAATAATAAAAAAAAAAAAAATAAAAAAAAAAAAAAAAAAACAAGCAAATCTTTGTTCGGAATTACAACTGGCTGGTTACATTAACGACTTCGCGTGCACAATCGCCGCAAAATTTAAGTTCAACTCGTAAATTTAACATCGGAAATTAAAGCGGGATTTAATCTTCCTTTTACACGGCTGCTAATACCCCTCTCTTATGTCGTCGCGATACATTTGTAATCACGGGATTCCTTTTAACCGAACAATACGGAGCTTTAATATGCAAAATCGTAAACTTTACTAATCTTCCTCCTTCGTTGATAGATTTTCTCTCGGATTTTAAATTCTTATTTAATCGTAGATTGCGTAATTTTCTCGAACCTTTTAAGTTTTATTTTATTTATTTATTTATTTATTTTTTTGATAGTTAAACGAATGGAATTTAATTATAAAAAATTAATAAACGTTATGTATAACTTTTGCAATTATACAAAAACTCCGTAAAATTACCGATTCGAGAATTTAACGAGAAAAAAGCTAGGGTAAAATTGTCGTTTACGTTGCGGCTGATCTTTTTACACACAGACAATCGCGTTGGTGAGTATCCGACATTTAATTTTGTATTTAATCGAAGACGCGCAGAGTTCGATAAAGCATTCTATGGTATAACTTTCTCGACTTTCGTTCGATAAGAATTAATTCGATTACCAAAAACTGCTAATTCAAACTATACCGATAACGCGCCGACATTTGTTTGGAAACATCCTTCGAAACTTTGACTTTAACGATTACGCAGCCTTCCCGAGGTAATTTTGGTAGAACAATGCCAAAAGTATTCGATGATTACGCCGCGTCGGATTTAAAAGAAACGAGATGAACTTTCGCCTTGGACGATATTAATTTATTTCGTTATTCGAACGAATGCTGCATTTTTTTTTTTTTCGCGTACGTTAATTATAATCGATATTCAGCAAGCGTTTATCTGCTTAATTTAGAAGCGCGAAATTCGTTTATTTTATTGTAAACTAATTACAGCTTACAATGAACATAGCGAGAAAACGAGCCGGTAATTAAATAAAATTCCACTCATCAAATATTCCGTAAAGGTAAGCAGTCGCTTAAAACGAAAATAAAATTTTAACGCACCATCGTCGTGCTCGTTTTTCCTCGCCCGTGACGAAAAAATAAAACCTTAAAACTAATTATCTCATCGGCGCGCGATAACACACTTAACGACCGATTTTTCTTTTCCCGCGCGTCCGCGTACTTTATGTCCGGTATCGCGTTTATAATCGCGCACCGATGAATTCTTGACGCGAAGAAAGTGAACACGGCAACGTCGTGTACGTTTTTAACGACCGACAAAGAAAGAAAAAAAAATGGAAGAAACTCTTGCAAATTATCCAAGTCAGCGATCGTCCCTTACTTCTTCGATGCGAATACAAATCGCGCGACTTCTTCGTATTCCGATGAAAGAGCGAAGCGTCTCTCACTCTCTCTTGTTTTTACTCAACTTTTTCGACTTTTTTTTTCCCCTCTTCTAGTTCTCTGAGTTTTGCCTGCATTATTCATATTTTGCGAGAAATCGTGCGTTTTTCTATTTTTCTTTTTTCCCTCTTCTACAGCCTGCTTTTTTATTATTATTTTTTTCTTTTCTATATATATATATATAAAGTATTCTCAAAGGTCTCGTTGACATCGACGATTCCAGTCGACGGATTAATTCAAGGATTTGGAGCCAATCTGTCAAATGACCGAGGGAAAAAGCGAACAGATGCATTACAAGTAGCCCGAAAAATCTCGGCGAATCATGTGGGCGTGTACGCGTATTTTACCATCTCTCGCGCGGCTCATGTTTTATCTTATTTCTTTTTTCCGACCATAAACTTTTCAGTATTCAACCGTTTTAAAAGAGGTAAAAAAAGAAGCGAAAGACAGAGAGGAAGATAAAGAAAGAGTAAAAAGGGGGGTGGCAAACTTGCTCTCGGTATCATGAGAAAAGTTTGCTTTCGCCTTGGCGTTTGGGACGTGCTCGCGAAAGGCAGACGGATTGAGATTGAGTGCTATACTTTAACTCTTCCCCCTCCCCTCTCCACGTCGAATTATACCCTCGTGGTAACAGAGGAAACCTCTCGAAGCTTTACTTTAAGAATTAAATCCGATTGGACGTTGCAACATCGACGCTTGTATAGATATATTCTTTATAATACTACATATATATATTATCAATACCATCGACCAAATTTTGTTGCTCCTGCTGGTGCTATTATATTATTCAAGATTCCGACTTTGGTAATGAAGAAATTTCTCGAGTACACGTTTGGAATTTAAAATTTTTGCCTAAGCGCTTCTTTGTTCAGTAGCGCGACAATAAAATATACAATGGAACTTTTGAATAATATACCGTATAAAATATGAACATCGTTTATTAAATTTTTATATAATATTTAATAAAAAATAGATCAAGTTTATAATCAGAAGATATTGTATTGTATGTTGACAAAACTATTTATTACTTTTTAATAATAACATATACATTAATTCGAACTACTGCAGAGGCAAAATTCTTCCAACTGCAATTAAAGATTTGACAAACTTAAAGCCTTCTTCGCCGGCGTGTCGCTCGTTTCTTGGTAATAAATACCAAAATGTCGTCGTGAACGGAACAATGATTGCGACAGCAATTACTGCGATTGAAAAATTACCAGCGCAATCATGAAAATACACCCACATATATATATATATATATATATATATATATATATATATATATATATATATATATATATATATATACCGGAAGTCCGTGTAAAATAACATTAAATGCTGCACCCGTAAAAACTACTTATCTCTCTTTCTCTTACTCCTACATTACCATCATCTCATCTTCTTCCAGCCAGTCGAGTCGTCGTCGACGATTTCTTTATCCCGTACACACTCGTACACATATATCAATGGGATACAATCCCAACGCGTCTACGCTCTTCTTTCCACTTTCTCTTATCCTTTCTTTTTATTTTTTCTTTATCCTTCCTTTTTCGTACGTATCTCGCGAGAGACTTTAACCGAGTCGCGCGCGTTTTTTCTTTCGGTGTACGCGACGAGGCGCTCATTTTAAGATAACTTAAAAGTTATCGCGAATCCAATGCAACGCGGCGTCTTCTATTCCGTACAATTTTCCTTCTCGATTTACGTATTATTTTATCAGAAATATTTTTTGAGTTTCAAAAAATATTGTCTCGCTAACGTAAATTTATAAAAAAAAAAAATCAAGAATAGTTTACGTTTAATAAATAATATGATACAATATTAAAATAAATATTTCAACTAAAAAAGTAAAATTAAATTACGAAAAATTCAAGTGTACAGTGTAAATATTTCATTAATTTATTCTTATCCCTTTACTTTATATTTCTGATTTCACAGACTTAAGGAAACTCGAGCAGATAAAACAAAGAAAAAATTTTTAAATTATTTGACATCGTTTATCAAAAAACATTAATCGCCCTTGGAAAAAATTTAAATTCCACCATAATACTTAAAAGTTCTCTCTGTTGTACTTTGAAAATTTATTTATAACAAAAAAACTGCGATCGTTTGTTTTATACTTTTAATCCTTAGGTTTATTCCATGCAGCGTCCGACATGTTTATTACCATCGTCGACCCTAACTTCTTTCTACCTTCCTTTTTTTATCCTAGCCATTCTTATAAATTTACCAGCGTATATTGTTCTTGCGTCGCTCTAGTTTACAATCACCATTTTTCATTGCAATTCTCCGTCTTCTTCCTTTTTACTCAACTTGTACAATACATGTATACATCTTTTTATGTATATATTTGCAACTTTCTTCGTCAATTTCTAATTCCACATCGTTTAATCACCGCTGGGACGCGTACGCGAATGTGCATCGATCGCTGGATAAGAGCAAACGAGGAGTGAAAAAAAGGACAGCTGTAGTTTAGGCAAATTGATTTGGCAGATGCCTTCCAGTCTCGTATCGGCCCTCGGGCTCGAAACTGCTTTATTCCCCACTGGCGTATACGAGTATACTCGTACGTCTATGCATACGCGCACTTACTGGCGTATCCCAAAATGGACCAGCGGATTTCCCAGAACGTCCTCTTTTTTCGCCGCATGAGAAATAGGAATCCGTTTGTCCATCTGTGCATGCGAGAGGCAAAATGCAGTTTCGAGCGCTTTTAAAAGGGACGTTTATCGCGTTAGGATCAGTTCGGTGCCACGCGAGGAGAAATAAAGAGAAAAAAAAAAAAATTTTTCTCCTCTTATTTTTACCGGATGGCTGTCTTTGTTACCCCTGACAAGTCAAACGGGATGTTCGATAATTCGAACTTTTCCGATGTTTTCCTTTTTACATTGCCTTCTTTTTCCTACGTATGTGAGAGAGACAAAAATTTCGAAATCTAAAATTATTTCCAACTACATAGAAAAATAAAACGAGTATAATAACAAAACATTTTAAATACAGTTTGAAAAAAAAAAACAAAGCCAGCGATGCTTTTATGAAAAGATAACCAAGTTATACCTAACTGATGTTTTTCTTCTTCGCCAAAAAAAAAAAAAAAATAGAAAAAAGAAAAAATTACAAGAAAAGTAAATAAAGTAAGAAAAGAAAAAGCAGAAGCAAAAGCATTATAAGGTAGTTTAAGATCTGGCTATCACGCGCTTACGCGTGAACGTAAATCTAATTCTTTTTCTCGGAACAACGCAGCGAAAATCGCATAATTCGTCAAATGTCAGAGAGAATAGTCGGCTCGGCCGGGTTACAGAAGAAACAAGCCGTGCCGCACGGTTACAGTTTGACCTCGTTAACCGGATGTTTACGAGGCTTCGCCGGATGTAAACCCTCCTCTCTCTTTTTCTTCTTCTTCTTCTTTTTCTTCTTTTACCTACCATCTCTCATCTTCGTACGGGAGATGCGGGGGCGTGCGCGAGATAAAAAAAAAAAGAGAGAGAGAAAGAGAGAGAATGTCGACGTTGCGCGAGAAATCCCGCGCGTACTCGTCGTCGTCGGCGAATGTTGTTGGATCTGTACGCGTAACGAAATTTTCCCTGCGAGAGAGATATATGCGAGGTCAGCGAAAGGGATGATGTTCTCGGCAGGTTGAATATTTTCTGCGATCAAGCCTTTACGTCGAGGTGACTTTTTTACTCAGTTTTCTGATTTTTTCTTTTTCTTTTTTTTTTTATTTCTTTATTTTTTTTATTTTTTTTATTTTTATTTTTGTTGTTGCTGCTTTTGTGGTAGTGATAAAAAAACGAGAGAATTAGAAGTAATTGGTTTCAAAGCTCGGAAAAATATCGTTACATGGATATTTTTAGATCTATATTTGTTCAATAGTGATTGGATACTTTTTTTTTTGTTTATTTGTTTTTTTTTTTTTTTTTTAATTTGTCGTCTATTTCAAAATAAAAAGTTTTTAGAAAAAGTCGGTTGAATGTATAAAGTAATAAATTTAAATTGAGTTATTTTATGGAATGTAATATTGACTTTAAAAATCTCTGCCTTCTTCCTTTTTTTTTTATAAAATTTTATAGATTTTATAATATAAACTTTTCTTATAATTACGTAATGTATAAAAATAAAAAAACAATATAAAATTTCATTCAAATATAATATTTATTATCATAAAAATAAATTCAAAGTGTGCCTTATATCAATTAAAATTTATCTGCATTCTTTTATCGTAGTAACGAACACGAAATCAATAACTCTAAAAAACTATCAATAATTAAATCAAGTTATTCAATGACAATACTAAAATAGTACATTCGAGGAAATACACTTGAACAAACGACGCGCAACAATCTTACTCCCTGCACTATTTAACACTCGGCGCGCAAATACAGCGTTGGCGTGTAAGCGTATACATATCCCGGGCATTTGCGTTTTCATGCATATTCTCTCCGCAGCGGTAGCGAAAGGCAAACCATCGACGCCGGTACTTTCTCTCTCTCTCTCTCTCTCTCTCTCTGCCTCATTTCTTCGTCATCGCTGCTTTCGTCATTTGTCCAACGCGCAAATGTAAGCGCGCGCGCGCGCGCTCAACGCATTCGTTTACGCGCGCTGCTTCGTTAACTCGTCGAACTAATTGCTTTATGCAAAAGTTCATTCGCGTCGAGATGGATTATCATGATTACGATGAGAATAGAAAGAAAAAGCGAAACTCGGTACATTACACAAAAACATAAGCTTAAAGCTATACGATAGCAGGATGCAAGGTGTGCCGAGTTGGGCACTTTGACTCGTCGACGTTGAGATCTAAAAGCGAGAAGTGCTTCTCATCCGGTGATTGATATACTTGCACGGTGTTAATACCTCTCTCGCACGCTTTACTCGTTTGCGGCTTTTCTAGATGGCGCATCTCTCTCTTATATTTTATTTTTTTTTTTTTTTTTTTTTTTTTTCTAACGCGCAGAATGAATTGTCGATGATTTAATTGAAAGTTAATGGGGAATGTAAATTTTTGTCGAATCGAATTTTATGAAGCTTTTGTACACTGGAAGTATTTTTTTGGGTGAAAAAATTGGGGTGAGCTATTATTTTTGTTTGAAAACAAGATAAAGTGTTGGGTTTCACATTTTGAACGTTGAATTTTAACGTTTTTTAAAATGATTTTACTATCTATATTTCGAGAAATTCAAAACTTACTAATGAATTTCATATCAAAAAGTAATTTATCGGGACAGTTTGGATAAAAATCTTGTTTGGGTTCAAAGTTTGCATTTGAAAACTTGCGGCAAATCGTTATTTGATACGAATCATAAAAAATAGAATTTTTCGTAAATGTTCGAAAGATAAATTGTTTTTTTATTTTTTATAGATTTTTTAAATAAAATGAATAAAACACAAATCGTTTGATAAAATTATTACATAAATTATTTTCTTAAAAACTTTTATTGAAGCTCGTGTCGCAGACAATAAATTTCGTTAAAAGCATTTCATATTGCAGTTTTTATTTTAACAGCACTATTATCCGTTGGCCATTACCAAGGATAATCTTGATTGCGAATCGTCCTTCAAAGATTTTCTTTTCCCATTACCGCAATTTCGATAAGAATCTAATAGCCGCGCGTAAGGCAGAGTGAATTTCACATAAGCAATTCTTATCTTGCCGACGATCTGCTGATGTTCGACGTTTTCGTCACTTTACGTACCAGCTATTATGATCTTAAACACTCTTAACAAATGAGGTGGACGCTAAAATTAATAACGTTATATGTGCAAACTTCCCATTTATTTTTTTTATTGATGATTCAAGGGCGATAAAAAGTTTATCATTATTATTATTTTATTTTATTATTTTTCTTTTTTTTTTTTTAATTTAACGGTTTGAGAAATTGTTTTAGTTTTAAGTAAAGTCTTAATTTAATCATCAAAACAATAAAAATAAATCAATCATGCTATATTAAAATTATATTTCTCACCACCTTCGTAATTTGTATTATATTATAAACAACTCAACATATTTTTATTTTGTACTTAAAAGGTTAAATTTGATAAGAAATTTAATAATGTAGAGACAAAAATGTTCTTTTAAAAATTATTAAAAAGTTTTCGTAACATCTATTATTATAGTTGACGTAAACCTATTTCTTAAAATACACAAAAAGTATAATTATTTATTTTTTCTCAAAAAATGAGCAGAAAAAAAAAGTGCTAAATAAATGTACAACTAAAACGTTCGAATCCCGTTATTCTTTGCCCAGATCCTGTAACGTTTGCTTACACAGTGCGAAATCGGCATAAAAATGGCGAAAACATTTTGCACATTGGCCCTGAGCTTGAAGAACGTTACCATCCGTGAATCGGATTCGCGTATAAATTTTCACAGACAGCCCTATCCGATTCGAATTTTTCGGCATTCATTTTACCTTCTTTTTCTTTCTCTCTCTCTCTCGCTTCCTTTCTTTCACATATATACAAACTTTAGATTTACGCTTACAATACATTTCAAGGGTGAATAAAAAGTGTGATAAGCAAAGAAAAGATATCGAGAAATTTTGGTGAGCAGCATTTTTTTCAGAATAGGAGAGAGAGAGAGAGAGAGAGAGAGAGAGATTCACGCGATATTTCGATAGAATACATAAATGAAGGGGAAGATATATGCGCGATTTTCAAATGAAATTTATCACTAAAAGGGAATTTCTTTATGTGTATACGTCTAACCGTCTATATATATTAATACATTCACCAAGAGAACGATACGAGCGCTCCTCTCGTAAATTTTCCATATTTCATTGTCTTACATTATTTTTCACGCATCTCTCCTTCTCTCTTTCCCTATTTCTTTTCCTATTTTTCTTACGAGCAATCTCTGTGCACATATACATCAGGCTGAGATAAAGTCCACTTGTTATCGTTCGACTTGTCTTCTGTGTCAAGCGACGCTCGCGGTATAAGAATGCCACTCGAGAGAATGAAGGCTGCGGTTTATCAACAGTTTTTACGCCCGATGTGTGATATATATCGTTAACGCTATTGCGCTCACTTTTCATACATACATACGCACCAGTAAAATCGAAAATGATAAATACTTTCATGCACATTAAGTGTGCATTTTGTGCGTATATGTGAGTATATATAAAAACGAGAACGATTGAAATCTATTGTATATACACAGGAGAAACGATATAAGCTACCACTTATGGGTTTTGTCGAGTATCGTGCAAACAAATGCTTTACTAAAATAACAAATTCATATAACAAACTTAATAAAAATTGAAATTTCCAATGGATAAATAAACGTTGAAGACTTTTACTTTTTGTTTAATAGGTAGTCGTTTCGACGTTTGTATTTAATTTTAATAAAATTTCAAATGTCATGTTTGCGCTAAAAATATCATAAGTTAACAAACTTGGGTAAAAAAGTAAAAAAAAAAATCATTTATATCAACAAGTTACATTATTAAAGTTTTGCAGTTTGCGAAACAGTTTATAAATAAGAAGATAAAAAGAATCTATAAATTTAATTGAAAATCTTTATCTCCAGTTAAACTATTTAAATAAAATAATAAATCAATTTTTATTAACTTGAATTATCGTAAAAGCAAAACAATGTATTTTTCCAATCTCCTCTTCATACATAAAATACAGCTTTCAAAGCTTTAACTTTTTAACTCGAAATTCAAAATAAAATTATAAAAAAAGATTACATCGTTCCGCGTATATACACATATAAACCATGCGCGCACTTGCGTAAAGCTTACAACAACAAAGTAGGCTTAAATCAAAAGTTACCTCAACGCAACGGGGAATCAATTCCAAGTAAAGTAAACGCGCCGCTGGCCAAAGAAAAATAGATAAAAGTTGCTCTTCCCCGTGGCAACTGCTACAACTACTGCTCGTATAATCCTAATAACACAGTTTCGCTTAATCGTAGCCTTTGGAAAAAAAGTGTTTAAGCTTCACTCCCGCCTTCGTCTCTCGCGTTTTTTTTTTTTTTTTTCTCAAGGGAGCTCGTGTTATAGTTCGAGAAAATGCGACTTCGTGCTCGTTTTTTTTACTTAACTGTTTCTTCTTTTCGAAACTTGCGGAAATTAATGTGCGAGAAGCATCTCGCTTTCTTTCCTGTAAAGTGCTTCACTTTTTTCCTTTTGTCGCTTACCGATGAAAAGTAGAAGTGTATCTGCCGTAATGCTTAATCATATTAAATTTATGACTCATTCAATCATGAGATTGTATTTCCAGATTAAATCCAAAGATAAGAAACCGAGACAAAATTTGATGTTAACCTAAAACAGAATTAGATGTTTTTTGGAGATAATAATTAAGAGGCACGATGTTATTTCGTAATTGAGTTTATTTATTTTAGAGAAATATATCTCGCGTGTTAAAATAAATTTTAATTTTAAAATTAAAATGTTGCAGTTGAAAGAAAAAAAAAAAAAAAAACATTAAAAATATAATATTGCGTAAAATTAAGTAATTTTATTATAACATAATAGTTTTATAAATGTCAAAATATCAAAAAAATTTAAATAGTCATCGTTAAATAGAAATTAAATTACGCTGTGAAAAAAAATTTAATCCAAATATTTAAAAAAACATTTATTACATTAAAAATAATATGCTCTACTTTAATCTAAGTTTATTTAAAGAGTAAAATTTTGTATTTTTGTTTGTTAAATAAAAACTAAACTTATACATATTGTATTTTAAGACTGCATACATAAAGGTGCTTTTAAAATCCTCTATCGATTTGCAACTTAAAGTTAAGATACTCATTTTGAATAAGTAGCAGAAAGAGAAAGAAACATAGAATAAAATGTGCTTTGAAAATTGAAGTGTGTACGATAGAAGCACAGGCGAAATAAATAATTCAAGCCGCGGAGTTACAGGCGTCGATACAAAACCGCACTGTTAATGCGTAAAACGCTTTACACGTTTTTTTTTTTTTTTTTTTTTATTGTAATCGAAAAAAATTAAAGCTATAAAAACGTTAACGCGTTTTAACACTTCAATGATTAAAAGTTTGTTTAAAATTCAGCGTATTTATAGAAAATATTCAATTTTAAAAAGGTCGTGAATCATTTTATAAATCGTTTGTACTTTTTCAAATTTATCTTACGAGTGAAAATTATTTTAAAAATTTTTGTTTATTAAACTACTCAAATTATTTAAAATTAAAACTTTTTTTTTAATAAAACATTTAGTTTTCTTAATATATATTTATATATATACATATTTTACGTCGTACAATAGTTTACAGCTTTTATAAAAACTCGTAATGAAAACTTTAACATTAAAAAAAAAAAAAAAAAAAGAAAGAAAAAGTAAAAAGAAAAATAAAATATATGAAAGAGTAAGCTAAAATATATTGCGTATTTAAGCTTCTGTCTTCAGTAATACGTTTCTTCCCAACGATTTTAAAGCGTAACATTTAAAAAACGGAGATTAAATTCTGCAATTCTCTCACTTTAGAACCTATTTTAAATATCTTGCCCGAATGTCTAACTTCAAAAGAGAAGTAAGTATCTTTAATTAAATTCGAATTACTCTGTTTCAGTGACCCTTTAGTAACCTTAATCACACTTAAAGAAATTATGTGCTTCAATAACATTTCAGAATCTGTACCGCTTATTTTCTTTCTCTTTTCATATTTTTTTTTTTTTGTCACCCTCATAAATATCTTTTTATTAAAAAGTTTGCTTAGGTATATGATTGTAAGGGTATTAAATAAGATGAAATAATAATTTTTGTCCTTCTTTTTTTATTTTAACTTTTTCAATCGCGAAAGAGAATTTATTGTTCGCCAATAAGTATTTTTATATTACAAATTAGAGGCATCAATAAAATATTTATGATAAATGAATGTTAAGAGTTCGTTATATTAAATTAGTTTTAGTTTATTCAAAACTTTTATAAAGTTTGTGAAATAAGTGCCTAAAGTTCAAAATAACATGTGCAAACTATATGAATAACTGCTCATGTGAATAACTATAACTGATGTATATATATATATTTAAAAGTAGAAAACTTTCTTTTTAAACAATAGTGCAACATTTGCACCGTTGAACTCAGCTTTTTCGTGAAAATATTTTAATGGCGTTTATTAATTAAATAAGCAGAAACTTAAATCTTCAACAACGCGAGTATAAAAATAAACAAAAAGAAAATTGAAACGAGAAACAGAATAAAATTAGAGTTTTTTTACCTTTTACCTCGATAAAATTTCTTCATCTCCGTTTTTGAAGATACAAAGTTAAATTCGCGGTATCCGCGAAAGTTTAACAAACGATACAAGTGTAAGCAAAGGGGGTAAAGAGAAGCCTTATACGTAGCTGGAAAAAGGCGTCGGCCCGAGTAACAACACAAACGAGCCCAAGTGCATTGTGAAAAGTTTACCCAATTGAGTTGCCCAAGGACTCGTTAACTCGTGCTCTTTCACACCGACTCGTAATTCATGAAGGTATGAAGCAAATCGTTCAAAAAGAGCAGGATGCTATTTGATAGAATGAAAAAAAAAGAGGAAAGGAAGGGAGAAAATAGTATAAAACTACTTTCGTTTACAACGAGTTTACAGAGACGAGATGCAACAACAAGCGTACATTGTTCGCCGATCTCTCGCGTTTCTCGCTCTTTTGTATTGGAATAAAAGAAAAAAGGCAGGGAGAAACAATCTCGATTCGTCAAATATAAACAGTTGTCTTCGTGTCCTCGATCGAGAAACGAAAACAGAAGGGTATAAAAAAATAAAAGACACAGATAGAGGGAGAGTCGAGGAAAGGGAAGGTTAAATAATAAAAGCGAACAGCAGTGGCTAACGGGCAATAGAAAAGAAAGATAAAAGAATAAAAAAAAGAGAGTGTGAGCGAAAGAGAGAGAGAGGGGGGAGGGGGAAAGAGAGAGGGAAAGCTAACGGCACCGTTGAAAGAGAGCTTTACTAGAAAATAAAACTAAATGAAACGAGTCAACTAAGGATACAAATCTTAATTTTACGCTCGGGAAGAGAGAGAGAGAGAGAGAGAGAGACTTGTATTTTTATGTACAAACGCCGGCTGCTTTTATATTTACGATTCGCCTTCTCCTCCTCTACTTTCGAGACTTGGGTAATAATTTTGCACGCTTGAATGACCCATTGATTTCTCTTTCTTTAACGATATTCTTTCAACATTTTTTTTTTTTCATTTTATTTTATTTTTATTTAGTTTCTACAGTTTGTTTATTTAATCTTCCATTTTACGCGTACGAAAAAATCCTTGACAAAAATTTATCTATATTTTTTGAAAATAATTTTCACTTTCCGACTGAAAATTTTTTCGTTCCTTATTGTTAATACAACAATACGACTTTAAAATAATTCCTATTTTTTTTTTTTATTCTCAAAACGAATTTTACACATTAAAATATACAAGTTTTTAAAATTTTTTTACGACTATTGTTATCAGTGTAAAAAGTTATACAATTTAAGAAGAAAAGTTAAGACGGAACTAAAAGTGGTTTTAAAATAAGAATATATGTTTGCTTCGCGGCAGAAATGGAATCTACTTCTCCTCTTATATAAAAAGTAGTTTAAAGAATAAAAGTTTTTTAATCGCAATGATTAATTTAGAGGAAATTATGGTACTTCAACGAGTGAAAATAATAATACTTGTTAAAAATTGTCTAGAAAAAAAAATTATTCCCGCTCATTTAATTATTACAATTGTCCCTTTATTTCTATTTTTTATGAGATAGTTTTGATCAATTTTGAAACGTTTCGTAAACAATTCATAACTTAATCACTATTCTTTCGTCCGATAAGCCGATCTGATAAAATTTTGGACAAACGTCCGATTCTAAGCTTTACAAAATACTGCAAAAATTTATCGTACCTTTACAAAAAAAAAGATAAGAACGCGAAAAAAAAGTATTTTGATATAAGTAACATATACGACAAAGCACTCGTTACTTTAAACGCGTTTAAAGCCATTGAAGAAAAGCTCTTGTAAAGAAGAACCGAGTCCTCGACAAACATTCTGCTTTTTTCTTTCATTTCTTCAACCCTTAACTTTCTCTCGCTCTTCTTTCTCTCTATTTCTAGTCGCGTGCAATCACTTTCCCAAGAGTCCGCGATTCCGAGAAAATCTCGTCGACGATTATCAAAGAAAGCGCTTGCAGCGCTTCTTACTATTCTCTTCCTTTTCCTCTCTTTCTCTCTCACATATACGCGAGTCACGAGTCGTATACACGAATCGCTTTTGGATTTCGTGCGAGTTGGCGAAAGAGAGAAAAAGGGAGATTAAGCGCGTTTGAGCGCGAGTGTCGTTGTAGAAAACAAGCTTGTCTCGTTTGTCCTCGCGAAGGGTGAACGAGAAAGCGGGAAGATGGGAGAAACGTGACTGGCGCTTTGATACGCTTTAAGGAAATTACAAATGCCTCTTGATATTCGCTATATGGAAAAAGGAGTCCGCGCGCTTTTCTTCTTTCTGACTCTCCCGTGTCTCTTTATTTGTTAAGGATTCGCATAAATATAAACGTTTACTCTCTCCCCCCTCCCTCTCTCTCTCTCGCTTTTTTTTCTATTCCTTACCGCTGGTTAAGTACCGAAGATCGAAATCCAAATACAACAGAATACGATTTAACATTGTCGACCTTCTTTAAATCTTGCACAATTTGAGCAAAATATTTTTTTTTAAAGTTTGAATGTATAAAAAGTAACGTTCATATGCGAAATTTTTTAACTGTCTATTTGGAAAAACCTAGGTTTTCCTATATTTTTATCAACATAATAAATATGTTCATAACTAATTTATTAAATTACTTTTACGAGTAATATAACATATTAATAATAAAACTCCATTCATAAACGTACAAATTTCAAAACAAAATATTTATTTAAATAAATAAAAACAAAAAAGTTGAAACAAATTACTTCAATTATAATGAAGTAAAATTATAATATCGCATTTAATTATTATATAAAAAAATACAAAAGTTAACGTAAAATAGTCGAAACTCGATTAAATTCCATACCAACACGTTGTTTCAAAAGTTAACTCCGGACGGTAGAAGATAATGCTTTTCCAAACAAGCGCGATGCTTGAAAATTGGCAAACGGCCAAGGCCAAAATTATTGTTAAATTCTTCGTTCTCCCGCGCAAAAACAATTTCTCGCGGTCTATTGAGTTTTATAAGCGCTTTCTTATTGTACTTTTTTTTTTTATTCACGACACTTTTATTATACTTTCATCGCCGTTGCGTTACGCAATTCGCGCTATTTTGCTGTATGTGAGAAAACATAAAGATCATTAACCTTATGAAACAAATTCAAAATAATTTATTGAAAGTGCAACGATTTAATTTATTATTTTATTTGAAAACGACGCGAAAAACTAAAATTTGGTATTTAGACATTGCGATGTGTACATAAATTTTTTTGTTTTTAGACTTTTGTTATGGAATGAATGTTTAAAATTTTATTGTTAATAATTATTTATAAATTCATTGTCATTAATCAAATTCATGTCTATGAGTTATTCAATACTCTTATCGGTCGATTTTATTTATAGAGAATACAAGGCATTTGCAAAAATGTACCGTGTAAAAGTTTGTTTGTACCATCGGTAGAATAAATATGCACGAAAGGGGTTTTGAGTAAACAATTCTCTCATTTCAAATAGGTTATGCGTGCACTTAACGATACAACATTCGATTCGCTCAATCAAATTATTGGTATTCGATTTGCATTTCGACCCGCTTTGGAAACTTTTTCACTCTCTCTTTCTTTTTCGCTTAAGTTTTGAACTCATTCATTCACGTATTTAATTGCAATTTAAAATTATATCGCACTTTGTTAAGTAAGCTCAAATGATACGTAAATTATTATGTTGCGTATAATGCAATTTATATATTTACAACTTTCGAGAATTCCTTTTCGATTATTGTATTTCATGTATTTAAAATAATTGGGAAAGTAATATAATTAATAAAAGTGGAAAAAAATTTTTAATAATGTATTACCTATAGCTTACAAATATTTGAACAAACTGCGAGTCCACAATAAAAAAAAAAAGTTTGATTAAATGATTAAAAAAAAATCTTCATTCTCTGCTTTTAACCAAAGCTTTAAAAATTCAAACCATATTAAAGCATTTGCGTGAATAGTTAACCGTATAAAAAGTTTAAATATTCTTATCAAAAGAATTCTTTGCCGAAGGGACGAAATTCAAGAGGAAAGGATTAGTATTGGCTTAAAAATTTTGCGGTTAAAGCGCACGTAGCGGCGTCATTACCGCGATAACGAGCCAAGATGCAGGCTTTCGCAACCATCCGCCTCGTGTGCTTTTCCTACCGTAGCCAAATGTGACCGAGCCGACGGTGAACGCAACTCATCCACTTTTTTTGCGAGAGAAACGTGTATCGTGGATGGAGCGATAGTTGCGCAAGTAAATTTTTTTTTTTTTTTGAGAAGTTATTGTGTCGTGATTGGTAATCGATAGGAAATAATTAACGTTTATGAGAATGGTTATTTTTTTTATTCAATATTTTTCTGAATTATATGAACGTAAAAATAATCTATCGATATACTTATATATTAAGGAGAAATTTTTTTCAATCAAAAATTATACCGAACAACGGCAAAAGAGTAACTTATTTGTTTTAAAGAAATTCTGTTAGAATCGAGCAAATAAAATTTTGTCTTTTTCGGCATTTTATAGAGTAAAAACAATTATTATTATGTTTGTTAAATATTTTGTTAAAGTAAATGAATATTTCTTTGTTTACAAATAACGAAACTATCTTCAAATACTAAATTTTTTTTTTCAGTTTACCTATATCCACATATAAATGTATCGACGAAACGCGATTCATTTATATCGGGCTTAAACGAGTAAGCTTACACCGTCAACTTTTTATTCTCGTAAACTCGTAAACTTAAAACTCAGCGACGAGAAACGGAAGTTGGGCGCGAAAAGCCCGCCTGTTTTATAGGCGTATCGAAAGGCCAAGTTTCATGCGCGAGAGGAAAAGTAGTTTGCATGGAGATAATAAAAAGACTTAAAAAGTTTCGCTAAGAGTCCTCTTTAAAGTAAAATAATGTGCGCGAGTTTAAACGAGTCCGTATACCGTGTACATATACGTACACGCGGCTCGCATAAACTACGTATAAATAAAAAATAATTGCACATAATTAAAGCGGTGAAAAAGCGGCGCATAACTTTGTACCGTATCTTCTCGTGATATACAGATGCAATCCGTAGCGACTTAAAAATCTGCATTGAGTGAGATATAGAGCGAGCGGTAGGCCAATCGTTTTCATTGCTCGTATTTGGACGATTTCGTTTCACATTGCGCGACAAAGATAAGGGATGCGAGCGCGACGAAGAAAAAAATATTTCTATTCCTATTGGAAATTTAATCTATTGATTTTTAATGCCATTGAAATCTATCTTTAATTTTGATGCATTATATTTTTTAAAAACGATATCTTTATTATTGTTTGTAAAAAGTATAAAAATGAAATCCATAACTACGTAACATCTTTTTTATGTATACAATTGCTAATAAAAGTTCGAAACTGTTTTGATTTAAGAATAAACAGCAAATGTATTTAATTAAGAGTCTAAGCCATCGAAGACAAACTCGTGGGTAAGCAACCATCTGTATACTGTTAAACTTACTTCTAGCTTAAAGTTTTTTGGGCGTTAAAAGGAGATCCATTGAGAGCTAAAAGACTTTACCTTAAGTCTCTGCGTAAACGGAACTTTCGTGCGACATGTGAGTTATTGCGCAAAAAATTTTTTATAACCCGTATTTTTTTTTTGTTTTTGTTTTTGTTTGTACCTTGCTATCTTTCTCTTTCTCTCTCTTTAGTCGTATCTAGCGCGATCCGTTAGTTTGCGACGCGATAAAAGAGAGGATATATACACGACATACTTGCTTCGTCTTCGAGTATTTCCTGTTTTTTATGATCTGCACATAGGCTTTCTTTCTCATGGTTCCGTAAATATGAAATATATTTTTTTGTTAAGGTGTGCGACAAAAAATTTTGCGTTTGAATTGTGTTTCGACAAAATTTTGTAAATATATTGTTTCATGTTTTTCTTTTTAAAGAGACGTCTGATTTAATTTATAATATAAAAATCAAATTGAGAAATAAAGTTTTAAAACTTTATGCGAAAAGTTTTACTTTTTATCTCCGTATTTTTAAAATTTTATTACTTCAACTACTTTATCTCGTCCTTAGATAAAATTTAATAGGAGATTTTTTTTCCTTTTTTTAATATCAATAAAAATAAAAGTTTTTTTTTTTCATACACGATTCAATTAAAACGTAAACTTTATTATTTTCCAACTTTTATTCAACGTGTCTTTTAAAAATGACTTACACATAAAAATTGATACCACTTTACAATAATTATCAATTATAATTATACATGGAGGTGTGCACACACATTGATTCGAGAATTGTGCATAAGTTTATCACACGATCCGACCTTTAACTCGGTAAATTGCTTGAGAGATACATATCGGAAACATCAATCCTCGAAAATGTCTCATCTGCTCTTTTCCCAAAATAAATTACGAGAGTATACAATATGTCAGCTTGATAAACTTTATCTAGCAGCCTTTATCCGGCGGTCTTTAAAACGCAACGCGAGCGATATTAAAAAACAATATTAAGGATTTACTCTCGATAAGAAGTCTATCAAAATACAAACGCATAGACAAAAAGAGATAGCGGAATGAAATTTTATAGGGGTACTTCGGTATATTAAAATTTGAAAAAAATGAGCGAACGACCTTGGCAGTAATAGCTCGTATCTTGTTCATCCTCCCTCTTGAATTCCCCCCGGGAAGTAAATATATATATATACACATAAATATATATGTGTGTGTGTGTGTGTTTTAATGTGTGAATGAATAAACACGTATCATATTGCCTACAGCGTCGCGTGTTGTATTCTCGCGAGAACAGAAAAGACAGCTACGAGACAAAAATACCGAATATCCTTCGTAACAGGACGTCGCAAATCCGACATATCGACTGTCCATACAAATATATGTGCGCAGGCCGCGCTTAGATTACAGCCAAGTCGGTCATCTCGCTTTTTCTCTCACTTGCTTTTTTTAATAGTTTCAATCTATTTAACTATGTTCCTGGCTTCGTCTTTTCTGCTCATTACTTAATCAAAAAATAGAATGCACATATAAGATTGAATAATTCTTTTCTGTCTCTCTCTCTCTCTCTCTCTCTCTCTCTCTCTCTCTCTTTCTGTCAAGAGCGATTTGCATTGCGTCGAACATTCCTTTTTTAAGAAGGATAATCTATTATTTAAAATTTATTTTTTTCACATTTATTTGTAAAAGATTTTTAGCTTAAGCTAGTGCTCAAAATTAGAGTCCTAGGGTTTTATGGGCAAGGAAATTTTTGAGTGTAGACCGATCTTCTTTACCCGCACTTTTAAAGTGAGTGCAGGTAATAGAAAACGGAAATCGGTAGGGCGACGTTACCGTAGGGTTTCAAGGCATGTGATTTAAATATGTTTCAGGTGTATGCGTGTAGGTGACAAATGAAAAAAAGGGAAATAAAAAGAAAAGAAAAAAAATTGTGTGTCTTTTGAATGTCGAAACGTTGCACCGACGTTACATGAATAAGTAATTCGATTTGTATTAACGAATAAAAATTTGTGTTTTAGGTGTTTACAAATCTACTATGCAAAATTTATAATCTACATAATAGAAGACTTAACAAAAAAATGATTTTTCTATTTTTTAATATCGGTCTGACTGTATTTAAAGCGCTATATATCGTAGAGTCTGACTGTATCGCGCACATTTCTACTGAAATACTATTTCATACATTTGAACTATTTCCCTTCTCTACAGAATTACAGGTGAATTTCTCTTTTATTTTTGCGAATAATAAATTTTATAGCACGAATTGTTTTTCAAATTATTCATTTATTTACTTTTTTTTAACCGTTATCAAAAAATATAAGCAATAATAATTTTTTTAAAAATCTTTCGCTTACTATTTTCCGCAAAATTCATCATAAATTATTTCTATATTTCGAAAATATAAAGAAATTTTACGACACTGCGACAAAAACAATTTTCCAAAGCAATATTCGCCGAATCGAATCAAATTACTTCCTGCCATAATTTTTCTTAAACTTTACACCAAGTGTCAATTATATTGGAAAAATTAAAAAGGAAAAAAAAACGAAGTTTACTTGTCCAACGTTAACATTAACGATGGCTTTCATCTCTCTTTCATTTTGGATACTTTTTCTTAGCCTCGCACGCGTGAAGGATTTAATGGCATCAGCGATAAGAAACATGGGATCAAGAAAGCGGCAAAAATTAATTAAACCGAGCATGAAAAATAAAACAAGAAAAAGAAAAAGTCACGAAAAATCGAATATCAAGCCGAATGAAGCTATAAGAATACGATCGAAGAAAAATAAGCGATGAAAGGAGTAAACGAAAAATATTACGGACGGAAGGTAGGAGGAGAGTCTGTTTTTTATATATATATATATATAAGTGAGAAGGAATCGAACTTCAACGCACCGTCAGCATAGCTGTGAAAACCTTTCGCGTAAACGCTGATTGTCGACTGGTTATTTTGAGGCATTTTTTACTTTATTATCTCTTATACAATTAACCGAGAAAACTGAAAAGACCGATTCTAGACAATGAAAGAAGAATGGCACGAGAGGAGAAATAAAAAAATAGTAAAACGAAGAAATATAAACGCGTGGCGCGATTGAAAACGAGTGAGACTTATATTTTTGAAGTAACAAAGAATTTAACGCTATACTGAAATATTTTAAACGAAGCGCGATATTTATTTCTAAAATCCGCTTCTTAACGCAAATGAATTTAAAAAAATTATTCTACTATTTGAAATTTTCATTTATGTTAGGTTTCAAAAAATATTTCAACATTGTTCAATCGTACGTGTTTATAAAAAAGTTTCGTTAAGATGATTGATAAATTGTAAACATATATTTTTTATATACCGACAAAATTACGCGAGCGCAATAAATAAGAAAATGAAATCGACCAAAAAATACGCGCTGTCAACGAGGATGAAAAAAAAAGTTGAACGTTACTGCAAACATCGCTTTCCCATTGACAGAAAACTCGTTATTATTCGTAGTACGTATACGATTGTGGGCTATTGATTAATTGCATCCAAAGTGGAAAAAGGAATGAAAAAAAAAAAAAAACTTAAAAGACCGGAGAGAACACGCACTTCGTGACAAATAGAGAGAGAGAGAGAGAGAGAGAGAGAGAGAGAAAGAGAGAGAAAGAAAGGAAGAGAGTATGCCATGTCGCGAATGGATCGGAAGTTTGAACAAAGTGATGATTTCTAAGAGCTTCAAAGCCGCGAAAATGATTGAGCATTTTTTTTTTTTTTTTTTTTTTTTTTTTGTATTAACAAAATATAAAAGTTGCTTTATTTTTAATTGTAAATATCATTTCACGAAATATAACTTTTGTTAAAATATGAATTAAAGAAATAAAAAACATTAAAGATCATATTTTTCATGTATGTATAAAAACGTATTTTACACACAAAGAAAAAAAAATTTAATCAATCAAATCTACATACAGTCTTTGAAATAGATGAAAAATAAATGGAATTTTTTATCAGTAAAATTTTTTTTAAATCGATATATACTTTATCTATACGGGAAATGAAAAGATCCGTGTAATTTAATTTTTTTTTTAATCGAATTTAAAAAATTCGAATCAAAATTTCATCAAAAAAATTTTACGTACAGGTTAACTGCTAAATAATTTAAAACTGATAAAAAAATTGCTTGGAGCGTTTTTATTAAATAGTAAAAAAATTACTATTTAAATCGACAAAACGAATTAACTAAATTCTTCTCTGTTTACAAATTCACGGTTAACAATTTTACGTGTATCGCGTTTATCCTTTTAAGTTCTTATTATCAAAGAATTTAAATAGCGCAAAAAATTAGTTTAAGAATTTCGATTCTAAATTGAAATATGTAAAATCTGTGGAAAAATTCCCTCGACTAAAACTACGTACTTCGTTCAATTCCTTTTCCAAGACACAACTTCGACAAAATAAAAGCATTCCGTAGACGGTGTAAGAATCCGTCTCGACTCTCGTAAATCTTCGATGCAATTTTCAAATGTTTGGAAAATTTGCCGCTTTTTTCATCGCTCGACATTATATCTACACATACACACTCACACATACACACACACATATTTACATACGTATATATTGTTTGCATTACAGATATGCGTTTTTCATCCGGGGGTAAAGAACGTTTAGAGAGCATCGCGCGCGAAAGGCGGAAGCGAGCGAGAAAATTTTTCCTCGGATAGGTTGGAGAAAAAGTGTAAGGCAGAGAGAGAGAGAGAGAGAGAGAGGGAGAGAGAGAGGGGGGGAAGAGGTAAACGTGTTCCGTAAAGTACAAGAGTCCTAATGCATTTTCAGAGAGTCAGAAAGACATGTATACGGAGCGGTAACGGCTTGCCCTCGCGCGCAATTCTTGTAAAGTAGAATCAGACGCATCGTATTCGGACACGACTCGGAAAAGCCGGAACAGAATCTTCTTGCTTCTCATGTTTGTGTGTATGTGTATATATATATATATATATATATATATATTCTAGATGCGAGAAACCGCGTTATCCCCTTCTCTTTCGCTTTTTCTCTCTGCCCAAGTCACTTTTGTTCTGTATTTTCTACGGGAATGCTATTTTTTTTTATCCGTATCCGTATGTTTTTTTTCTTCTTTTTAACCGTGGAATCTTTATCATTCATCTTATACTTCTTGTTTCTTTTTTTAACATTTTATCTCTCTATAATATAATGACAGTAATGTATTGGCTTTATTAATTATTTTTACTGTGTTGAGAAGCGATGGAAATACAAAGAAATGTAAAAATTTAATGAGATTACGGTTACAAGTTCAAGAAAGAAAAATAAAGACATAAAGATAAAACATTGATATCCTAGGAGTAATTTTATTTTAAACATATATTTAACCGATTCGAAGAAATGTGTCTGTGAAAAATTTAATCAATAATCATATATTTCAATTTTTATGTGAAATGTATTATGGAATAATTTTATATTTTTATTCATAATCATTCATTTATAAATTTAATAGAATTAACCGGCTTTTTATTATTTTACCTTTAAATTAAAATGTTTTTATTTTTATTCTTCAATTAACTTGCAATCCATTTTTATTTCATATGACGCAGCATTTTTTGAAATTAAAATCTTTTAAACAATGACATAATGAATACATGCAATACATTAAAAAATTTATTATCCTTACAACAACCATTTTCTACAAAATTTTATGTCTCCTCAAACCTGTGTCAAAATGAAAAATTAAATGTTTATCCGTGCAAGCATTGCTGTATATTTTTTTTCAGGTTATTATTCAGTGGAGAATGCAGGCGAGGTATTTGGCACCTTATTCGCGCTAAAATCCAACCGAACGTATCGATCTTTGCGAACCTATAAAATTTTTATACATCGACGAACCGATAAATTTTTACACAAAAGGAACAGGGAGGGGTTGCTACGCTAAAATTTCTCATAAGATTTCCTTAGCTTATATATTTTCTTTCAATTCCGGAATCCGATTATAGGATACAACTCGTTTCTCATCGGATGCATCAATCCGGTAAAACTCTATTCTTCTCCGTTTCTCTTCGCGGACGATGTCTATAACGCACGCTTGTCCGAACGTAAACAGAGCTCGTCGTCCTTCCAACTCTGAATAAATACATCGGCGAGGTCGATGACGCCAAGCTATATTTATGTGTGTGCATAAACGAGGAACGCGAGTTTCATTGCCCGAAAGTAGTTCGGGGACCGTAAAAATCGTTTGACGTCACAATCTCATTCTCTCTCTCTTTCTTATTCACTCGCTCGAGGCACGTCGACCTTTTTCTCTCTATCCGAGTGTAAAAGAAAAGCAACTTAGCCGCACAAGAAAATTACTTCGGCCTCGTTGCACATCGCGTTACTCCCTATACGCAGCGACGGCTGTATAAGCGTCGGCTCTCTTTCGATGATTTCTATGAATAACGCGGCAGAGCGAGAATCAACCCTCGAGCCAAGTGGAAACGTACACGTGGGATTGGAAAAAAAAAACCAGTAAAAGAAAAAAATGACGAGAAAGAACGGATAGACGCGGTAGTTACAGGTTGCAAGACGAGAAAAGCTCGCTCGACCCGATTGTTACTTCTTTGCGACTTTTTTCGATTATCTTTCTTTTTTTCTAGCTTTTCAGGGAATACTTTACGAATGAATATACTTGCAAACGCTTGCTTATTTTCTTCTTTTGTTTTATTCCGATTATAAAATAATTTATTATTCAGTTTTTTACGTGTAAATATAAACAAAACATAATTTTGAGACATACCGGTTTTAAAATAAATTCTGAGGACAGCGACAACGCGATATAAAATTTTCCGCTTCGACCTGTAGAACTTTTGGTCTGTATATTTTTTTGTTTTAAAATTAAAGTACCAACACATTGGATTTTCTCCAACTTTTTTTTACTGCAAGCTGTTTGTTTTTATCGTCAAAATTCAAAATAATAAATTATATATCAATGTGGAATATTTACATATGTTTTTATTTGGAATTGTAATGTAATATATTGTGTTTAATATAAAAAAATATTCTTGAAATACCATTTTTATATTCGGTGTATTTTGCGCTTATCATATTCAGAAAAAAAAAAAAACAAATTTGTTTAATATTATAAAATCTTTGTGAAAGAAAATACAATATTGTTATTTTTATAAGCTTTTTAATAACAAAGTATTTACATTAAAGCAAACGTTAATAGATAAAATCGGAAATATTAAATTTTAATCGTTTATTTTAATTTAAAAAGAATGCAATACATCACAAAAAGTACAATTCGAAAAATCTGATTAATTTAACAAACATCCATTTCATTATAATCTTTTAATCTCTTTTCTCATCATTCTTTCTTTTTATGAACTAGCTTACGGGCTTCGTTACCTCTTTTTCCTTAATCCTCGTGAACAAACAGACTGCACTCTGTAATTAACATCTTCGACGTGCAAGCCGAATTGTATAGCTTCGTAAGCGCGCACTCGAGAGTTACTGAGCTTAATCGTTAAATCAAAGTAAACGAGGATTATACATATTAGAGCGTATAGTTTTATGGAGTGAAAGTCAATATTTATCAGATATATTATTGTATAAAAACTTCTATCAATATTGCCAATTATTATGAATTTAGTTATTGCAAAAACTTTATCTCAATTCACAAAGATTCAAAAATTATGCTTGAAAAAAAAAAAAAAAAAAAAATTGAAAATAAAATCCATATTCCAGCGTAAAATAAAATGAGATATAAAAAAAAAAGTAATGCCAACATCTTTATCTTACAAATCACTGACTCCAATCGTTCACGCGTAATCACCCAGAGAGAAAATCCGTAGCTACATAATACATAACACACAGGCTACCGCACAAAACCTACGTCATTCACACGAGCGTAGAAGTAAAGCTCTCCGGAGCTCCTCGATAATTTCGCGTCGTTCGATTTTCTGGGTTATCGCGCGAAATCAAAGGCTCCCTGATTCGGATTCCAATCCCCCGTGCGCGCGAGCAACGCTTCGATTTGCGGCTTACATGATCGAGCGCGCGAACCTAAGCACGCGTCTTCCCCTCTATCGCTCTCTCTCTCTCTCTCTCTCTCTCTCTCTTTCTCTCTGTCTTTCTCATCCCTCGCTTCAAACAAGAATAGACTGCCCTCTTCCATGAAGGACGGATCGAAGAGATGGATTCGCTCGCGCGCTCAAGAGGGGTGCAACAGGTGCAACTGCCGAGGCGTTATATTCCTTCTCCTATATGTATGCTTTTGTATGTGTGTGTATGTTATCGATGCTGCGAATTCTGCCATTTTTACTATTGTTGTTATTAAGAATAAGAGGAATATTAATAACTCGAATGATGTAGAAGTCTGCATTATATTAATGAGTGGAATGTCGCATTCTCTTTTTGCCTACGCTGAAATGAGCGAGATAAATGTCTCTCTTCCCGTTCTCTCTCTCTCTCTCTCTCTCTCTCCCTCTCTCTTTTACTATCTTCGTCTATTTTTATCCTTGTACGCATTCGATCGAGAACTTATGATATTTCACAAAGTGCATTCAATGCCTTGGGATGATCGATGTGTCGGGCTTCGTTCAATTTTATAAATGCATATGTGTTGTGAAGAATTCTTAAATTTTTAACTTCTTTGCTACAGTATAGAAAAATAATACGTATCTTCTATTTATTTTATATATTTTACATTCAATAAATTTTTACATTTACAAACGAGACAAAAATAAAAGTTTACATATTTTATTACAAAACGTCACCTGAATTTACGTGGAATATTTTCTTTTTTAAAATATCCTCGGTAAATTAAATACATCAGCGTATATTCGATCCAGCAACAAATTCAAAAATTCTTTCTAAAAATAACATCGGATACCGTACTGCAACAAACATTTCACCGTCTTTCACGATAAAAAACAGACAAACATCATTTACATCCGCCGCTGCATTCATTTAAAATTTTGACGCCAATATCTCGCGCGAATTCTCACACGCGGCAGACATTCGTAATAAAACAGCTGGTAAGTTCGCTCGTGTTTGTCTTAACACGAACATTTCCGAAGCAAAACAGCAACTCTCAGGTCATAGCCAGGTAGAAACACGTCGCTACGTTACTACGAGTACTACCGTCGCGCCTACGCGAGCGCAATAGGAAACGGACGACTAATCTCCGATCCCACCAACGTGGGTGTGCTTCCCTTGGATTTTGTTGACTTACACGCCGTCTCTCGCTCGCTGTGTATGCGCTTGTTGTTACGCACTCGACCAATTTTACCTCGTTTAATGAAACATACGCGTCACCGTAACGCAATCTAAGATGGTTCATTTATTTATTTATGTATTTATTTATTTTTTTTTTTTACTCTGATTTTTATTACAAACTCGGCGCTCGGTTATTTGCTATTCTATTGTTCTTTCCTTTGTTTTTATTTCGGTTTAATATTATTTGCGCAATTGAAGCAACGGAACATAAACGGTATTATTTTATTTGTTATTCGAATTTTCGGCAAAAAAACAATTATTAATTCTATTTGTTATTTGTTATTTTTATTGTAAAATAACTGTCGATTCTTAAAAACGATAAATTATGGTAAAATTGAAAATATAAAATGTTCAAATATAAAGTAAAATTTTTTACTTATTTTTTATTATAAATAAAACTTTTTTCGCTGTTTTTTTTTTTTCAAAATTGCATTGCAATTACACGTGCAGTTGAAAATGTATTATTAAATATTTTTTTAAATCCTAAAAGTACAATTAACGTTATGTGATGAAAATTTAAATAAGAAAAATACAGAATCAAAAGAAAACAAATACCGTATCTATTCCATAAAAAACTCGGCTACCGCTAAAACTATTTTTTTAAATAACGAGATGCTTATTAAAAAAATGGCAATCTTCACCGTCTTAAGCAATCTATTAAAGGATTGCAATATAGTAGCTGCAGTAACAAGAATAAAAGGCGTCTGGAAAGAAATCTCAACGAAAGGAGATCGATGAAATCGAAAGAAAATGAAAATAAATACAAGGAGAGAAAGAAAGAAAGTGAAAATTGTGATAAGAAAAGATGAGAAAGTGATAGGTGATGAGGGGAAGAGTTAAGGTAAAATGTACGATGATGATGAGGCTACGGTAAGCGGATCCGGGAAAACGTAGCGAAGATAGCGGAAAAGAATGATGAGAAAGTATAGGATAGGAATCAGGAGAATAGTCAATGGAAATTCAATTCGATATTACGACGATGTTTTACACGAATGATGTTTGCATGTATTGTTGTCCGTGGAAATTATTAATCCTTAATAGAATATACCGCACGAGAAGGGAAGCGATGAAATAAATTGAAAATTTGATGGGAAAGATGATGTAAAAGTGTAATATTATCGACCTTGATAGAAAAACATTTTATTTAGTTTTTTTATAAAGTGAAATTTGTTTCACTGTAAAGAGCTCAAGATTAATAAAGTTGTTGAAAAAAAAAATCTATTAAATACCGATATACCTCCAGGTTTTTCACGCAATATCGACTTTTTTAATATGTAGCAGTAAATTTTGTATTAATTAAATATAATTATATAAAATTAACTATAAATTTTATTAAACTTTACTATTCCTATAAGTGCTAGAAAAATAAAATAAAACATCAATAAATTGTATTTAATTTACAAACGCTTAGCGCTGCAACTGTTTTTTTTTTCTAATAATCGCTAACAATAAATGAGGAAAAAAAATTGCTTTACCAGCGGTGTAAAGTAAGGAAAAAGAAAGATATATCGGGGCTTTCGAACAGGCTTTCCAAGCAAAGAGATTACACGTGTAAAACGATACCCGTGGAATTGACGAACAGCCGTATAAGAGAGAAAGCTAGAGAGAGAGAGAAAATGCAAAACACGTGTTTATCCAGTTCGATCGTATATGCTTTGGAAACATTTCCTTAACCACTTACTCGCATATGGGGGGAGGGTAGGGGGGCGCGAGCATCGATGACGAGGGTATGTACGCTAGTTTCGTCGATATCGCGTGAACTCGATATCGCTCGTCGCTACGAACCGCGACGAGTTGAATTTGCAACCCAATTTGCAAGTTGATTGCGATCGCTCGGTAGACGCGCTCCACGAATTTAACGCTCGATTTTACAGAAATTTATTTTCTATCTTTCTCTCTCTCTCTCTCTCTCTCTCTCTCTCTCTCTCTCTCTCCCTATCTTTTTTTGAATATTTTTCATTTTCTTTCGATTGGATTATGTAATTGTTATTTAACGTACACCGTTTTTTTCTTCTTTTTTTTGAAAATTTAATAAATTTGCGTCTCGATAAATTTATGATTGTAAAATCTTTTAAATTCAGATTACTTTGATCGATAAAATATCAAATATTTTTATTAAATTTATTTTATTATTTATTCGACAATAAAGTTAAATTTAATCATTTTTAGTGAATGTGAAAACTCGTAAATTTTTTAAATGCCTAATTTGAAATTCTGCACTTGATTAATATATTAAATATAGTATATTAATTTAATATTCTTTGAATTGATTATTACCTTACTTTAATTGATTTAATAATTAATTTTTATTAAATTTAATGAAGCAATTTACATCGATAATAAATTAATTGTGCACAATTAATAACAAATCTACTTTTTACATTTTGTACACTATTTTTGCATATAACTATTTAATTTTTATTTAATAAGTTAATAAGTATTTTATACAGATGTAACTATAAATATACTTATAAATTTCAATGAAACAAATGTATAAATTAAATTAATTAAATTGCATATCAATAAATATTCAGTTTACGTATTTTAAATATTATTCCTTAACGAATAAATAAGAAAATGATTCAAATAATTTACATATATGCAGCTAATTGTATGCTATGTACATTTACATATCTCAAATAGAATCAGTTGACACCTGATGGGCTTTAATAAACTCTCCATTTACATACGCGAATGCTTTTGTTTATCTGCATATTTCATGTGCAATAGATATCGTGCTTGCCGACATAGTACATGGTTTGAATTATTCGTTTTGAATTACATCAATCTTTGTCTATCTCGAATAGCTAGTTTATATATTTGAATATAAAAATTCAACTTCTAAAATCATTAGTCAATTAAATTTTTAGTTAAAATTTTTAACACATCGTTTTTTTTTTGTGCGACATAAGCATTTTTTGCAAAATTTTTATTTATAATATTTTTATTTTCGAAAAACCAACAAAAACAGATTTTATACACGATTGAAATAAATTTTCAAAAATTTATTTGTATATCAATATCGATATATATATATACATACAGTACATAGCAAACATTTTACAAAATTTCAAAGCAAAGTTGTCTCACCAATTCGACGTCGTTCACTTGTGCCAATACTAGGAACATTTTCCAACCGCGGCGTTTTCGTTCTCTAATCTATTCTTTACCCGCAAATGGTCTCGTTTTACAATTTATACCGTACTTCTCCGCCAAGTTAAAAAGCATAAGTGCAAGTAATAAGCATTAAAGAAAAAAAAAAAAAAAAAACGATCCTTTCTCGCTCTCTTTCTCTGTTTCTCTCCTTTTCTTCCGTTGTGAGCAAAATATGAAGAAGTCGTAAAAGTAATGGAATTATACACCGCTCGTGATGGAGTAGTTGTAAATTTCCACCCCATTGGTGCGACTTGCAGCGGTAAATCGATTGCGGCTGTAGAAAATTTCCTATTAAACTCAGATCGATCCTTTTTTTTGTTCTTTACTTTTTTTCTTATTTTCGTTTTTTATTTTTTTTTTCTTTCCCTTTTAAATAATGCGCTGCTAGTATATACGTTCAATCGTAATGTGGTGCAGATATCGCGCGCGTTTTTTGAATTTTAAATGAATTTATACCTGCAAATTGCTTTTGTTACAAGTGTTATTTATAACGTTTATTACGATGTAGATATAGTCGCCGTTACCTCAGGCGTCCCGCACGTAAATGCATAAAGTCACGCCGATAAAATTATGAATATATATTATTTTCATAATCGTTAAAGTTGCATCTCGCCACTTTTAAAACTGTTATACAATTTTTTAATAAATTGAAAATGCAAACGCATCTTCATTTATTTAAAAAAAAATCCTCCGTCGTCGTTTTCTCAATCTTGGCCTGTATCGCGGCGAGTCTTAACTTTAAATTTTTACGAGCACACAAGCAGTGGACGCATTGAAAACGACGCGAGAAGAGCAACAAGAGAAGAGGCTTTAACGGCACCAACGACAGCGCAAACTTTCGCGCGCGATAAATAGCGTCGACCCGTGCCGACTTGCTTGTCTCGCCGGTCGATTATTGTGCTCGCTTTAATAAGAAGAGAAAGAAAACGGCTATAAAGTTAAGTGTCAATGAAAAAGAGGTGATAATACACAGTGGCACGAGGGATTATTAATATTTGCGAAAATGATCGGTGATGAGAATCGATGCATTAGTTTGACGTGATTTTACGATTTTCCAAGCAATGCGATGACGGCGATGCCGCCGATGACAAAGGCTCGATCGCTTTATATTAACCGAACTGCGTCGCTGATTTTACGGGATTCTAGATGATAGGTATAAAAGAGTAGGTTTAACAAACGTGCAACGAATTGAGCATAAATTATTCGAGCCATAAGTCGCTTACTCATTTCCGAGTTCTTTGAGTTTTTCGATTAATTTATTTAAGGGGAGGTTCTCATCTAGCGACCCAAAAATTACGTGATTTTTGCGATTTTTTTTCTCATGGAAGGAAATAAATAAAGTAGTCAAGTTTTTTGGTACTTATTAAGTATATTATTAACTACTTTTACAAAATTTTTTGAACAAAAATACCGAATAGTTTATTAGTTATATGCATTGAGAAATAGTCATCGAAAAAAAAGACACCTCCACGGGCGGCGAGGTAACTCATCAAATTTTTGTCTGAAATCAAAAAATCAAAGTTTGTTATAAACTAGAAGACATTTGCTGGATCTTAAACTAAAATCACGAAGAAAAGTTGAAAAGTAACAAAATGGTGGACTTGCAAAAAAAAAAATATTTTTTTGCACTTTTTTTTGCTCTAAAAAGTGCAATAACAATAAAAATAATCATTGTAAAATTATGATTTTAGGTCAAGATCCAGCAAATTTAATTACCTTTAAAATAAAAAAAATTCATCTCGATATCTATAATAGTTTTTGAGATATCTTGCTGCCTGTCTCAAAAAACATGGTTTCGAGAAAAACGCGTTTAAAGTTTTAGTACGCGATTTAGTACGTAAAAAGACGACTTCGGTTTTTTGACTATAACTTTAAAAATAAATTTAATTCGGCAAAACGGCTTTCACGAGCGTATTCTACGAGACATTTGCCAACTTTTTAAGCAAAAAAAAAAATCGATTTTTTGGTCGTGCTTGATGAGAACCTCCCCTTAATAATATTTAATAATGCTGCATGTTCTAGAAAGTTAACCTTATGTTGCTAATCGTAGGAGTATTTGAGCGCTGTTTGAAAACGAAAATTTCAATAAACGCATACCAGTTTATACGTCTGAGCATAGTTTATTCGTACTGGACTTGTGAAATAAGGGGAACATTAAAAACTTTTCAATTCGTGTACCAAAGCAGCACCAACTGGAAACGAAATGGAAAAAGCAAGAAATAACGAACGCATCGAAGCCTTAAGAAGTTGAAGCAGAAATTAATAAGAGAGAGAGAGAGAGAGAGAGGCAAACAGACAAAGAAAGAGGGAGAAAGGGAGAAAAAGTTTGCGTTGAATTAATTGGAGCCGTAGCACGACAACCTTGGAATCATCGGATGTTGATTAAAACGCGGACCAATTAGCGATATGTTCGCGATATCAATCATGCGATATTGACTAAGAGAGAGAGAGAGAGAGAGAGAGAGAGAGAGAGAGAGAGAGAGAGAAAAATAGAATAATAAAACGAATGAGAACGATATCGAATATCGAGGTGAATTGATAAATCGATTAGATATACCGACTCGGCACATTAATGTCGAATGTACTCACCACCAGACGGTGGTCTAGTGGTCAACGCTTTACTTCGCCCTTCGTCTGTGCATGTACACGTCGGACGAACATTTTTTTCGTTTATTATTCCTATTCATTTCTATACATCATCGCTGCACGTTTCCCTTAACGTGCTCGCGAAAATTTTGCGCGACCCCGCGCTCGTATTATCCCATCTGTATGTGAATCGATATAAGCGATCAAACGAAATTACGATTTTTATGCGAGGGAGTATACCGCACGAAAAGTTTTTTTACTCGCGATGAGAAATTTTTTGATCTATTCGATGTGTTATCTTGATAAAATATTGGACTGGAATTTCGATGATTTTTACGATATTTAAAAGTTTTAATTTATATCATTTTTAACTTTATTCTTCTTTTTTTTATTAGATATGATATATTTATAATTTCGAAAAAGTTTGAAAACCTTATGACTCGTAAATATTTTCTCGAGAATTAATTGCGTAGCGCATAGTCGTATAAAACGTACGTTATTATTATTATTATTATTATTATTATTATTATTATTTCCAAAACGTTGTAATATATTTAAAGTACAGATTTTGAATAATTTAATGAGAAAACTGTTGCACTTAGACAATGGTTATTTTTAAAATTCAAGGTAGAACATCGTAAACTTAATTTTTATTGTTCTTTTATTGTAAGCTTCATTTGAAAGGCTATCAATTCTGAAAGTAAGAAAAGTGAATGCACGAGACTCCGAAGTACGCTATGAAATAAAACGTTATCAATTCTAAATTTTTAATTCAAATTATAATTTATTAATTTTACCTAAAATTTTAGAATCAATTTTGCTTGTGTGAAAATCAAATATCGTATAAATTAATCTCCGTCGTTAATTATAATTAAAAATATAACTATTTTAATACATTGAAATTTGAATGCGTTAACAATATAGTTAGAATATTTTTTTCAACCCGCAATTTATACCTACCACTAAAAAGCGGTTTATATCTTCCAACTCCGCGAAATGATAGCCAAAATGTTGGAAAAACAAAACCAGAAAAAAATGAATAAATAAAATACATTTTATCCGCAATAATGTGTCTACCAAAATTGTGTTGACCTAGACCGAAAAAAAAAAAAACAAAAAAAAAAAACAAAAAAAAAAACAAAAAAAAAAAGGAAGAAAAAGAAAGTCGCAAGCGAAGCTCGTTATAAATTACAAAGAGCATTTTGCCAAATGAATAAACGCGACTTTCAAGCTGTACTCGATGGTCGACGCTTTTACGAGGGTTGGCCGTAGGAAAAACCCGGCCGCCGGCTATTTTCGCATCAAAATTCATGCGCGCAATGTCGTAAACGTCGTTTTATCTCGGCTCAGAGATGCCGAGTATATATAGAAAGCCGTTGTGTGGTTGCGCGGTTGAAACGAAAGAAAAATAAATAAATAAAATAAAAAAAACAGGAGGAATAAAATAAATAAGTAAAAAAAAATACGAAGCATTGTATTGTTATACGTACCGTAAAAAGAAAAAAAAGAAAAAAAAATTTAGAGTTAAAAATAATCGTCGTCGAACGAGCCGAGAAAAATATAAAAGGATAAAAGCGATAAGAGAAAAATGTTAAAGGGAAAGGAGTACCGCGTTTAATCTGGACTACACGTGTGTCGCGTCGGCGCGAGTGATAAATCGTATCCGAGAAGAGTTCGATTTTTCAGCTCGCGCTTCCGTCGTGAGTATCGAAGTGTCGTTTACAGCCCTTATTTTTCAAACGCCTGCTTGACTGGAAAAACTCGATAAGAAAACAAGACAGCAAGATTGAGAGAGAGAGAGAGAGAGAGAGAGAAATAAAGTTTAGTTTAGCCGTTAGAATAAACGCTAAAGTAAGCTTTTCTTCAAGCGTACGCATACATGCAAGTCGAGCTTTTTGCTTTTCGGTCAGTTTACATCGGACGCGTCGGATCTCGTAGTGCATCGATGAATTTTCACCGGTACACTGCAACCTGCTAACGGTCCGATAATGTCCCCTGTCGCGCCTTGCTGAGATTTCCCCCGTACTTGTACAGGTTCAACGCGTGTACGTTAATCTTTGAGCTTTTGCTGCTGGCCACTGATATAGCTTGCTAGTTGTAAGGGATGTTTTTGTTAAGGCATGTGACTGCGCGCGCGTTGAGGATTTCGTGTTTGATAATATATGAGTTTATAATCGCGATAACTTGTGGCGATTATTATTATTTATATTTTGTTTTAATATTAACTGGAAAATTTTGAAAGAGTATAAAAAAAATGCAATTGATAAAAAAATAGTAATATTTATTCAACATTTTACTTACTTAACAATTATAAACTTTTTATTATTTATAATATTATATTTTAATTAATCACATTATTCTTATAAATAAAAAAAAAAAAAAAATATCGAATAAGTTTAAAAGCTTGTAAGAAAAAAGAAATATTCAATATCCTAATCAAAGTCTCAAGCTCCGAATAAATAAGGATGACGCTTACTAATAGAATAAAGGATTTACGACTTAAATAGACAACCCATATAAATTATGTTTAAAGATGAAATATTACATGTCATAAATACATAACGACACTTTTAAGATGAATCGAAGAAAAAAAAAAAAAAAACATAATATGAATTCTTTATTCGTCAATGAATGTAAATTTTAGCTAGATATAAATTTTTTTTATATAAAACTTAATAATTAATAAAATAATTAATCAATTAATTTTAATTTTCAGATATAGATCAAACCACAGCACCATGAATCGAAAATTTCCTGTTTCTATAAGTAAGTTAATATTTTTTTTAAACTGCAATTGTTAATTTATTCGATTAAGAATACTGAAATATTATTGAAAATGTTAATGACACATCAAAAAGTTACATTAGATGTAATGAAGTATTAGTATCCGGTTTACTCGCAATGTAAATTTGAATATATAGAAACAAAGTGCAAAAATAATCACTCAGGACATTACAAGCTAAACATATGCAGTAAAATCATACAGCACGTTTATGATGCCAAAATGCTGAAAGCAAAGATGCGTTTACAATATATTCGCATATTTAAGTGAATTTCCTAAAATAACGGCGCTTTATGAACAATATTTTCACTGACTCGCAATGAAATATTTAAATTCTTTATTTGCTTATAATAATTTTTCCTTTAAATAATGACTTCTAGAGGCACATATTTCGCCGTAAAAATTTCCTTGGGCTCGCCTTTCTCTCTCTCTCTCTCTCTCTCTCTCTCTCTCTCTCTCTCTCTCTCTCAAGATATACCATAAAACAACGCGATTGCAAGTATTGAAAGCTATGAGCAGTCGATGCGGTCGATAAATTGAAAGATGTCGATATCGGCAAAACAAAGCCGTGAATTTCGCCCATTGTTTAAAATACCAAAATAGTTTTACATAGCTGCAGTCGATTGACCTCGACCTAACATGGAAATTTATGTATAATATATGTAATCGTATTATAATTCCTACATCGATTTAATCAGCATAATATGATTTGTTTTACTTATTTTATAACTATTATACAATTCTATTATTGTTTGATAATAGAATCACGTTAATTATTATTCTAAATATTTTGAATATTCTATCATTCGTTTTCATAAGTTATGCGCGCATTTCTTCGATTGTTCCATTAAATAAAAAGTGTTATCATCAGTCCATCGGCTGTAAAACGTATAGAAAAGTAAAATGTACATTTTCTGCGCGAGTACAATTTGCCAATGTAAAACGAGACTCGTGAAATAATATCGCGCGGCAGTTATCATAACAAACGACGACATAACTCAAATACGTAACGTAGGCGGTATTAATCGCGAGCCCCGTGATTGTTAGCTCCGTTGGTACGTAAAATGCAAAAAAAGGGAGAAAGCTCAAAGTGAACGCGTTCATCGGAAACAGACGTTATTACGGAGCCGTTTAACAAACCTTCCCTCGGTAAACGTGTAAACGTCGAGGCTTCCGCGCATAAATTGTACACCGGCGTTTTGTAAATTGTTCCGTTACCTCGCTAAAGCCAATCGAATATCGTCAATTCCTTCGGTTGTTCTTTTCATTGTTTAAAAATAAGCTCGAATTAATCTCGAATCGCGTTTAAACGAAAAAATAATTTAATTAATGATTAATGTGCGTAAAGTATTTTAAGAGAAAACGTTTTTTTTTTTTGTTCTTTTTTTTTTTTTTTTTTAAATCGAAAAAATTTAACGTGATAATTAAGTTAATCGGTATTAGTTTCACTTGCAAAATTAAATCAAATTTAGAAAGATTAGATAGTTATACGACGCAACTGCTATTTTCAAGGACGCTATACTCTATACCAAAGAGTTTACTAAGCAGGTTCGTTCAATTAAGCAGAACAGTAAATTCAATTAAGTCCAACTCCAAACTTAAAGTCTCTTCCCGTCCTTTATCTTTCTCTCTTTCACTCTCTTAGGTAAAAGAAAACGAACGCACGACGCACGGGACGCGATGAAGACATCTATATTCCGATCGAGAGAAATGTACAGAAAGAGAGAGAGAGAGAGAGAGAGGGACCGAGCGGCATTGAAATTAATTAGGAAAGATTAATTCGAGATCGCGTGTTTTGTTCGCGAATCTACCGCCGTAAGCTCTAAATCACAAACGTTAATTAACGCACAGAATCGAAGCAACATCAAGACATAACGTATAGGTGATTATATACATATACGAAAATAACTTTTATTTCAAAATTTAGTCGTTATTTCAATATCAATTTTTAATAGATTTTTCTTAAAACTTATTATCTTCCTTTTGTCATTCAAAGTCGAGGGTACGTATCAAAACAAAATCACTCGACATGCGCTATAAGAGTCTTACAACATCGCCGTCAACCGTTAAAGTTACTCCCGAGTCGCGCGGTCTCATTTACATGGCGACGATATCCACGTCGTGTATCTATACGAGAACGGATACTGCTGTACGTTTGTACTGCGAGAACTGCCAGTTTCTCCAGTTTCTCTCCTCGTACCTTCGCACGCATCTCGCATGCATACCTCGTACGGGTACGTACATTAGATTTCGTTTATGGGCTGTTTCCACCGAAGCTAATGCGCGGTCGAGTAGTCTCGAGACATTTGGTATGTCTTGATAATGATCGATTCGTGCACGATTTCATACGCATACTCTCTCTCTCTCTCTCTCTCTTTCTCTCTCTTTCTCTCTCTCTCTTGAGAACGCACGGAAGAGCGATTTGTTTGATGTAAGATTTTGGAGAATTATTTTGATAATTTTTTCTTAAAGTTTGCTTGGATTCTTTTTATATTAAAAAATATTAGGATTATTGATTTTTGTTATAACGATGTCGTTTAGAGAAATATTATTATGTTCAATTAAAAAGGAAATTAATCATCATTTAATTGTTATCGAGATGCGGTGTAAAGCCTCTTTAAAGGCTATTCAAATGTATAAGGCTTTGTTATCACTTTATTAACGGGAAATTGATCAATTGATATTACCTTGTAATATAAATTTAATATTTTTAATCTATATTTTATTAATAATATTATTAATGTTTTTATTGTAATTATTTGATAAAATTGACTTTATTTTTTATCAAATTTTATTTAGTCGATTGAAAAGGGTAAAGTAAAAATAATTGTTTTAATAACAATGAATCATAAATTACGCAACTATTGCTTATAACTATTTCATCACTGCGAGGGAGTTATTGCATCATTCAACATTAAATTAAGGTAATACCAATCGACATGTTTACAATAACATTATAACTAATTATCGATGCGAAGTTATAACCTACATATACACTTTTCGATCATACTAGAGAAACTGCTTGCATGTTTCGGTGAACTATTAATTACAAAATACCAAAACTATAATTAATAATATGGATAGAAGTTTATATTTACCTGCCTTATAGAAACTAAATTATTCAGCGGTATTAATCTCTTGATGTGCAATGCTTTTTATTGATAAAATATTATCGAGAAAAAAAAACATTTTTTTTTTTTTTTTTTTTTTTTATTTATTCAAAAAAGCAATGAAATATATTTTGTGAATCAATGTATTTAATGGATCTTCTAAAACTCTCAAATTATTAGGAGATCGATTATGTATTCATGGCGTTGAAAATCCTTCCATTAATCTTAGCGATTTTGACATCGAGGAATATCTATTCCAACATTATCGCTTGCGATGCGACGAAATTGATTTAAAATTTCACTACGCAATTTAATAATTTCATATTAAATATATTTATATTCTCGAGTGCCGTAATAATTTTTAAAAATTTTAACAAATAAAATATTCAAATCGTTAAAATAATTATTACATCTATAATGACAAAACAATTTACGATCAAGTTTTGTATATCATTTCGATACGGTAAATCTACGTAATACGCAATACACATTATGATCATAAAACAATTTTTTCATTTCGATACGATAAACGAAAGATTATACGTTTTCCCCATTTCACGTATAAATAAATTTTTGGTAAACGAAAATCAAACAAGCGGGTACTGTTAATTTTCTTTTTTCTTTTTTTTTTTTTTCACAAAAAATAGTATGGATAAACATAATCTAATATCATAATATATATACTTTATCCAAATAAAGCGACGGAAGTAGAAAACTCGTGCGCGAATATAATTAGCGAGAAAGAAAACAAAAAGGAGGAGAGGGAGAGGAAAAAAAATCGGTAAAATGCGATTCAATATAAGCGACGAAATCGATTCACAAACCCTCGACGAAGGGTGGCTAGAAATAGGTCAAGTTTTTTCTCCAAAGAAACTTGTACCTTCTACGAGTATACTTGAGTTAAGTTTTTGAACACGCAATCGTCTTTATCCTCGCAATCCATTGCACGTAATGAATTCCGTATTATCCTTTCTATTGGATGATAGGCACGCATTATTTGCAAGCGTTCCCTTATTTCTCCTTTAACTATCTCGATCGCTTGACTCACCGGCAAGGATTTCTTCGATTCTCTCTTTCTCTCTCTCTCTCTCTCTCTCTCTCTCTCTCTCTCTCTCTCTTTCTCTCTTTCCCTCTCTCTCTCTCTCCAGGAATTCTCGAAAACTTCTTTATCTCGAGATAAGTGGCATTTTTAATCCAATCGAATGCATCGAAAATCGTTAAATTATAGATATTTTATCGAATGAAATATGCATAATTAATTTATTTACAAATAAACATGTTCACAGTTATCCATGCATTTTTATTGTTTTCAAAATAATAATATTTTTCTTAAATTAATACGTTAATGGTAAATACTGAATTCACTTTTTAAAATTCCGTCTTCTTAACTTCGAAATAACTTTTTCTTCGCTGTTGAAATATTTTATTCGGTAAGAGAAATAATTTTATGAGTCAGCATTTTACAATGCGACGCAATTTAAGATAATTCATTCATTGAATTAACTGAATTCAAATAAAATGAAAAATTATTTTGCGACTTAACAAAAGTAAGTAGTAAGATACATTAATTTACATTACAGTTGACAAGTTGTACATAATAATAAAAATATTAAAATAACCGAATAATTTAATGCATAATAATATTAATAATATCAATTAAAATAAAAATATCCATTTTAACGTACAATAATCATCATTGTAATCTTAGTGTAAAACATTTTGCCGAGTACTGAGTAAATTTCTCGCCTTCGTACTCTTAATAACGAGGAGCAAGCGCGAAACTAGCTCGTTAAGAATAATAATAAAAAAAAGGCGCTCGGAAAAGTTACCGCGCGTATAATTTGCATATTTCCTGATTAAAACGCGTGAAAGGAAAAAATAAAGTTGACGTGTAGCTGACGCCAGTTTTTTTTTTTTTTTTCATCGCTGACCGCGAAAAAAGGAGCGATAAAAAAATAAAGAGAAAAGTAGATTTTTATAAAAAAAAAAAAAAAAAAAAGAAAAGAAAAAATAACACCTGACTTTTACTTCACGGTTCTGATAGCGCAGATAAAATGAAAGTTGGACCAAGACGCCGAGCGTTGTAAATTTAATTACAGGCGGAAGTCGTATCTCGCGCCTCGGGAGTAAGAAAAAAATCATTTTCCCGTCTATGGATAATATAACGCGAGGATTTTTTTGGGGTTACGAGAAAAAGAACCAAGCAAAGGGAATGAAAGTCAAAGAGGCGCGTGTCGAAGAGGAAAAAAAAAAAAGAAGTTTAGTCGACGAGGTTACAGACGATGAGTAGGCCACTTTGACTCGCGCAATAAAACCAGGGCGGATGCGAAGATACGCCCTCTCTGTCTTTTTCTTCCTCCCCCACCTTCGCTCGTCGTCTAAGAACCGAGCTCCTTATTCTTCGGGGAACGGTAGTGTCGCGAATTTTCGACCTCCTCCGCCCTCGATATTACTATGCCGCGTATATATACTGCACACACCAATGGAAGAACGGGTTTTTCCTTCCTTCTTCATTTTATTCTTTTTGAAATGGAATACTTTGAGCTTTGGTTAAAAGTACTTTTCTGCGTTTTATCGACTGGAATATTTGCACATTTTACTAGAAAGCTAGCTTCGAAAGATGAAAAAAAAAAAGTTAAATTGTTTGCAGCAATTTTTTATTGTTTTTTGGTATGATATATTTTCGATATAAGATGATATATCGATTCAACTTTCGAAACAAATTACTGTAGTTAAAATGAAATTTAATTATGAAATTAAAAAGTATATTATTATAAAAAATGAATATCTGAAAAATTTGTAAGAAATTATTGAAAAATCAAGTAGAAAAGTCACTATATGGTAAGACGCGTACACGTTTTAATATTTATTTTTTACCGGACTCAAATTTAATATTTATAAAGGCAAATTATATAGTCTTCTCTTCTTACTAAACATAAATTTCAAGAAAAACATTTTTGTCAACACTTTTAAAAAAAAGTTTCTCTTACACGCAAATTCTTTTACCGGCTAACAAAACAAGCCAGCGGCTTGCTCTCCATTCTGCGAACGATATTTCTTCGTTGTCGAGTCTTAACGAACAATTTCTCTTCGTTGACGGTGCGCCGTGTCTTAGCTCTACGCGATTTACATTCCACGGGAATCTACGTACAAAACCATTACCGTGGAGGTAAACAAAAATGTTTAACCGAAACTCGTTGGATTATCGAATAATGCAGTGTTTTTCAATTATCGTACTTATTTGTATGTACTAATTTTGTTGAAAATGAACGAATTGTTTTATGCAGAAGAGAAATATTTTTTCGATAAGTTATAGTTTGTAAAAAGATGTTGGGATTTTGCTGATTATTAATATTCTTAGTCAGCTATAGAAAATTAATAATTTTTACCATTAGCTTGAAATTGTTTTTAACAATTAATGACTGTTACATAACACTTACTTTTTTTTTTAAGAAAAAAAAGTTTATCTTCAAAGCTTATAGACAACTATATTTATTTTAAATATCAAGAAATGCAATATTCACTCTCTCTGTCTCTGTCTGTCTCTCTCTCTCTCTCTTTCTTTCTCTTTCTTTCTCTCTTTCTTTCAAAACTTTTGTTACAAATAAACTAAGGTGAAGAAAGCTTCGTCCAAGCCATAAGCTAAGGTAACGAGGTGAGACATTTCCTCGCGGATAAAATTACCTTACGCCACTGCGCTCATCTTCGGCAAACGAGTAAATCGTCTTGTGAATGTTTAACGAAGCAAAAAAGAAACTATAAAGATTCTTTCTCTTTGTCAATCTCTCTTTAAGCTCATAAAACCTCGGTTATTCTTACTGAATCGAATGAAGAAGAGAGGCGATACACGATAGCCTTACATCGACGTTTTATTTAGGTTACCTTCATTTGACCTGAAAGAAAGAGGCCAATAAGAGAAGCAACTTTTTCTGTTCCTCGTACGTCTTTTAATATTATCGGTTATGATCTTGATAAATATCTTTTTTGAAAAGAGGACAATATATCGACCATTCTTTACGACCATTATTCTAGTTTTATTCACCTTCTGAGACGAAATTATATAGCTCGTACATATATACTGATTATATATTTTACATCGAAGCGCATATATGTTGCATGGATATTGTTCAAATTTTATAAGCATAATAATTTTCACGACACAAAATAACGGTTAATGAAAAATTAAGCAGACAAATGGAATCATGTATAACGATACTCGTATATAAACTTTACAAATGTTCCAAAATTGCATTTATCCTTTTAGAACAAGGCATTGAATCTCTCTTGACATCGTGTACGCTAACTTTTAAATGAAAAAGCGCTTTGTTTGAATTGTATTTTATACAGTGTATTTGTCATGTAAAAGTTTACGCGTGTTTTCCACCTGACTATTTTGATAAACACGCTTTTTTTTCGAATGATTGAATTATAGTTTTATTGTTTCATAAATTATTACCCAAGAGTTATTTGTAGATTGTAAATATTATAAATAAATAATAAGAACAGAAAATTTGTGAAATTATTTTTTATCGCGACGATAAATTATCGAGTTAAAAATAAAAACTGCAACGCTATAAATTACCCTCTGGATTGCATATGTATAATTCAAACTCCGCTTGTACAAGACAATATGTGGTTAACGCAAATCTCGCCTAAAGTTTGACAATTCAAAACGGGCATAGTTCAACGAAACAATCGTTAATTTAGTGCATTGGTTAACTATAAAAGCGAGAAGCGCGTCACATTACGATCGTCTATTGCGTTTTAAAATGAATACAATTTCGGCAAACTCGACCACAACTGCTAGTCATAATTTTAACATCGCGTGTTTTAGAATTTTCGTTTAATTTTACAGTTAAGAATGTAAAGTTACTGATCGCGACGGGTGTATATATATATATATATATATATATATTAACTGTAAACGATATAAATATTTTCATGGGTAAAATTAAAAAATTTATTAAACGTGTTTCATTTTAATTAAAAACGATGCTTAACATTGTGGATAAATATCGCAGGTGTATGTTGTGAATAAATGACAATTAATAAATATGTATACACATCTATCGCGTATGTTATAATTATTTTTCATATTAATTATTTAAAACTACAAAATTAAAATTTTATTATAGTAATAATTTTATATGATGTTATTGGTCTTTATGTGATTTAAAAAACTTGAAAATGATAATGAATAAATTGAACAAGCAGCCAATAAATTATTATACATTTTAAATTTAAATGCGTTTATGTAAAAAAGCTATCGACGTCGAACGTAACAAAAAAAAAAAAAAAAAAAAAAAATTTAGGGCATATAAAAATAAAATATGAAAATCTTAATGTCCATCTTCTTCCTTAACTCAACCTTTTCGAAACCTTCTTTTTTCTTCTCTCTCTTTCTCTCTCTCTCATTTCTCGTCAATCTTCATTCTCATCTTTCTCCTTCGTCGATTTCTTCGAGAGTTCCTCGCTTTCTTCGCACGCCACTGTATATTTTTCGTGATGCTCAATATGTATGTACGAATGTACGAGTATATACAAACACGCTAACGTACATCGGGGACAACTCCCAAAGGAATAGGCGTTAACTGGCGAAAGCTTATGCGCGTGTACGGGAATAAGGAGACATGCGACGTATCTCCTAACTCGAGTTTATACATATCCTCGTGACTCTGTCTTGATGTTAAGAGAGACATATCTTACGGAAGCTTCTTACTAACGACTTTGGGGAGATGTTCGATAACGCAAATTTTCGCGATATTTTTCCCTCTTCACTCAGCGCGTATCTTTTTTTTTTTTTTTTTTTTTTTTTGTACGTGTGCGACTCGATGTTAGCGCGACGGATGTATCCTATATTATTCGTGAGAGCCGCGTGACATGACGATATATCGCTCGTGTGTCGTGATAATGCTCTTAGGTACTTTGGCTTTTAGTCGTTGAAAAGCTTGGATTAAATTAATTTGCTGCGGTGCGCGAGTTACGTTTTCTCAAAGATGTAAAATTTTAATCATTTTATGTACGTTAATCGAATTATACTTCGTAAAAATATTGCATATTCAATGTTCTAAGACAACATATCTTTATTATATTAAGTACTTATAGGTAAATTGATATTTTTTATTTATATGCAACGACACTTAATAAGTTTACTTAATATATAAAACAATATATAGCTATTGCAATTATTGTTTGATAACGAATTTTTAATGCGCAATAAATTTAATAAATTCATCTTAAGAGGGGTCACTTTAAAATATTCTAAATTTGTATTCGTTCGCCAGCGAATTCGTCCTTTCAACAAAAATCGTTCAAAATTCAGTTCGTTATTTTTCGAAACGTATCTTTTAAGAAAATCTCACTTTTTCCGTAAACTAAGACAAACGTTCGACCTTTTGTGTCAGTGAAAGGTTTCCCTAAAAAGGAAAAAGCAGTCCCACAATTTTAAAATATACCATTATCCATCTTCAAAGTTCTAAAGATTTTCAATGGAAACGAAATTATGCATTTGTTGTTATCTCGATCTGTCACGAAAGTAGGTTACAAGTATAAATCTTGGTATCAGCTTTACCGATTGAAAGAAAATTGGTTCGGTCTGCGAATAAATTTTTTCTTCTTTTATTAAAGTACTAGTACTATTCAAAGTTTTAACACCGTTGAAAAGAAATTTTGTAAAAAAAATTTTTTTATTTAAATATCGAGCTAAAAGTGTAATTTAAGAGAAAAGTAAATGATGAATGTTAATTAAACAAAGAAGTAATAATAGATGAATATAATTATGTTATAAAAGCTCAAGTAAAATTTCATGGTTTTGATCATACGCAGCTGCAGATATTACATTTTTCATTTCTTTTACTAATTGAAAAAACCTCTTTGAATATTTTTTATTGCCTGTTTTTTCTCCATCGACGTGATGAATTTTATAATATAAGGAAATATATATGAACAATAACTAAATAAAAATTTTATTAAATTCATTAGGAATCAAAATTAAAAAAGTGCACAAAAAAGGTTTGAAAAGTCTCAATAAATTTATTATACTATAATTCTTCATTTAACGCTCATTGGATAACTCAATCAAGTTCTCATATTACTCGAGAACCTTCCGGTATCTTTCAATTCTCTAAGAATCCCTTTGAAAAGCAACTTCAATATCCATTCTAAGCATTTCCTCTTTCACCCAAAACGCTGCCAAACAAAATGAGAAAGAAACGAAATCATCCACGATATGGGATCAGTCGAAGCAATAAAGATTCCAAAGCAGCGGATATTCGTTTAGTGGCCGCGAGGCAATTTTTGCGCACGTGTCTGGCTTACGCTCGAAAAGCTCTTCCGCGTGATAAAAAAAAAGGCACAAAAAAAAAAAAAAAAAAAAAAGAAAGAAAGAAACGAACCGCGGTAGACTTCTCTATCCGGAACGATAGTAGTCTCTGCTTTTTGCGGCCAGCTGCGATTGCACCTGATAATGAGAAAAGTTCCGGTGAGAAGAACTAAGTCCCTTGTTTCCTTCTTTACCTTCTTCTCGCTTTATTTTTCCGGTTGAAACGAGTGCACAACGTATATGGATGTTTTTTAAGCCTTTAGGTATACGTATGTATGTACTCATTCTCTAAGCGATTGATTTTGATATCGTGATAGCTTTAAGTATCTTAAACATAAAGTGTAATATAAGTTGACAAATATAAGAACTGAACTGATTTATTTTTATTCGTTTTTTTTTTTTTTTTTTTGTTTGAAGATAAAATAAATCAATTATACCTTACTTAAATGAAATTATATTATATTAGCCTATTAATAAATAATTTTTAATAAGTCTTAAAAATCAAAATAAAATATTGCATTGAAATTTATCATTTTATGCATCGCGTCTGACCACATCCTGTTTCTACTACTCTATTCTTAACCATTAACTAATTTATGATCAAAGGTATATAATATCTTTGAAGTAATTAAAGAAGTGAAAAATGAACCCTTATTGTAGCGTCGAAAATAAATCTTTCGATTGATCACGCCTAATCAGTTTTTCTTCTTCTTTATTGTGGTTGAAAGGATTGAAGAAACGGATGATTTCTTCTGGTGTTGAAATAAAACTGCTTAATTAAGCCACATAAAATGATGATATTTATTGGCTCCTGGAGGGTAAAAAAGCCTTGCGGCATAAAAAAACTCCGAAAAATATACAATACTTGTGCGATTGTATTATGTGTGTGTTTATGTGTGTACGTGTTTGAATTAATCATGATTTTGCATGTGAATCGAAGTGCACTTCTAATATAATGGATTGTTGCGTGGGTAGCGAACTGAACAAATTCGCGAGCTTACGAAATCTCGCGACCCCCACTTCTCAAAACGATCCCTCCCTGCGCGTCCCACCTATGCCTAACGTCTAGCTTGATCGCGCTTAATGACGAATCATCGGACGCGGTAGACACCCGAAACGCGTCGGATAGGCTCTCCTTCCTTCCCCTTACCTCATCTCGCGGATCGTTCGCGATGCGACGGCGGACAAAAGAACGTCGCGATTATCGGCTGACCGAACATTAATTTTACAATGTTTCTCCTAATTAAGATAATATTTTTGAAATTATTAAAAAAACGTAATCGCTAAAAAGACGACACTTTTAGTTATCCTTGGCGATAATAGATAAAATACATCAAAACTCGTTATAAAATATTTTCACACGGTCACCGCTCAAAGTTTCATCAAATGTCCACTTTTAGTTTGTCTCGCGTACGTCTTCTGAAGAAAGAGTAAAAGTATAAAAAGTGCCGCGCGGAAAAAGCTCGTTTTGATTATTGTCAGAAGTTTTCTCGCCTTGTTCTTTGGCGAAATTAGATTTGGGCGGTGAAACTAATCGGATTTTGCTGGATTGTTAGATTGTCTGTCGAGCAAAGTGACACAGAAGTGAATGAACTCTTTGCGAAAGTTCGTATTCACGGCGAAATTGTATAAACTTGTTTGAAAGACATATTTTCTTAAAGTTTTTTTATATCTGTACTGTTAACTTAATTATTTTATTCTTTATTTCAAGCTTCTATGAATTTTCTTTTATACAAAATTGGCAATTTATACGTTTAGATGTCTGCCATCATAATAAAAATAAATCCTCATTAAATTACACGCGAATTATTAATTAAAAAACTTATGAAAACACAAATAATTAATGAAATTAAATTAAAGCATTTTAGTAACACTTTGACAAAAATTTTATGTTCGTCATCGAAAAAAATTTTGTAAAATAAGACAATCAAAGTATATTACCTTTTAATAGTACGAATAAAAAGAAAAAAAAGAAGATAATGGAAGCAATATAAGTGCTGTTCTCTCGTTTTTCCACTTTTCCTTTCCTTTCTTTTTTTATTTCTCTTATTGAGATTCTCGAGTTCACCGGTTCATTCGTTTTGTTCCTTTTCCTTTAGTTTTTATTTTTCCTTCGCTCCGACGGTTTCTTGAAAAGGTCTCGTTCAACTTTTTCTCCATTGAAAATCTACGGACCGATAGACCACTGTGTGTGTATATGTTTGCATATATGTCGGTACACCGTTGGGTCGATTCTAAAAATAGTCGGTCGACTGCTTCTCCTATTTTAATTTCATTAATTAAGCAGTTATATAACGGAAAAAAATATACAAAACGAAATCGTGTTGTAAAAGTTGACGAAATGAATGACGAAGAATATTACGGTGGACGATGTAAAAAAGAAAAACGGAGATAAAGAAAAGCGAGAAATAGTAACCTGATACAAAAAAAAAAAAAAAAAAAAAAAAAAAACAGGAAAAAAGTGGGAGAAGACGTTGCAGGATATAGCGACGAAGTGTTAATGAAAAAAAAATTATAAAAATATAAAGTTTAATGTGAAAATGATAAGTGTAAGACTCGTTAAGTGAGTATGCAGCAAAAAACCAACAGCGGAAATAAAAAGGACGGCGTCGTACGTTTAGTCGAACGATTTCTCAACTCGATAATAATCCAGGATAATGTAGAGCATAAAAAGCGATTAATCCCTCGCTGTAAAAATTCTATCGTTAAGCGCATAATAATATGCTCGATCGGCGTAAACGCCCAAGGGAAAACGATGAAGTAGCAAAAAAATAAACATTTGCCGAGAGCTTAAATATACACGTCTCGTTGAAGAACGAAATAATTTCAAACGATTGTTTAAAATAACGTATAATAATGCTTAACAAGCCTCGATAATTTAAACACGCGTTCGTACCAAGTTTCAAACTTTTTATTACGGTAACAGAAAAATTTTTGTTTTTTTTTGTTTTTTTTTTGTTTTTTTTTTTTTGTTTAACGGTTTAATAGCTACAATTGTACTTAATTAACCTTAATTTAGGTTGAAATTCACTCTTACACCGCTTTTAATAATTTTCCTCGTTAAAATCAACGTCGGGCTGCGATCGTTAATTGTTTTGCAACTTCAAAGTTGCCAATATTTTTGCAATGACAGCGTCATTGAAATCGTTTCGAATAAAATTTTAAAGCTCTGGTTATGAATACGTTAATAGTAATAAATAAAGATAGATATAAACATGGTGATAATTGAAAGTTTATTTAATGTGAAATTCGATACATAAATTCAATAAAAATAATGCACTTAAATTGCGACGTTTTAGTCGTGCCGCGCGCAATTTGCATAGAAAAGTTAAAATTCACTTTTTGTTCTCTACAATTTAAACGAATATCGCTTTTATCTTTACACTCGTAAATTTTATTTCCAAATGTACAGTTTCAATTTTACAAGCTTGAGTTACGCTACACTTATCGACTGAATTTATATTACTTGAACACTCAATGCATTAGTTTTCACGTTATAGGAAATTAGGGCAAGGTTTGAAAAAAAAATAGTTAAATATAACGTTTCGACGATGTCTACGAATAGCGAATGAGATAATACATAAATATTGTATAGAAATTTCACTTGACCTAACTTAATAGACGGCAATGTGGTCGTGATTTCATTTTGTTGAGAAAGTTAACGATATACTTCGTTAAAGAAATCGTAAGTTTATTTTTAATTCTTTTTCTTTAATTTTTTTATATCAAACTAATTTATAAACCGAGCTATTTTCGATTTAAGTCTTAAAATATTTCAACAGTTCTACATTCACACGATTTAGTTCAATTTATCGACATAAGTTTAATTGAACAAAAAAGGGTATTGAACAGATTCAATTGAATTAATAATGCTCCACTATTTGTTTGCAAATAAAGTTTAAATTAAACTTTTTCATTTTATTTGTCCGCGCGAGCTATTCATTTTCTTTATTGCGAAAATACTTTTTGCAATTCATTCGAATGAAATGAACGCACGGTTGAGTATCATTATTTAGATGTAAAGCATTAAAAACTTATTTATATTTAAATAACGGATTTCATTTAAAATAAAATGCCCATCTTTTGTCTCGTCAATTTTCAAATTTAATCGAAACGACGAATAACGGAATTTCTATTGATCTAAGACTAAACAGAAGTATTTTATTCGGCAAATAAGATCGATATATAGATTTGGTTATTATAATGAAAATCGAATTTAATATTTTACCGATAAAAAATCTCCAACGAAAATAATTAATGAGGGCTTTTCCAATAGATTCCATCTCCGATAATTTTGTTGTAATCTTGCTAATAATAATAAATGAAAATGCAACTCTCATTACCCGGGCAAATAAAATCGCATAACTAAACGCCATGGAAGCTTCGCATCGATCTCTCACCGCCGCGAACTTAGCAAAATAAGTATAGCGTCACGCAAAGTAAATAAATTCTGTTCGTTCGTATACTAAATAACAGGAAAAAAAGAAAAAAAAAAAAAAAAAGAAAAGAAAAGAAAAAAAGAAAGCGAAGCAATACGAGAATAGCAAAAGAAAAAAAAAGAAAACATAAAAAAATAAAACCCCGTCGTACATATTTCCGCGTGTGCCAAATCTGACGCAAACAATTTCCATCAACAAGCGACGACGGTATTCGATCGGTTAATGCCTCGAGCTTTGAATAATGCACGCGTGATGTTTGCCAGGCTAACGGTTTCGCTATACGTTTGGATTCGCGCGCGTCTAACGGAACGCTACCTTCTATGGCTATTACCGTAATTTTTCGCATTATTTATCGCGAACCGCGTCGGGAGAACAACTGCAGGGAGATAAAGAATCTTGCGCGCGTTCCTTGTTTTATCTTATAACTAGCTGGCGCTGCTACTTTTCACGTCTGCGATCTTTGCTTCGGCTATCTATTTCTTCTGTTTTTATCGAAATGATTAGATTGTTATTGCTTGAGATATTATTATTTTTCTTTTTATTATTCAAGCCGGATTCACGATTTTTTTTTTTTTTTTTTTTTATTTTTTTTCTCTAGGAGAAATCATCTGCCTTAATATTTATGAATATAGATCGGATTAAAAAATTAAAAAACTAAAATTCTTAAAATGTTTGTTGAGAAATTGACGTTTAGATTTTAAATTGACGAGAAATATAATTATAATACCTTGTATTAAATTATTCTATTTTTTAAATATTTGATTCTTTTTTTATAAGTAAACCTCGCGTAAATTCAATCTTAAATTTTTCGATTAAAAATAAATTTATAAAATTTTACTAATTTTGCGATTCCAAAGTAAAATCTCAACAAACATGAAACTCCTAGATTTTAAAATAAAACACATGTTTTATCGTGAATATACAAAAATTGACAAAAAAAAAAAATTTCAACTCTTGCGTCGAACATAGACAAACGATCGATTTGTATTTCAAAGAAAAATGTACGCTTTTATTCATTTTTACGATATATTTCCAGAGCAGTCGTGTGATACAAAAGAATATACTCGTGCAAGAATAAGAGAAAAAAAAGGAGTGTCGCGTTCTCCGTTATATTTCACGAATTCATATATAAGTACAATTTTCGAGTTACGTAGAAACTTCATCTCCGGAGTAGTAATGTCTCGTAAAAAATCGACGGATATCAAGTTGCCCGTCAGGATTCATCGCGAGACATCAATATTTCCTAAGAAAGAATATGAGTTACTAGTCCGAGCTACTCTTATCTTGCCGCTGAATTACTTCCTCGAGCTTTCATAGAAAACACGTCAAACGACGCTTTGACTTTTCTGGCGCGCTTTGAAATCTGGAAAAGTTATTTCGTTTGCCTTCCTCGAACCCGAATAGAAGATGATCGTATTGTTTTATTTAAAGAAAACAACAAAAAATTTCCGAGGATATAAACCCGCCAGTTTTAGTGGCAATATTCTGTTTATTTTCTTCCGTATATACCGTAAATATTTTCCGGATGATATTTCTTCAATTTTCTGTCTTTCAATTTTATCGATAAATTTTTCTTTGAAAATTGCGCACCGCTAACTCATTTGTGCTTGCGTCGTGCTGCGCTACTTTTACGAAAATATATTTTTGCAATATTTCCGAAGAATCAAACGTGACCGAACGATGAAATTAAACGAAATAACAAATTTATTATGATTTACGAAAAATATTCTATGATGAAATTTATCAAGTTAGCTTTAAACAGTAATCTTAACTAAAGTAAATTTCTTAATTCAATAAATTTGAATCATAGTAACATATGTAAGAGAAAACAAAATGTGATAAATTTTCGAAGTTGCAAAAAAAAAAAAAAAAAAAAAAAACATATAACTACGTATCGCATAGAGAGTAGATAAACGCTTTTAATAAAAAATTTTTAATAAAAGATCCTTAATCAACTACGTCCAATTAGTTTCGACGCACTTTATGCACACCGCGGGAAAAGCTCAAAATTAAAACGCAGCCGCAGAGTATACGGCGATGATAATGATTAAATAACTGCGTCGTCGTCGCATAACACTGTGGCTTTGCAAAATAAAACGATGTGAAATGAGTAATTGGATAAAAAAGGGTGCGTGAATATTACAAAATTAAAAGAATAAGGTGAACGAAAAAAAATAAAATAGTAAAGATCGAATAATTTAAGATGAGCAATTTAAGATGAGAAATTTAATTTTGCATTTATCGCGAATGTTTTAAGTTTTTTTAAGTTTCTTAATTTTATTGCTTCAAAATCACGTTTTATTGATATAATCAATGAATATAAATCAATGAATTTATTGTCATTTAGATTGAGGCCTTAAAAAAAAAAAAAAAAGATAAACAAAGCTTAGCGAAATCGAACACAGAAAGATAGTCGTAAAAAAAAAAAAAAAAAAAAATAGAGGGATGAGGATTAGAGAGAGAGAGAGAGAGAGAGAGAGAGAGAGAGAGATGGTTAATTGACGCAAAGATAGAGAAAATAGGTTAATGGCGGACTGCTCGTTAGCCCGTCGGAAATTAAAATGGCCGTCTGTAGCTTTCGGCTAGCCGCGCGGATTACGCGAAGCTCTCGTGACAAAGTGCTTGCAACCGCGTATAGGATACGGCGACGTTCTTGCCGCTGGATTTTACCCGATTTTATTATTCGAATATGATCAGCCGAGACGCGATGATTTAAATTTTTGCTCAAACTTTCGTTAATATTTTGTAACAAGCGTCATGAAAAAAAATACAAAATGCGTTTATAATGTTTATGATAAACGTTATGGGAATTTGACTTGAAAATTTTATAAAAATTTCTGCTTACTTTAAATAATTAAATTATTTCGCGTGTAATATTATTTTATTTTATTAATATGATACATGTAAAAGTATTTATTCTAAATAATCCTAAAACCTGTGGAATAGAATAAGTTTAGAAATTTTGCTCGAAATACTTTTTCGAGCGGTGATAAAATTTTTTATTACACTAAGACACGTAAATAAAAACACGACAAAATTTCGTTATTTTGGAAATGTTAAAATTCAATATTTGAATAAAAATGAACGCTGCAAAATATTTTTTTACAAATAAAAAAAAAGAGAATCAAATATATTCTTAACGAAGAGAAATTAAAAAAATTTTTGAATATCAATTTTTGACGATAAATTTGAAAGAAAAAAGGAAAAATATCAATTAAAATATTCAAAGTGAATTAAAATTTTAACGCACCTAATGTAAAAATGCCTTCGTCGAAAATAAATGCTTTTTGTGCATCAAAAAGTAAGTCTCTTGCTTTTTAAAAATTAATAAAAATGAGATTGCGAACGAGTGCTATAAGCATGGCGTGAAATTTTTCAGCGATGAATTTTGAATCAGTAACTCGGGGTGCAAAAAATTAACGATGCTTTTAGGGTCAAGCTCGAAGAGAAATTGTGTGTGTGTGTGTGAGAGAGAGAAAGATAAAGAATGGTAGGTTATATTCTTTTCAATTCAAAAATAAAAGACGCAGGTTTAGCCGAGTGACACAATATTGCCGATGAATTCTATTATCAAATACTTTGATAGGGATGCTTTTAAGAGTGTGCCACTTTACAGCCATGATTTATTATCGGAGATTTAGAAGCCGTTGTTAAAATAGAAATTATTCTAGAATGTAATACTCAAAGAAAATTGAATTTTAAGCTGCTGCGTTATTTATCTTTCTTGCACTTTTTTTTTCTGCTACTTGACGCCGATTGATTTATATATTGCGTGTAAAGTTTGCGCCTCGCAAAAAAATAAATACGATTCGTTTCGTTTTAATGAATTTTATATTTTATTCGAAGAATATATCAAAATGTATTTTATGTAAATTACTGTTTAATTCGAGAAAATATAATATTATTTAAAGAAATTGAAATTAATATTTATTTATCGAAAAAACCATATAAAAAAACTTTTATTTAACTTAAATTTTCAAAACATGCGTAAAACGCAGAGGTAAGGTATGAATATCGCTTAAACTTTTTTATCGTTGCCCCAATAACTGACTTATTGAACATTCGGTAAAATTTCTATTTTTTTTTTTTTTTTTTTTTTTTTGAGTCTTAAATTTATACAATTTTGTTTTACTGCGTTTGAATGTATCAAGAATAGTAAATATTGAATTCGCTTTTTTTTAAAAGACTATTATTTTACTATACTTTTAACTGTAATAAATGTATATTTTCTTATAAAATAAAATATCAAATATATTTTTGTAATTGTAAAAAATTTTTAATGTTTTTCGTTAAAATTTTACCCGTAAATTATACTCGTATTCTTTTTTTTTTTTTTTTATATATATTTTTCAACGTGGTGACAATACAAATATATGAAAAACAATGGTGTTTATGTCATTCTTATATAATCTATTCCATTAATAGAGACATTTGTAATTTAAGTTCTATCAAAAACACACAAGCGCACGTGGACGTATATACATTCAAGGCAATCGTATCGATCAAAATTAATTTATCCCGTGCGCCTATCCGAATCAAACTTTTCCTATCAAACCCACATGTTGCTACGGTCGAGTTGAATTGTTATCGCGTATACGGTATTAAATTTGACCGTAAAATGACTTTCCCAACAACAATATTCCATTATCCTTCTCATTCCCTTCCTCCCCCCCCCCCCCTCTCTCTCTCTCTCTCTCTTTTTCTTTCTCTCCCATATGCGATCGGTAACTTACGTAACTTTTCGCTGAATATCTCACTCGGCTGCCCGTTGTTCCAGTCGACAACCGCAAAAAGGGTCAAGTTCATTTGTACGACTCGTATGCCACGTGTACAAATAAACGAATACCTTTAAAATTGACTTTGGATATAAATAATAATATGAAACGTAGGATGAAAAATTGTATTAATATAATTTGATTGGTCGATAAAATAAAAAATTAAAAAGGTCTTTAATTTATTAAACTTTGTCTTGCCGTCGAAGAAAAAAAATATAGAATTGTATTTACATCAACGCCATTTTATTTTATATAATACACATACTCGTCATTTAAAAAATTAATAGCTTGCTTTATTAAAAATTGACAAAGCGTTTAAATTTTCTTTTTCTTTTTACATTTTTCTAACTTAATAGAAATTCGAAAAAGTTAAGATCAAATCTTTATTGAATTTATCGTGACATTATGATTCAACCATAGTACGAGTGAATAAATTATTTTTGAACATTAAACACGAAACGATAATAACTGTGATATCTTTCTAAGTACCCACTACTTACACAAGAACAATTTCAACTCGCATCTTGAATTTAAAGCTCGTAAAAGAGCGATCGTATGTATGTATGTATAAATGTATGTATGTATGTATGTATGTATGTATGTATGTATGTATGTATGTACAACGGCGAAGAAGAAACGGAGTATATAACCAAATTTCGGTTGCGACTACGCGCAAGGCGCAAACGTATACAAAGATTCCCGTTATCCCACGAGGGGGAGGATCGCTTTGGCTTTGTTAAGAAATCAAATAGAAAATGAGGTGTGCCGATATAGAAAAGTCAATAATATACACACGCGCATACATATGTATTTCTTACATGTATACACATACATCGTATCTTGAGTCTTAAAGTCTCGCGCTTCTCGTTATTTCGCAAATGCGTGTAATCAAGTTTTACGTACGATGAATACACGTAACAAAAAGACGATCGCTGGCCTTCCCGCATGACTAAGCGCATTGTTTCTATAGGTGTTTTAAGCAATGCGAATGCTGATAGTGGAATTGAATTAAAAGCGTCAGTGAAAATTGTTAGAAACGTGATTTTGTTTTTTTTTTTTTTTTTTAGATTTGAAAATTATAATATAGCTGAATAGCCAGCTAATTTAATAAGTAAAATATAGATATTTATCGGCAGCGAATTTATTAAAAACATCTAGGTTGAACGTTTTCTACCAAAATGATCATTAAAAATAACGATAAGTGCGTATAATACCCTTATTTATTTTTTCTTACCGATGAACATTACCGCAGGATAAATTCATATAATAAATAAGCCATGTGCGATAATTAATATTGCGATTGAAATTAAACTAAATGAAAAGGCTTAAAAAGTATTATTTTAAATTTCATGTTAATAATGATTATGAAGTAATTATGCGAGAATTTAAGAAGCTCGGGATGTACGTAAAATCTATCCGACAAAATGAAAATAAAATGCTCACAAACGTAAACGTGTCCACGTAGTACGATTCAATGAAGGATTAATTCTGAATAGTTTTTAATCGGCTTTAATAAGCTGTGATGAATTAATCTCTTTTTACCAGAACTAACATGTCAGAGCACTCGCTAATAGGTCCACGTGTTGTAAATATATATTTAAGAAAGAAAAAAAAAAGAAAAAAAACAAAAATACACACAATATTAAAAGAACATACGTTACTAAATTACTACTACAATTTTAAAATTATTTTGGTATAATTTATTTTCCCAGTAATTAAATTTTTCACGCATATGTATAGTACATTCATATATTTATACTTCCTTCCTCTCCTTTTCTAATCCGTCTTTTACTCTTTTACCCGTGCCTATCTCGTTTCTCCAGTATCGTTTTCATCCGCTCTATCCCATTACCTTCTTCTTTCATTATTAATTTCATTCTTCCTTCTATGCTCGAGTAGTTGCACACCTTCATTATCTGTATTTTTATTTCCATTTCCAAGCCACATGGTCTCCGAGTATTTTTTTCTCTTTTCTCATCCGGTATTTGATCCGGAGTAGCCTTTTATTCACTCTTATTGATGAGTTTTTCAAATTCATAATTTTAATTCAAACAATATTGCTCGATGTATTTAAAAAGATTTTTTTTTTTTTAAATCGTTAAATAACATAATCGTCGATGTAATGATTGATTAAGTTTAAATTTGATTTTGACATAACGCTTTATCGTAAATTAGTATAAATATTAAATCGTTAGTGAAGAAAAATCAAGATTAACAAGTAGACAAACGTATTACAAAAATTTTTTATGGCCTACCAGTCTAAATATATTATCAATGATTTAACGCTTTTAATCTTCGAAAGATAAAAATACGGCGCCCAAGTCGTTCGTCGCGTCAGAAGAATTTATGGATAATTTTTATACGCTCGAAAATAATAGTTAAATTTTATGATAGATTAAAATGCAGTTTTATTCATTTTTTTACAGATACTAAAATATGATCCAGCCTTAATCCATTAACAACGACATATATATACCAAAAAGCTTTTAAAAATATTCTTGTCTTATTACTTATAAAATCTTGGAAGTTTTATAGCGAAATTGTGCACCAATATTATATCAAATTATAAATTTTTTTTTTCTCATTGAAAACTATACAATTCCAACGATAGTGAGATTATATTGTCGTTTAAAGCGACATCGTTGGTCGTTTTTATTTTATGAAAAAGTTAAAAATTAAAATAAAATAAACTTTGCGTAATTATTTTCGTAAAATATTAGACGGACCATTGCTAATATCACTCTTTATGCGTCTCTTACTTTAGGGGTATTTCATATTTTTTATAAAAGCTATAACTTTTGTATCGTTGAACCATTTCCTCTCGATTTTACATCTCATACGTTCTTCGCTCGATTAAGTTGCTCGCACTACTTAAATCTTTACTGCGCGCTGGAAATGATATCCTATAGGGTATTCGATCGATTGATTATATAGCTTTTTTTATCTTCCTTATGCATCGTATTAATATTTAATTATACTCTTTATGATATTCTTTTTCTTCCATCTTAACTTTTATTATTTACATTAATGATATATATATATATATATATATATATATATATATATATATATATATATATATATATATATATATCATTAATGTAAATAATAAAAGTTAAGAGTATGTGTATTAAACTTATTACAATTTATTCATTTTAAGCTTTGTGTAATGTTACATTAAATAAATTCTTTCGTGACGTTATCAACGTTAATAATAATTTAAGAGAAAAATTTTTAATTCCGTTAAAATCTTTCTGTAATTTTCTCCTTTCATATCTTCTACTTTACATTTTCCGATGATACATATATCTTTTATACATTTCTGACATTTCAGCTTTAAAACGATCTATATAACGCAAGATCGCATAAAACGAGAAATGAATTCGCGCTAATTCGCGCATCGCAGCTAAAACACACACACAACAGCGATGGAGAGTAAGAGAGAGAAAGAGAGAGAGAGAGAGAGAGACAGAAATCTAGATCGGCGTAAACTTTTACTTTTTAACGACGTTAACTCCGTCGCGTTATGCAAACTCGCAGACGATGTGTCTATGCTACTTTTCTCCAACTTATATTTTTCCTAAAATAGTTAGCTCGCGCGCCGAGTTGAATTTTTTACGGTATACGTAATACGTACAAGTAGACGCCGTAAAAATAAATCTATAAAAGGCGAGAGCGATCTTCGGAATTTTAAAATTCATGCTAGCGTTAAGTAGATACGTACCGAGATGTGACGGCCAACGGGAATATTAAAGAATCGCAACAAAGCTTTTGAATAGTCGAATCAAAGTTCAATATTGTTTCTCGTAAAAATTTCATTGAAAATCTATACAATAGTTTACATTGAATTTATTTTTTGAAATATTTCAAACATCCACTGTATAAATCTTTTAAAAAATGTTAAATATTTGTATTATATATATTTAAAATACTATACCTTGCGAAATCATAAATGACTTTTATTTCCTATTTAAAATAGTTCTTTTTCTACAGCTGCTGAAGAGAAATTTAAAATTCAATCATATAAGCTAATCGATATTAAATAAAATATATTCGATTTGGGCGTGAAAAAAAAATAAAGCAACATCGGTACTCGGAATTGCTTCTACCCAATCACATTCCACGAATCGAAATCCCATGTAAATTTCATCATCCGCAATAAGGAAGGAGAAAGAAAAAAGAAAGCGGCAACGTATTTGATCGTAAAACTAGTTTTCACTTACCGAGAAAAACTTCTTAGAAACGACCTTCCTAACAAAAATCTGCTTATGCACACTTACGCATACGTCGAGCGGTGAAATAGGGAAAAATAAAGTTGGATATGTTAGTTACCATACTTTAAAGGTCATTTTCCAAGTAGGAAACGTCCCTGGAAATGCGATTACGTTTGCGTCTTTCTCTTTCTCTCTCTCTCTCTCTCTCTCTCTCTCTCTCTCTCTCTTTCTCTCTTTTTCAGTCCATATCGCAACGATTGCGTAATCCAGAAAGCGAGATCCTTCGCACGAAAAGAAGTGAGAGAGTGAGATAAAAAAGAAAAAGGGGAAGATATGTAGAGTTGAATACAAAAGAGAGTATACTTTCGTTCACCTTGCCCCTGACGGGTTTTGTAATTTATATAGGTATGTGCGGTGCTTTAAGCGTGTATTAAAATAGTTAAACGGTAAGAAATGTTATTTTAAAAAAAACAATCAATAAATTTTATAATTCGTTATTCCGATTAAATATGAATATTAATGTTTCATCGCATTTTAATATTAAATTATATATAATTGACGATTTATTTATTTATTTAATTTTTTCAAACTTTTAAAGTTTTAATAATCGATAATAATTTTAATATCGATTTAATAAAATTTCTTACATTTATACGATACAATGAATACCTGTAAACAAAAATTTTAGAATACATTAATGATTGAACTCTGAAATATCGATTATCGGAGGTAACGAATTAATCGTCGCAGACGCGTCGAAGCCAGACCGCAAACTCGTTAATTATAAATTAACTTTTGTCTTGAGTTGCTGTACTTATTCTTTCCTTAGCGCTCGTCTAGATGTTAAATTTCGGTATAAAAAAAAAAAAAAATGCCTCCAACCGACCATGCCTTCAATCGAATGCTTTCAAAAGACTTATCATAAATTGTTTGAAAAATATTCGCTACGATTAATTTATTCATATGAATATATATTTAAACTTTATCATTTGTGAATCATATATCATTGTTACTTTTAACTCGTGATTTTTCATCCAAGAAACGGTAATAGAATATACTATTTTAAAATGACATATAAAATATTTAAAAAAAAGCCATTAATTTACATTTATTTAACTCGCGTAAAACAAAATTTTTATAACGTCGTCGACGTTATGATAATCGTAAAAGCGAAACGAAGGTTCGAAAAGTATTTTGAAAACGATTTTCTCGAAGCAACGTTTTGAAAACTGAAGAGACGATTTCTTCAAACCTCGTGCGCTCGTTAAATTTATTTTTCCTTGGCGGTACGGCGGTTTTGTTTTCCCCAACGTATACAGCATCGCGGAACTTATTGTCCTTGTTGCAGAGCGAGCATTTCGCGAGCATCCCGCGGACTCGTAAGCACCGGCGCCTATATACCTTATAAAGTTCGTATCAAAGAAAATTAAGCGCAGCGCTTGGTTTATTACGTCGGTTCATTTTTAATATTCGGTGTGTGTTTTTTTCTTCCGGAATCAGCAGTAAAAGTAGTAATAAAAGCCTATCGTAAGATCCGCTGATATTAAAAGTATTCCAATCTCTACTCGTATCAACGTGCATATGTCTATGTGTGTGTGTGTATGTGTATATATATAAGATACGAGAGAAGCACGAAGTAGCGTAACTCACGCGGATATCTGGACCATATTCTCGGTGCGCTATCGTTAATTTATGAATGTAAACACATACACATCGAGACTTTATCGCGTAAGCCGCACCTTTTATTTGCAGTTGCAAACGTAGAGAACTAAAATACCTCTCCTTTCATGCGAATACAACGGCCCGTGACATAAAATTACATTTTTACTGCTTCCGCGTGTATTTTCGCATACCGTTGATGCGTAAGATACTTAAGATTACACGGCTTGAAAATAACATCTTTCATCCAAACCTTTTTTACGTACTATAATGAAAGTATTTTATTAATAAACTCGTAAATTGCTATTTTACGATATTCTGTAACTTTTTATGTTCAAACAAACTTGTTGAATATAATTTTCATTATCAATAATGCAAGATTACATAAAAAATTTACAATCACAAAAAAAAAAAAAAAAAAAAAAAAAATACACTAATTTCTTTCAGTCGAAGGTTTAACGTACTCGTAAAAAATGATATTCAAAATGCGAAAGAGAAGAGTAATAGGAACAAAAAATTTGGCAGCGGTGGGATTCGAACCCACGCCTCCGAAGAGACTGGTGCCTTAAACCAGCGCCTTAGACCGCTCGGCCACGCTACCATATATTTATTATTAGACCGGCGAACGACACGAGCGCACACGAGTGAAATTTTAAACGCGGGAGACGCGCGAGACTTTCACAACGTCGAAACTGCAGCTAAACCGATAAGGTATCGATTCAAGTTTTATCTAAACGAGAAGAAGAAAGTTTTGCTTACTTAACGTGGCCTCTTTTTTTTCTTCTTTATTTTACGACGATAATTTTGCGAATAACGCAACGTTGCGCAATTTCTAACGTAGAAACGTATGAAACATACTCGTATGTTTTAGATTTTCTACAATTTATGTAAGTTTGAAAGTTTTCCCTTAAATTTGGTAAATGTAAGCACGAGAAAAATTTATTAACATAATGTATGAGATCTAATTTATAACTTTATCGCATAAAAATCGTTAAAACGGTATTAAACATGTGCTTGAAATTATTTTCATTTTTATGATAAAATACGTCGATAAATGAATAATGAATAATGAATAATTCATCGCGATAAATTTAAATTTTTCTTCATTTTAACAAACTTTAATCGACAACTCCAATCGATAATAAACCTTCCGAAATCAAAATTTATTTCGCTCGCGTAAAATAATGAAAAAATTAACGGTATTTTTTTAAAATACAAGATAATGCGACGTCAAATTTCCATCAACAAATGAATGAAACAAAATTTGTTTGCAATATCTTTTTAATAATAGTCGCGCATTAAATGCCATACTCGCATATTAAATGTAAACAAAACAAGATCGGAAAGATAAAAGTTTTAATTTTTCAAAGCTTAAATTACGATCCTAGCATACATTTATCTATGAATATTAAAAGATTTTCAAAAAGACGCGCATCACTCTTTTTTTTTTTGTTCTTTCCTTCCGAATCGATATGACCATTTGTGTGTTCGCGTCTTCGTTAAGAAAAAGAGGTCGGCCGGAAATCGACAGATTTATTGGCGAATGTCGGACACGTGTTAGACCCTTGCTTAATCCTCGGCTTTATTTATTTTTATTTTTGCGTATTTTTCAAAACTTCTTTTCTCTTATTTTTTTTTTTTTTTTTATTTTTTTTCCCTCATCGTACGACTCGTCGCGATATCTGACGAGAAATTTTTTTTATTTGTTCAGGCTCGATGCGTTTCATTTGCGTGAAAAACTGTGAAAGTAACGCGTATCCCAGAGTTTGAAGAGGATTTTTTATCTTGTAATTTACGAATTTTAATTTGTGTTTATGTAGTATAAACGAGAAATTAACATCGAATATTATCTTTGCGGTTAAAATACACATTAAATAATGAAATAATTGAATGACAACAATTTTAAAAACACTCGCATTTATAAATAAACATCATACAACAACATTGTCATATTTTAGCAAAACTCTCTGTCCATTATCTTTTATGAATCATTACGTTGCAAAACCAAAGTTTGTATCAATAATTTATAACTGGCTTTCGTGGCGTGAATATTTATACAATTAACCTTAAACATAAATTATCGATTTTAAACGTTAAATTAAAAAATTATTCAATATTAACACATCTATGTATCAAATATCGATATGCCAAACTCGTATATCGCTCGTTCGATATAATGAGCTTGAAAATTTCTTCGAGTCCAAGGAACAATTCGATGCGATTAAACTTTGAAATATTTGGCGAACGTGTTTGATTACAACCAGTAATCGCGAACTATTTATTCCTTCGCGAGTGTGCGCTAAGAAATAACTCGGGATAATTTGATGTATAAATCATCACGCGAAGCAGAAATGCATCAATTGCGAATCATACCGTTGAACTGTATGAACTTGCGCGATTTTACTCGTGCAACGTTATCGTTGATACACACACATATATATATATATATATATATATATATATTTCGTGCATTAACAATTACATTGGCGTTATAGGAATTTTGGCACGAACGGCAGAAATATATTCGCGTGATTTACGAAGCGAGATAAAATCTCACTTACAGCCATTTATCCATTACTAATAAGTGTTAACGTAATCGTTTGTTTTGTTAAATTAACGCGTCGCGATTATTGCCGAAAATTTTACAAAATTTAACGACGAAATATAACGCGAGCGCGCGTTATCATAAATTCAAAATTCTATGACGAACAATGGAAAGTATAAGCTTCGCGATGGCGCAGCGACAAATTTAACGCTCGTACGTTGACTTTGTCGCCATGCGTGTAAGATTACGTGCGATTGTACAAGAGGCATGGTAACCATCTCTTTAACTATTTAACCAACAATGAAACAGACACCGACACGCGACAGAGCTCGTATACGCGTACTCAACGAGTGCATTGTTTAAAGTGCTTCGGTATATGCGCAACTTATTGTTAAAGGATTTCGCGGCATTGTCAGCGCGCTCGCGCCGTGCGTTAGAAAGCGACGCAAGCGTTAAATACTCATCAACGACGCTTCAACTATTGACAAAATAAGCACGTGGCTCGTTGCTTGCACGCTCGCTCGCTCGTGGGGTTACGGCTTGTTTATTCACCGAAAGAGAGCGAGAGAGAGAGAGAGAGTCGATAAACCGTCGTACGGTCCGAGCGCTCATTGTCTTAGCTTCGTTGTGTCCGTATCGTTGGACTGATTTTTATGTACTCGACGTTGATTAAACAAAGTTTTACGCGCTTAAGTCCACGATGGCTTGCGGGATAACAGCTCTCAAAAACGATCAATATTTTTAGTGAGATTTTTCTTGTGTGTAGTTTATTTTTTAATAGTTATAGTTTAACTTATCGACTTTGCTCGAAAATTATTGCTGTATGCGGTGATAAAATTTATATACGTTATACAGTTTGTCGAAACGCAGAAAAAAGTTTCCCGTAAAAATTACAAAGTCGATATCGTGACTAAGGAACATATAATATTTATCGTCAAATTACTATACCTAATTCATATTCATTATTACGATAAATCTTGTAAAATTTAACATTGCAACTTTTACCCAAAAACTTCACTATTTATGAACCTTTAATTTTAAAAATTAACAACCGAGCAACATTATTTGGTATTTTGTTGTATTAATAAATTTTTTTTTTTTTTTTTTTTTTTATAGTAAATATCATATTTTCATTAAATCATAAATTTAGTAACTCGCGTTTATTAAAAACAAAGAAAAAAAAAATTAAAAGAAAATTTAATTAAGATGGTAAATTTTAATTATCATGAAATGTTTAAAACAACAAAAAAATACGAAGGTTTATTTATCTGTGTATATTATTTTAATCTTTGCTCGTATTTCTTTTAACAAAGATTAACGTGTCTCATTAAGAGGTATTAAAATACATCTTTGTTTCTCTTAAGCCGGATATTTTTAAAGAGCGAGAACTTAATGTAAAAAGTATTTGATGAAGGCTTAAAAGATAGTGATATATGTTTAAGAATTCATAATTAAGAATTCAAATTGAATATTTAATGATACAAAAATCTTAATGTTAATATGAATAAAATGTTAATGTTAATATTAGTAAAACTTTTTTATGAAATCTTCTATCATCAAATAAAGTATTTAAAAAAAGCCTATTTTTATAAACTTTCGCTTATCATCAAATAATTTAAAAATTTTGTTAAAATTCAGTAGCTTCTTCAAGCGCTTTTTTTTTCCTGATCTTAACAATGCTTTTCATTCAGTTAACCAAAAATATCATCCCTGTTAGATTTTTCAATGTATACCTTTCCCGATATTTGAATATCAAAAACGCGCGGAGATAACTTTTAGTACGTGTATCAAGGTTGTGCTTACATTTCCGGTAGTTTAAGGTGGCTTCTTTGACAAAGCGATAAAAAAATAATCGACGAATAGGGAGGGCGAATATTTTTTTTTTTTTTTTTTTTTCAAAAGCGAAAAACGATGAAAAAAAAACTTAGAACGCGTGTGCGTACGTTGTGTTCCTTTTACAAACACGGCTTCTTTCTCTTTTTTTTTCTCTCTTCCCCTCTCTCTCTCTCTCTCTTTCATACTCAAAACCGGACAAAGTCCAAATATCAAATTTTATCGAAAATATTATGCTTTTACAACGACAAGCTTTGTACGTTCCTCATCCGTAAATTTATCGCACGCGCACTCGTTTCTTTTTCTTTCGCATAACACATGCGGCGCGTCCTCGTGTTACTTTATTTTTGTAAACTCACGCAAACAGCTTCTGTTTTTTTTTTCTTTTTTTTTTTTTTTTTTTTTGCTTTCATAAGAGTACCCTGACACGTCTATGTTCGCAAACAAATTTACTCGTATTGATTCACGTTCAAGGCTGGCTTGAAAGTTTCTTTGGGTTATAAGGTCGACCTTATGTTTTTCGTGAAATTTGACGATGTAGAAAAAATGTTTGTGTATCTTATTTTAATATTTTTTTTTTCTTTTTGTTGTAGATTTGTGACTGACATTTTTTCAAATACTAATTTTGTTTTTCAATTAATTGTTTCAAATTTCATTGACAAAATTATTTCATTCGTAATATTTAATTAAATATTAAATAGCGCTTTTACTTTGAAACGTTCACATTTCAGATAAATTTATAATTAACAAGAAGTTGATTTTGCTCGAATAACTAATTAATTTTATTTTCAAAATGAAAACAAATTTCTATAAATAATGATGATTGTTGTGTACCTGATGAAATTTGCTGAAAATAAAACTTTTAAAAAATTAAATAAAAATTTTATATCACACTAATTTTTACAAAATTTTATTTTAGTTTGATTCACTTTAATAAGAAACATTTTGTTTACACTTTGTTAATGTTCAATAAAGTATTCGAGTATCGTAAAGGGATGCTACATACATATGCAAAATCAGCGTATTTCATAAATACGCCAATACCGAAAACACATTTCTATCACGTCCGTGAAATAAATAATATCCCGTACATCTAATCCATCAGATTCCTCCTTTTTCGACGAATTCGTCGATATACCTATATGTACATGTATATTTCACTCAATCCTCTCTCGTTTCATACTTCGCCGAGAATTCGCCGTCGTTTTATTCAACGCCGCCGCCGACAACGGCGACAACGACCCATGGGATGCCAACGCGAACGTTAATAAGAATTTCGAGGCGCGTTCAACCGTACCGAGAAATATTCTCCCGCTAATATGACAACTGAATTTCTTATCTTTGAAAAATGAGCGACGGATTGTATTACTCGCTCGGTCGTGCGATAAATTATCGTCGCTTTCTTTTATTTATGTTGTTTATTTTCTTTGCATAATAATTGGCTAAACCGTGCCTCGATCGTTCCAAATGAATCACATTTATCGTATTGAATAAAGCCCCCTATAATTTTTTTTTTTCTTCATTAATTTTACAATCGTTAACGCGGCGTGTGAATAATATACTCGAAAATGTGAAAATTTAAAAATACACAAATTCAAATCCAGTTTCAATAAAAATTTACTCGTCGAGCCTTTTTACTCTAGATTTTTCCCACTAAAAAGGAAAAGCCATCCTTTTTATCATTGGTGATAAAACCAAATGTCATGAAAAGCTGCAACAATCGTAGCAAAAAAAAAAAAAAAAAAAAAAAAAAAGAAAACCAAAAAAACACTTGCAGCTAAAATTGTCGCCGCCTAATGATTTCTCTAACGTTACGCCGGCTCGAGTAATTCTCACGTTTCGCGCATGTACCACTATAACGACTAACGCCTATCTCTCATCCCTTTGCTTCTATTCTACTATTTTTTTTTTTTTTTTTCTTTTCCTTTCAACGTCGAGGCGCTGGCAGTGGTATCACGCGTGAATAAATTCGCGACTTACTCGTGAATCTCAACTTGGGTCGTATAAACATCACGCGCGGCGAGAAAGAAAAGATAGAAAGCGGCCACGGCGAAATATTGCCGAGGGATTACACTCACAGACGCGCCCGTCCGTCCGACTATTTCGTTATGTTCCCTACGTTTGTTTGTTTCGCTTTTTTCTTCTTTTTCCTTCATTTTTTTCATTCTCGTTTCTTTATACTTTTTCACCTTTTGTTTCGCGCAACGCGTTATAAGTTTCCTCGCATGTATGGGCTCGCCTTCGCGTGGGAGAAAGTCGCGAATAAAACAAAAGGAAAAGAGAGAGATGGAGAGATAGTAGAAAAAATAGAAAGAGTAAGCGAGAGAAATAGAGAGAGCGGAAGATGAACGTGCAAGTGTTAAAAAAATTGAGACGCGGAAAAGAAACAAATAAGAGAGAGAAAGATTAAAAGAAAGAGCTCTTTTCTTTCATTTTGCGGTAGATATTAGTTTGTAAACTTTTTAAGAATATATATGGCTTACTGAAACAAAACTCCGAAAAAATCAAATACGGTGTTCAAAAGCTTAGTTCGAAAAACATATTTTCATTCCCTTTCTTTTTTTTTCGTTAAAATGTTAAGTAGTAACAGACAATGCATCGTCAGCCTTTGAGTAAATAAAAATTAATTACGTGTATATTTAGTATACGTTATATATAAAAATCAAGACGATAATTTTATTCTTTATTCTAACCGGCAAATATGATTTGTTTGAAATTAATTTAATTCAACGTTAAAATCTATGATTTAGTTCTTATTTAAAGAAAACGTTTTAGAATGAATTTTATTAAAAAATTAATGTAGCATTGGTTAATACTAGTCGATAAAGATTTAAATAAATCTTTTGTTGATAGAAACGTAAAATCTTACTTTAGTAATGTAAATTTTTAATAAAAATTATTTTTTCTTTTCTTCTATTTTTATTTCGTCAAATTTAACGTCGATTTAATAAGAAGCATTTGCAGAATTAAATATAAAAACTTTCATTAGGAGTAGTATAAGTATCGCTCATAAACTTTTTGCGATGGTTTGAAAGCTAATCCTTTTAAGACTTTATAGCCTGCAGCTACGTTACTTCAATATACTTGCAAGGTAGCCAACTTAGGAGGGTCAGCCAAGGTTTTAAGACAGTGGTTCCTACGCCCACTATTAAAATGTTTATAATTTCATTATTCATTTTATTAATTATTCTTCTTTTCATCTAAATATAATTAGAATTTTTTTAAATCATTTTACGTTCTTAATTTTATATTTTTCGTGTATATAAAAAATAATCATATGAAAATTAATATTATATTAAGGCTCTCAGTCGAATAAATTTGATAAATTTAATTTCATTTACATTGTTCTTATTTAGTGTTTAATAATTTGCGATGAAAAATATTATTAATAAACTCTCTCTCTCTTTCAACTACTTAACGATTATTTATTAAATATCATAAAAGCTAAAATTTCAAAATCGGAATAAAATTAAAATTCGCAAACTCAACTGAAGCTTTACAACGTACGGATATCTTTCATCGGAGCGTACTCGGTCGGCGAATATTTAAACTAACGACGCCGTTCGTCGCAGCATCAAAGACTTTAATTGCCACCGAGCTATTATTCTCTTTTCTCTTTGCCGCATAACTATTATTAATAAACGCTCCCGCGTTTTCTGTACATCGTCGCTGTGACGACGACGCGCGCTCGTAAACGCTCGAGTTCGATGCGAAAGTCGAAAGAGCAACGAGAGAAGGAAAGAAAAAAACAAAAAAAAAAAAAAAAAGGACGCGTTTTGCTTGAATCTTAACGAGGGTAAATAAATAATTCAAGCAGTTGGTCTAATTTTGTGCGGCAGATACATTATAAAAATACTATATATGTGAAATTACTAAGTAATTTTCAGCCGTTAAAAAAAAAAAAACACAAAGTAAATGTACCAATAACTGATCAATTAAGATAAAATTGAGTTTTGAGCAGTTGGTAATTGGTACATTTACATTGTGGATTTTTCCTACAGTAATGACAAGACTTTTACAAATTAAAGTGAAAAATTTAACGTACGTGTATAATTAATCAAAAAAGTTAAAAATAATATTTCTTACTTACTTAAAATAAAAGAATTTCATAAAGAGAAAATATGAAACAATTATTATTATTATTTAAATATTTACAATATCCAATAAGAGTTATTTTTGGAGTCTATTCCGTTTTCCTTTTAATTGTCTTTACTGATACCATTGCAATACTTTCGCACTACTATTGCAATAAAAATACGGTGGAAAAATCTAATGGAGATGAGTGAAATCACCCTTACTTTACTTACAAAAAGTAAACCCTGCATAAGAAAAAAAAACATCAATGTATTCAAACATTTAACGATGTATTTTTACCCTTTACGGGGAGATTTTATTTATGGTGTCATAAATTTATTTCTTATCTCCCACTGTAAGGTATTTATTTTGCTTTATCTGTTTAAAGTAATTGCTTTTGTGTATTTACAAGCTCTTACGTACCGTAAATGAGATTAATAAATTTTCAACTATAATTTATATAGACTTTAAATAATTAATTAAGGAAAGAAAATACATATATTTATTGTTTTTATATAATTGGTTTTTATTATATAATATACGCTGCAGTGTTTTAACGAAACGGTATTTAATCAAAAATTTCATTTGGCAAATTACACAAACCGAGTGAGAATTTTATAACTTACCACGTAAACCATTTTAAGAATATGAATAAGCAATATTACGCTTACATACATATATTCTTCCTTATTTTTACGATAACTGTTGCGGTATATAAACAAATTAAAAAACATTATTACCAAATACTCAATCGACTAAATGATAAAAAAAAAGTTACACTCGTTTAATATTTCAAATCTATATATGCACCGTTTTTTAATAACTAAAAGCAAAGATCAAAAAATCCTCATGCGACTTGTTTCCGTTCACATCAAAGCCTGCTCTTTTCGCAATAATAAAAAAAAAAAACAAAAAAAAAAAAAACTATAAAAAAGAGAAAAGAAAAAAAATCTCACGCGCTTATAGCAGCGAAATATCCAGGGTGGCAATATAGGCCGCAAAAATGTGTCATCGGGCGAATCGACGACTCATGGCTCGTTTGAGATCGTAAGAAGTGTCCTAAAAGCTTCGAGGGCGTGGCGACGACGAGAAGCGCGACGTCAAAGGGAGCCGCCGCGCGATTAACAAGCCGAAAAGAGGATAAAGAAGAAGAGTACGTGAGAAAGACACGAGCGTCCGCGCCGTCGTAAAAGATACCGTGGACGCGCAATAACGAGGACACGCGCGCGCGCACCTATAAACGCATATCGGATTCATCGATGTATTATACGACGAGGCCTAAGCAAACATCGAAATTAATTAAGAGAGAGAGAGAGAGAGAGTGAGAGAGAGAGAGGCAAAGTTGTTAACTATATATGAAAAGGCCATTAAAAGCTGCGAGCTTCTCTCTCTCCCTCTCTCTCTCTCTCTTTTTTTTTTTATTAAGAATAGAAATGTTCGCGGATCCAATTAGGATTTTTGGCTTGAGTTACGCGTGCGTATGTGCGTCTTAGCTATGTTTACTCATCAAATGAGGGGGTCGCATAGCTCGACGGAAAAATGAGGGATTAGTCGTTAAATCGATACTTATATATCCCTTCGTTCCTCTTTGAGAAATACTTATCGCGCTCTTGCATACGACAATAAGAATGAAATAAAGGATGTATTAGTATATATGCTACGCACGTGTATAAAAAAAAATTAAACGTCCTTGATTCCCTTGGTAAACGAATAATAGCAATTTTCTTTTCTTTCTCCCTTTTTTTACAAACCATTTTTTTTTTTCTTTGTTGTATCAGCATTCGATATAATATGTTATTGCAAGCGTTCTTGTCTATCTTTTTTTAGCTTTATTTTCTTTATATTTGGCGTTACAAATGTACATATGTATGTGTGTGTGTGTGTGTGTGTGTGTGTGCGCGCGCGAAAACGTAGACAACGTTAAAGCTCTTTGTAAATTCATGAGGCAACCAAGTGCACCGAGTTGATTCGATATATGGATTCAGGAAACGCTTGAATTAATTATTGGAAAATAACGTGAAATAAACATGTGTTACGAAAGAGACGAGTCAATGTCGCGAGACTTGATGCCTTGTAAATATATCTTTACTCTTTCGAATATGAAATACGAATCAATTTATAGATAATTTTAAATTAACGGATTTTTTCAAAAAATTATTTAAACTTTTTTTTTCTTTACGTCCAGCATTTTTCCATCTATTCTACATTCAATAATTATAATATTTTAAAAGGATACGATTAACTACTTAAAATATATAAATAAATACATCTGACGTTAAGATACTTACTTATTACTACTTACAATGCATCAAAATTCCATGGAAAGATTTATCCACTTCCGCTCACGTGAAATTAGTAATACAAATTGTCATATATTTAATAGATAATGCACGTAAGATTCAATTGATTAATCAAATGAAATATATATTTTTTTTTTCTTTAATAGTCTACCAATGTAAAAAAAAATGATTTTGGATAAAATTAAATTTTTTAAATTAACTTTGAATAAATCGCATCAAATTAAAAGTTGAATCCATAAAATATTGGACCACCGCCACCACTACCACCAAATTTGATGTTAGTTTGTTAATGTAACAGATTTGTAGTTTCAAATACTAAATGTGGATAATTTATATCATCAATGATATTGGTAAGACTACTTTTTTTTTTTAAATTCTTCAATAAATTTAAGTTGATGATAATATTAATGTTTATTAAATACATTCATAAATGCGACATGAAACTTTACATTTGTGAATATCTAAAATTGTAAAATCCTTTCAAGCAAACTTATGAGCTAGGTTATTGTATACTTCGGGAACTAAATTTTAGAACAACCTTTTAAGAAGGAGCAAGATAATAACGTAGCTCTAAAATCACATGAATGTTCACCAACGTAATTTCGAATATTAAAATTACGTTCCCAAAATAACTCGTGCAAAACTGCCAGTCAACGAGAGCTTTATCGAGATTGACAATCCCGTACATCGCAACGAAAGCCAAGCATCGTAACTACGATGTGAAAAAATCCGCGTGAAATTGCTCGTTAAGTAACCTGACATTGACGGATCTCTCTCTCTCTCTCTCTATTTATCTCTCTGTACTCGCCGGATGTTAAGAAAGTACCACGAGATAGTTATACGATGAGACGATTCGTTAAAAGCGTCACGGCTTACCGTCGGATTCAGACCATCGATGAATATTCCCAAAGTGAAGGGATGAAAATAAACCGTCTCATCGATCCAGTATACAGTTGACGACTGGGCCAATGTATAATAGTCAGAATCGCATTAGATAATGAAGTATCGCGATGATAAAGTCTTAGCGATAAGAAAGAAACTGTATTTTATTGATCGAAATTTTTATAAAATAATTGACAAATTGTTCATAAAAGGAAGAAGAAAATTTAAAACGGCATAGCGGCGAGCGATGCAACGAGTCTGCTATGCGACGGGTTACGATACTCATCGTGTGAAGGATCGTTAAAAGTTATTCTCCTCTTGTAACTCCACTCGACTCGCTGATGCGCTCGAGTTTGTCGTCTTCTTCTCTCGTCCCTCGTTTACTTTGCGCATTATCTCGAGTCCGAGTATCTTTTAAGCTTTTGTTTTCGCACAGTGCCAATGGTAATAGTATGGCATAGCGAGAAAATCATGGAAAAAAGAACGATGGACTTTTGACGTTTATGTAAACTGAAATTTCTCTATCAGAGGAAGCTCGTGTTTTTTAATAGCTTGATAACGATTTTTTTCCCTTCCTTATTTTAATTTTTATTCTTTTTTTTTTTTTTAATTAATTTTGTGAAAAAAAAAAAATTATAAATCTTTTCTTTTAAAAACATTTTTTACTCGTTATTAAATTACTGATATTGTATAATAATATACGTATAATAATACACGTAAACTATTATGCAAAACAAAAATTAATTATAAGTTATACGTTTTTTTTATTCATAAAACTTTGTTGATTCTCAGTTATTATTCTGTAAAATACATACCAGCCAGATAGTTCTTTAACCTTACATAACTTTCTAAATTTAAGGTTTTTTACGCTTATTTTTCTCTCTCTCGCTTTTTTATGTGTTGTCTCCTCTTCCTCTCGCTTTATTTCTCTCGTCTCTCGTCTCTCTCTCTCTATTTCTCTCTTTCTTTCCTTCTTCCTTTCTTTCTCTCTACGCTTTTATAAGTATTCTTCAATTTTTTTCTTCTACGGCTATTTTCCAAGACCAGAGAAAAATATTCAGTTGTACGTCAATTTTTTGAAATACAAGCCAAATATTAGGGTGCACAATCTGAGCTTGAGGATATAAAATCTTTTTTTTATTCTATCTCTTTGGTTATTTTAGCTTAAATATTGTCTCTTAAAATGCAAATTTTAACGTACATTGTTTTGCATTTATAAAGAGAGCATTATATACGTTGTTTAAAACTGTTTAATTTAAATTAATTATTATTAAATGTTAAATCAATCTCTTAATCTAAATAATTTATCAATAAACAGACGTATTTAATAAATAAATTTTACGTTTTGTTAAAAGAATTCCCACATTCTAATAAAAGTATTTTTTCAAACGATAAAAAGTTGCGAGAAAATTTTTAAAAAATTTTAAACAAATTTTAAGGCTCGAGGTTAAACAGTAAACATATGCGCAGGTAAATTTTGTCCAAGATGTAATTCCGTAAGCTTCTTAGAGCTGTTATTGTAAGGAAACTTTTTACGCTTTTCATATTTGTGCGAAGATACAATTTGTTTGGCCTCCATATAAACGTTTCACTTTCTTCCTTTCTCTCTCTACCTCTCTTTCTCTTTTTCTTTTCCCACGCGAAGTAACAAAGCCAACTATACTTTATTAAGTTTCTCTCCACTTATTCCCGCAAGTCCAATGATAAACACGCTCGCGGGAAAACGAAAGAGTAGAGAAGAAAACAGAAAAAAAAAAAAAAAAAAAATTAAGCTAGAAAAAGATATTCTCCCTTTCCTATTATTTTCCTCCCGCTTTCTCTTTCCCTTCTTTCTCGTAGCAAAAGAACAAAAGAATTGTGTACGCAGAGAGCTAAGGACATACGGCGTTTTCTCTGGCTTCTCGACGCCTTTACGTAGAAATGAATAAGTGAAGCCGTAAACGACGACGACGACGACGACGACGACGGTCACACTTTTGGGACCACTTTATTCCGTTCGCCCGTACATTTATTATTCGATACCGACCCTTGGCGACGTTGTCTTTTTTATTCATTTGTGGATTTTTTTCTTTTTGATTAACTGAAAATACAAGACGACGCGTACCAGAGAAAAGCCTATAAGAGAATGAATTAAGTTGAGGAGAGAGAAAAAAAATTCGCATAAGAAAAAGTCCATAAACTGATTGTTCAAGCAAATAAAATTGGATGCAATTTTACAAGTTTTTAATTTAACGAAATGTTTTGAAGATACGAAAAAAAGCTAGTTACTGTTGAATTTTTTTAAAACTTCCATATCCGATTTATACATAATTATTAAAAGAAATCCACACAATGTGGGAACAAAATATGTTTTTTAATTTTTTTTTTTTTTTTTTATAAAATAAAATGAAAAATGAAATAATCGTTAAAAATAAAGAAAAAAACTCGAAGAAAGTGTAAGTCTAAAAAGAAAGAAACTTTCCATGGTCGGCTCTTATCGCGGTATCGTATGCAAGCAAAAAGGTAAGCGAGAGCAAGGTTACAGAGAAAGAGAGAGAGAAAGAGAGAACTCGTTGCGGATGCTTGGGCGCCAAGTACAATGACTTATAAACATTTCACGCACGACCCCTCGGGCTTCATTTTGCAGTTTCATGCCTGGAAACTGTCAGCCGGGCTTGAAAGACACTTTTGTTGGCTATTGACCCGTGACAGTGAAGCGACGGGAGCAGCAGCGCTTCGGCTTTCAACGTACCTCGAGCGCGCATCTCGATTATGCGCTTTTTCTTCTTTTCCTTCTCCTTGTCTCTCTCTCTCTCTCTCTCTCTCTTTCTTTATATATATATATATATATATATATATATATATATCTTTAGCACGGTGCTCTACAGCATGAATACCTCGCTCTTTTCGTGGTTTGCATACTTGAAGCTCACAAGTAAGAGAAGCTGAAAAATAACAAGTGGATAAATATTGTGCGCGTGTGCACGCGCGGATTAAAATTTTCGTCGCATTTGTCAATCTCGCGCCTTGCGCCATTCTTTTGTAGGACGAAGAAAGGAAAGAAGGAAAAAAACAACAAAAGGTTGCTCGAGATTGATATTACGTTGTATGCGAGCAATTATACAAAGCGCATTTTTCATTTATATAAATACATAGCTTTTTTCTGTTATTATTATGCGAGATGTTGACCTAAATTTTGTTCAGTGATAAGAGAATAAATTTCACTGTCTTGTAAAAATTAATGAATACGTTTTTTTTTTTTTTTTTTTTTTTTTATTTATTTATTTATTTTTTTTTTTTTTTTTTTTTAATTTTTAACGAAGTTTTTAATTCATCGAATAAGTTCGTGAAATATATTGTCAAAAATAATTTTTAACTATCTTAATGACGAAATTAAAAAGAAAACATTTCTAAATTTTTTACAAAGTTGTGAATACACTTTATTCTTAACAATGAATTGTAAAAAGAACCATTTAAACAAATCTTTATTCAACCTTCTTTTTTTCAACTAATTTTTGAGTTAAAGGTGTGAGAGTGCTCATAAATCTAATAAATCTGTCCTTATCGTCTGCTTAATCGATGAACCTTTTATTCTACATCTTCATCTTCCATCCGTTTTCAATTTCCAATAAGGAATAAATAGGAACTGATACGTATTACCTCCTACGAAGCAGACGTCGCCCGGCTATACTCGTGAGCGCGAATAACGTTACGAATTCCTTATTGCCTTAAAGGCTCGATGGAGCGGGCCTATGTCGGCGCACAAGGAGGGCAACTCCACGAGCATTACAAGTGTATGTACACATACGGAAACGAGACACGACTTCCTTTGTGGGCCAACAAAGCAACGCCGGTAGAGCCTTTTCGGAAACTTCCAGGCGACGGTCATGCGACAGCTCGGGTCAAATGTCACTTTAACTCCGAGCTCGTTCAACTTATACGTGTCCTTGTATGGTTGTTGTATGCGAGTGTCTTTACGGCGTTGCTTACATTGCACGTAACTCGAAGCGTCGTCGCACTTGGAGACGAATATGTACAATGAAGCTTGATCAAACGATAGTTGCGCGAAGCTTCCTCGTGGAGAGTTTCGAATTCTGGTATATTATTATACTGTCTCCTGTGTTAAGAGATATAACTGTGTACACCGAAGATGAACTCGTGTGTATATGATGGTGTACGCAGGGTTGTTGTATATGAGTACGTTGTTAGATTACTTTCTAAATTAAAATTTGGAAAATTTCACCGCGGTAAATGAATATTCATCAATTCAAAAAGATAAGTCTCCACATGAATGCGTTTGTAACTCTAAAACAATAAATTTTATCCCAAGTAGTATTTCACTTTGTATAACGGCAATGCGAAGAGATGTAAAAGGATCTACGAATTTAAAAACTAATCAGCTATTTGAACTAATTAATTATTTTATCAATTGAATGATGATATAATAATTTAAAATTTGTTCAAGTACAAATGACATATTTCATCAAAATACCATTTATTAACGGCATATTTTATTAAAATATAACAACAGAATTTAAACTTAAAATTATAATATTCAATACATTAAATGATAAATATTTTTATTACTATTTAAATTTTTGTTTCAGGGAATATCAATGTTGCAGCGGTTTCGCACAAATGAATCTCTTAGCGATCTGTCGTTTACGATAAAAATCATCAGGTATTTTCGACTATAAGACTTTTTATGGATATATACAAAGGCTCGTCAGATTAAAACTCCAGTTACGCTGCAATAACGTTAAGTGGAAGATCAGTCTGATGCAATTTCTGCATACCGACAGCAAACATCTTGAGTTTCTCATTTCCAGCTCCGAAGCAGTTCTCCTTACGCAGCCGCTCTGGATTGCAAATACCAAAACTGGCGGAATCCGATCGGAACTTGTCGAGAGTTAGCCTGCGAGCAACCTCGGATAGCTTCGTAATTATCACGGACGTTAATCGTCGGTTAATAAGACAAGTGCCGTACAATCACCGCTATTATAATGAACAACATCTCCAGAGGACTCGTGTTCGACTTCGCCGACAATGCAAGCCAGCAGAATATCACGATGCCGCTCGATTGCGACGCAAATATGCCCATCATTACCCTACTCAATCAAATTCTCTACTCCATCATTTGCATCGTCGGGCTGCTCGGCAACACCCTCGTCATCTACGTGGTACTGCGTTTCTCCAAAATGCAAACCGTCACCAACACCTACATTGTCAATTTGGCCGTTGCCGACGAGTGTTTCCTCGTCGGTATACCCTTCCTTGTAACGACGATGAGTCTTGGTGTCTGGACCTTCGGTAAAATCATGTGCAAAGCCTATATGACTTCAACGAGTATCAACCAATTCACCAGTAGCATATTTTTATTCATTATGAGCGCCGATCGTTACATTGCAGTTTGCCATCCAATATCTTCACCCAAGCTGCGAACTCCGTTCATTGCAAAAATGGTCTCGCTTACGGCTTGGATTACCAGTGCCATATTCATGATTCCGGTATTCCTCTACGCGAACACGATGGAGACTAAAGACGGGATGATGAGCTGTAACATTTACTGGCCGGACGATCACGGTGGCCAAACCACTTTCACCTTGTACAGCTTCGTCTTAGGTTTTGGAATACCCTTAACTTTGATCTTTATTTTTTACTTTCTCGTGATTAGAAAATTGCAAACGGTGGGACCGAAAAACAAATCCAAGGAAAAGAAACGTTCGCATCGTAAAGTGACGAGACTCGTTCTTACAGTAATTACAGTTTATATTATTTGCTGGTTTCCTTACTGGTTAACGCAAATGGCTCTTATTTATACAGAACCCAATCAGTGTCAGTCGCGCATCAACATCACCACCTTCTTATTGGCTGGCTTTCTCAGTTACTCGAACAGTGCCATGAATCCGATACTCTATGCCTTCCTAAGCGACAACTTCAAGAAGAGCTTTCTAAAAGCCTGCACGTGCGCTGCGGGCAAAGACGTTAATGCAACGCTACACATCGAGAACAGCGTGTTTCCTCGAAGGAACAAAGCGAACGCCGAACGCGCGCAGTCGAACAAACTGGTGACGTCCGGCAACTCGAAAAACGACGGCGAGGACGAAGAGAACGAGCGCGGACTTTTGATTAGCAAGACGTCGACGACAACGGTGACGATGACCTCGCGATCGAACATCACCGTCACGAGCGAAGTGAGAGATCCGTCGAATCAGCAAAAGGACAAGGACGCTTTAAAGAACGGCACTCAACTCACTCTGCTCACTCAGGTATAAGGAGCTCTGTGAGTGAAGAGACGCTAATCGGTGTCATCAAAGTATAATGTACAAATTAAAAAAAGAAAAAAAAAAAAAAGAAAAAAGAGAAAAAAAAGACGATTGAATTCAATATAAGGTAACAAATGAACAAGTTTCTAAGGAATAAAAAAATCGGAATGCTACTGTTGGCATTGGAATAATGTGTCATAAATCGATTTCTAAAGTAACGAAGCACTTTACGAATAAAACGTTTAACGCTGCAACGAACAAGTCGAATATATAATTATGAACCTTTTATGAATACAAACATATTGTTTAAAATATACATAAAGTTTATAATTTAAGAAAAAATTTGTTCAAAATTTGTCGGGAAAATAAACAACCGACGAAACAAATGCTAACGAACGAGTCTATTCGAAAAAGATTAGAGACTGATGATTGGAGCTTAAACTTAATCACCTTTATTTCCTCTAGATTTTTCCTTTTTAAAATTTTGTATTCGATCATTTAAATAATATTAAGTTGAACAAAACATTCACTCTTTAAAAAGATACTCATTTTCATTTTACACTTTTTCTTTATTTTATTATCTATTTCCACTTGATTTCATTCTTTCATTCTTTCAATCTCTTTTATTCTTATAAATGAAAAGATATTTTTGTTTGAAAACAAAAAAAAAACAAAAAAAAAAAATCGAACGAACCAAAAATAGAAATATCGATTTAACTATTATGAAATTTAGTCCAATCAGAACAGGACAAATCCTCAAAGATTGTCAATCGATGTCCGAACGTACCAAATATTAAATTAACGCATAAGTATTGTAATTAGCCAAACTTAATGAACGTCGATGTTTTACCGTTGATTTTTGTGGACAAAAAAAAAAAAAAAAATAAGAAACTTATATTATAGATAATGTTAGCAAATTCTTTTTCTTATATTAACATACATCAATCCGTGCGTGTATATAAATATCATTGACAATAGAATTATTATTTGTCCTAGATTAACTTCTAATTTAATAAAAAAAAAAAAGTCTTGTAACATAAAAACAAAGGAATAAGCTTACTTTGTAACTTCGAAAAAGATATTTGCTAACATATTTATTAAAAAAAATAAACATTTTTAATCATAAAACAGTAATCGCAACAGGTTTGCAAATAAATCGCTACAATCATCGCTGCCGAATTCGAGCTTATTAATACATCGAGAGAAGTAAGATGCTTTTATTGAGGATATAATGGAAAAAAAATTTAGGACAAAATGATTTTTTTTTTTAAATTTGTTATTAATTTTAACGTATTTTATTATTTAAAAATGATTTTATTAATGAATCGACAAGTAAATATTTTATTTAAATTTTTTTCTCAAGCGGAAATACACCTTGCACAATAATTCGAAAAATTTCAAGCAATTACCAAGTTATTCCAACTCGAGGTCTTCCTTATGGAATTAAAAAAAAAAAAGTTCGCTTTAACGAGACCTTAAGTATCAAGTGTTTGCTGTTAACGATTCACTTTATTTCGAATTTCAACGCACAACTACTTCTATTATCTCGAGTCTATATTCGCAGGACGAGAAACTATGTACACACACACACACACACATATACACACATATACACCTTAGCTATCATCGAAACAATGCATACACGCTCGAACGAAGCAAAAGAGAATCACAAAATAAAACGCGACGAAGAAGCGTAAAAAGAAAAGGTGTATAAGAGAATAAAGAAAAAGAGAAGAAAAGAGGCGAAAATTCGTGCAGCGAATATCAAACGTAGACGTGATCTTAGGTAATGTAATCTTCGTTGTACGCGCGCATCCATGCGCGCACGTGATGAAAATTTAACGTAGACCGTATAGAAGGCTTAGATTGTTTGGGAGGAAGATGGAAGGGGTTGGTTATATAGAGTTATCTACTCATGCACACACACACACACATACATGAGCGCACTTACACGACATACGACACATCGAATTGCGTGTTTTAGTCATTTGTTTTGCGCTGGTTTATTATATAGATTTGTTTCGCTATGTATTAAAAACATGTTTTCATTTTCGAGATCGATAAATGAAGGGTAACCTTATTTTTGTTAAATCGACGCAAGGTACTTGATTTTTCTGTAACTCGAGAGGATGTTCAAGGACAATTTTTTTTAAAGAATTTCTAGGTTTTCGTGGAACCCTTTTACATCTCCTAAGATTGAATTCTACATATTACATTGGAGCTATCTATACACGAACTAATTATTTTGACTGTAGCGTTAAATAATGTTAATGATTGAATTGTATACTAATTAAAAAAAAGGTTGTTTAAATCTCCGATATGGGCGGAATGTTTTGTCGCGTTTTACCTGTTGCTCTAAAGAAAAGTGAAAGTAAATGTCTCTGTTGTTAATATTAATTTTCATTAGATTTTCTAAAAAAAACAAAAAAAAAAAAAAACTTTTACTATACTCAAAGTACATTAATAAAGTGTATTAAAAAAAAAAGAAAGAAAGAAAGAAAAGAAAAAAAAAGAAATATGTATGTAAGAAAAAAAAAATTTGTGTAACTATTACGTCATAGGGACATTTAATTTGGTAAAAAAATATTATATACATAAACAATGTTCGCGCAATCGTACATTCGTTTCTAGTAAAAAAAAAAAAAAAAAAAAAAAAAAAAAAAAAAAAAAAGAAATAAATAAAATAAATAAATAAATGAATGAATATCAAGTGATATACTCCGTGTAAAATATTTTATGTATAATAAAAATAGGTCATTTATTTCTATATAAGTAATAAAAAAATGTAATATATTGATGGTACTGTTTATTGCAGTTATGTTTCCATACGGCAGACGATGCGAAAAACTTCCCGGAACGAAATAAAATAAATAAATTAAAATTGTAAAACGATTGTTGTTGCACACCTTGCGAAGCTTATCGATGTAAAAAAAAAGTCGCTGTTAAATCTAAGAAATCCCGCTGCAAGGTAATCTAATTAAAAGAAAAAAAAAAAAAAAAAAAAAAAAAAAAAAAACATGTTTCCTTTAACGAATACTAGAAAAGAAAAAGAACAAAGAAAGAAAGAAAAAATATATGATATATATGCGTACTAAACATTTTTGTATAAGAGATACGTTTATTTCGAATTATGAACTTATTTTAATTATATAAGTCGTAAAATTTTTTAAATAAAAATAATTATTTATTACCATTATCTAGATTCATACCATATCCCCTATTCTTCATACTATTAATCAAGCGATAATTTTCATAAACTAATATCTTATTTCACATTCTTTTAAATTACATTCTTAAAAAATAATTCTACTTCTATCGTTTAACATCAAATTTTTCATTTAATTAGGTAAAGAAAATTACAAACGTCCATTACACCTTATTTATATGCCTGTACGAATAACTAAATTTACGAAATTTCCGTGGTCGTTACTCACAGTTACCCAAGTTATTCAAGCAAATATCCCAGAGAGACAATTGCAGCAGCAGCAGCAGCAGCTAGTTTAATGAAGCGGGAGGTTACCAGGCTCTCAACCTCTAGTTTTTCTAAAGCAAACCGAACGCTCGTACAGGTAATTTAATTTTTTTTTTTTTTTTTTTTTTTTGTTTTGTTAATTATTGAATCCTGAATGAATGTGCAAGAAAAGCTTGAATGGGAATTCGCAAGGTATTTTTAAATTTGAATCTTATTATATGTAAATGACTACTAAAATAAATTATAAATTCCAACTATAAATTATTCGAAAACATGCGACACTCCGAATTAAATTTTGAAAACAATAACAATATTCGATTTATCGTTAAAAAAATTCTATCGTCTTTCTATTTTCACAATAAATAATACCATTAAAATCATCATCTTTGTAACAAAAGAAAAACAGTTGGGCTTGTAGTATCAAATAAATCGAATAAAGTAATCATCCATAAAATGTCGATCTCCTTCACTGTAGCCATTAGTTAAATCAAGCGAAATCGTTTAACGATCAAACGAATTATAATTAATTAAGTAAAAAATAATCGACAAAATGAAATCAATTTTCTAATCCAGTAACTTCAACTTCGATTAAAAATTTTAAGTATGTATAAGACATACACACAACACACAACAGTAACCCGTAAACATTTAACAAGAGTTGTCAAAGAAGGGAAAAAATCTTTGCCCGGTACCTCGGCAACGTTTTACCCTCATCTAATCGAGAATATTTAGCAAAAAGAAAAAAAAAAATGAAGACGGAAGGAAAAGGAAATTTTTTTTTTTTTTTTTTTTAATGTTCGCGTACTTTATCAGTTCTTCCCTCTGGCCAATCAAACGCTGGTTAGATCCCTTTTTTTCTTTGGCTTAATGAATAAATAAGCGAGTAGACTTTAAATATCGAGGAAAATAATGTTATAAGCTTCGATGGAACGCGCAACGAATACGTCGACGTTGAAGCTTAAAAAGTTTCGACGCGATGCAGCAACTAAGATGATTGCGTAAATTAAGGTATACATAAGTACGAGAGAAAATTTTCTTAAAGCTTATTCGACGCGCGACTTAAAAAAAGACAAAAGAAAATCCAACGCTGATCGGCAAAAAGTTTGCGGTTACTCTTGTTTGACGAGATAGAAAAAAGTTGAATACTCGATATTTGCCTAATTGACTAAAGGCGATTCGAGATTATCTCGCAAGAAGCTTTTTGTGATTCTTTTTTTTTTTTTTTTTTTGTTGTAAAAATATCCGCGAACGAGATAAAAAATAAAAAAAAAAAAAAAAAAGAAAACAAAATACGAACGTTTGAAATTTAATTTATTCGTTCCTATCACGGAGTAAAGCTCGTGAAAAAGTTTCATAACTCTAAACGTTTCTTTGAAAAAGTTTAAAGTAAACGAAGATCCGTAGTAGCGGTAATAACAGAACGAGTTTGCATAATTTTTCACTGTCCTTAGGAAAATTTCATTAAGGTCTGCGAAAATTAAAATTATTATACTTGGTTCGTTATACTCGAGGAAAAGTATATTCGAAAGATATTTTCTCATATTTTTTTTTTTTTTTTCAATGCTTCTTTAATAAACGTTAAGTAACATAATATAAAAAATTATAAATTTTTACTTTGTTCATTTTTTTTTTTTTTTCTTTTTTTTTTTGTATTTTTAAAATGTTTTATTTAGATAATCGAAGTGAAAAGTGTATTAAAAATACGTTAATATTTCTAGACTTTTCAATGACGTTTTAGATTTTTTTATACTATTTTTTCTAATTAACAATGATTATACGACAAGAAACATAATAAAATAATTATTGTTTATCAAGAGCGTTTACTTAAAAATTCACAAAATTTTAAAACATTCAATAAAATGAATTATCGAGTAATACAAATTTTATTATCCAAGGATAATCTTAACAGCGCAAATTTTGCGAAACGAATAGTTTTAAAGACAAGCAGAACAATAGTAAAGAAAGTTTGTTCAAGCGAGTTGTAGCTGCTAACAGTCGAATGAATGAAATCGTTAAACGCCTCGTAAAACCGAACGGTTAAATTTTAAAAAACATATATACTCGTCGCGGCCATTATCATGATAAATAGCCGATCGTAGATTTTAAGAAGGAACAATAAGGCTTCCATCATCATCCGATGATTTATTCGACCGCATATACTTGAAAAATGTTAAAATATCGCTGAGATTTTAATCGAAAATCAGTTTTATGGATGCATTGAATTTTTAAACGCCGATATTAAAAGTTCGATCGCCTATTTCACAACCGGGCCATCGAATATTTATGGTCGAAAAGTTGATCGCCCGCGTGATTTATAACTTTTAAAAAATATGATGAATAGAAAATGCGCTCATAATGTCGAAAATTTCATTGAAATAAGAAGATATAAAGTTATTCCATGACTTTTTGATGTTATTCATCCGATTTTTTAACTTTTTTTTATTTTTAATACGCGATTCATAAGTTTTATCTCTCATTTATCATGCCGAAGGTACTAAAATCATCATATAAGAAACGGCAATTTTCATAGAACAATGCATCTTTATAGAGCAGATATCATACATAGTATATACCTATAATCTACAGGAGGAGTAAGCTGAGGGTAACCGTCACGGCGCATAATTATTTCGATGCATTAACGGAGATAATGCGTCCTTGTTTATAAAGATATACGTGAATATACGGAAGCCTGTTTATATTGGAAAAAGATTGAACTTCGTCTATTTATGGAATAATAAAACATTTTTTGTAATCGAAAAAGTATTTTGAAATAATAAAAAAAAAAAGAAGAAAAAAAAGAAAAGAAAGCTAATATAATCCACTTCTAATAAACAATAAAATAACATTCGCGATAGAATAAACAAACGATATAATCAAAATACACGGAATTAGTTATACGTCGAAAAGTAATTCTATTACGCCGACGATCTCGTAATGAAAATTCAACTTAACGCGCGTCTGAGTGTTTTTTTCAAAAATCGTATATCTCTGGGTGTACATAGGGGCGAGCGCGATGAAGTGAATTTTCTTATCTCGAGAGCACGCAACTTCGCCTGCATATGAGCACGGTATTGTGTACTGTTCGTTATTTATCGGCAACGTTCAAACTCTGTATACTGATTCGTATAAATGTATGTGTAAACTTTTTAGAATTTAATTAATCGCTCGATAGGAAAAAAGATTTTTTCTTTTATTTGTTTGTTTGTTTTATTTTTTTTTTTTTTTTTTAATAATAATTATAAATTAAATCGGTAGTACCTCGATGTTGCTCGCGTGCTTTTTATTCGAATTAAATTATTTAAAAAATATTCGCTTGTTTACATTTTTTGATATGCTACGTTTTATACGGTAACTTTATTATTGTTTATTTCTCTTCAAGATCACTTAATTAAATTTGTAAAATATAAATCATTGATTATTTTTTCTCAACGAGTGAAAAAAATCATTCAAAGTATAATAGATAAAAATTCAATTTTCTTCAAACGAAGGTGTAATAATAATAATAATAATAATAATAATAATAATAGTAATATTACATCGCGTATCTGAACGATCCACTCAGGGCAAAGTGACTTATAGTGATTATACCATAGACACCCATACCAACTCACACAATCGCATGCATATACCTAGTTACGCATATATTGGTACGCTTACATATCTAGGGAGTTTATATCACCCAACTCGTTTAAATTTTATAGAGCCGCTTTCCACGATGTATAAAGTTATACATACATGTAAAAGCACGTCTTAAACACAAACCTCGTATACTCGTCTTGTATAATACCATATAAATTTATCTATATAAACAATAACGGGTTGAAATCATGGTCAAGTGAATTCCCTCACGCGCTCGCATTGTAATATTGCGACGCTCGCAAATACGTGCGAAAGTGCCAAAGGCGGACGAGTGTTCGGCAAATTTATCGAGCGAGCGCGAAACTCCTCCGATCTAATCCTTTAACGTCTCACCTTCCAAATATGTACCTATGTGTGTATGTATCTGTGTGCATGTATATAGATACATAAACGACAAAGGATGCATCGCGATATACCCTCGATTTTTTTCCCGTCTCGGTTTTTTACATCCCACGCCTTCTTTTTTTTCTTATTCTTCTCCTCACCTCCGACGAGGGTTGAAGAAAAAAACTGGAGCGTGAGAAGTATAGTACAGAAGAAAGGTTAAACTCTTACGCGTTGCTGCTTCTTTTTATCTCTTTCTCTCTCTCTCTCTCTCTCTCTCTCTTTCTTTTTTTTTACTTATTAATCTTCTCATCGATTTATTTATTTATAGTTATTTTTCTCCTTCGCCAGACAATGGGTGTTGAAAATTGATTTCTTTCTTTTGACTCTTCAATGTAATGAATTTTATATTTTATACGATCGAAACGGGCTAAGATATACTTTTAAACAAGAATCGTTAAATTTCTAAATTTTACATTGATTCTCTCGGTTTATATTTGTAAAAAACATAATAAAATATATATATTTGCACGTCTAACCGTGTTAATAATGTTTTTATTATCGTTTTACTTAGTTTAAAACTTAAATATTTAACAAAAATAAAATTATTGACAATTTATAAAAATATATATAAAATAATAAATAATTTTTATCAAATAACTTTTAATTAATGAAATTTTTTTAGGCAGTCACAAAAATTATTAAGATTCTTACTCAAATTGATTATAGCATTTAATAATGTATTTAATTACAATACTTAAATTTAGAATTACGTTGAATTTATAGAACCTGCATTGTCAACGATAATTAGGTTTGAAGAATGTCGTTATATAACCTATTAAAGCTTCGATGAAACAGCGAATTCAATTAAAAAATCCCTTTATTTCAAGATCACAAAAATAACCCACGTACTACCTATTCTTTCTATTAAGAAAAAAAAAAAAAAAAAAAAAAAAAGAAAAAGAAAAAAGAAAACAATGTGTCATCGCGAGAAACGCGACACGTATATTCCCAACGATTTGTCACACAGCGTGAGAATATAATCCTCTTTCTCCATTATCGCGAAAAGGGAGATTCGACAAGGCAGTTCCGGAACATACAAAGCGCGCGTATACATACGACTATAATATAAATGGTAAATCGAAGCCGCAAACACGATTAATCTCTCGTTACGTACAAATCCCGGCCAATTAGTACACAACGTGAACAGACGCCGAGGAATAGGGAAATAAAAAAAAAGAACGAGGAAAGTGTGGAAGCGAGGCGTCGATATCCCGTACGACGCCTACGTCGATCTATAACCAAGCCGAGACGAGTGCCGTTCTCGTTAACTCGACATAAGCGCGCGATCGCATTGTACACTTCCTATGTGTCTACTTTAATACAACCGTGTGCACATACGCGTCTGTATAACTTTCTTGTTTTATTAGATCTCGAACGAACTAGTCGACGATGCTCGACGACTCGAAGTAATTAGCCCAGCGCGAGATCAACGCCCGTACGAGTATGTACGATACGTTCTTTCGATACATAACTCGATCTCGTTTACGGAAACAAAGAGCGTTAATACGTATAACTTTCCTAAACATATACATTTTATGTATACACTCACGTACACGCAGACCGTTGGTTGTCTTTTCGCATCGCGAAATTCGCGCTGACGCGAGGACTTTATTCAAAACTAAATCACTCGCTCGAGCAGGCGTGATTTTTCACGCGAAATTAAGGCGCGAGGTTGCTCGTTTTCTTTTTATACGCGAATTTTCGCACGCACGTATTATTACGTTTTAGAATCGCATTTTAGTTTTATTATTTTTTTTGTTTTTTTTTTTTTTTTTCCTTTTATTTTATACGTCTTCGTTTCTACGAATGTCGTTGTCGCGTCGGCGAGTTGATGCCGACGCTGGTTGAACTTTTAAAATGGCTCGTTTGAAAGTTGGCGCTTGTACGTTATGCCTTTTTAGCGGACGAATTAAGAGTACGGAATGTTTCGTTGTTGTGTTGCGTTAAACTTTTTAATAGTATTTACGTTGTGCGCCTTTTTAAATAAATTCATTTGTTTCTTTTTTTTTTTTTTGTTTTTTTTTTTTTTGTTTTTTTTTTTTTTTTGTAAGTTTTATTCGCTTACTTATGTCAAAATGCAGAGTTAATTTTACGATAATAATGTTTAAATTATATTATTAGAAAATTTACGTTCAATCTGCATCGTGAATTTTCATGATTTTAAATTATAATAGTTTACAACCATAAATTGACATGATATTAATCTATGATTAGTTTATTATAAACTAACTAATTACGTAATTTATTGGTATACTTGTATCAATATCCGTTGGTATTAAAATTAACTCGAACCTGTAATAAATATAGTATATCGATTACATTAACTCCAACGATTGAAACATAAACTTTCGTCGTAAACGATAAAGTAAATTCTTGTAAATCGCGATTATGTGCATAAAGAAATATTGTATTTTAAAAATATAATTAATATTCGCCATAATTATAGTTTACGTCGATGTTTCATTTTTATTTATTAATAAAGAGTTTTTTTTCATAAATTAAAAAACATTTTTTCAATTAAAAATATAAATAAACTCATTCACAAAGTATAAAAAGGTAGACTTAAATATTTTTTTGAAAGCGATTGCGCTATCTAAGAAAGGAATCCTTTAAAACAGACTATAACCCGATCACCGACGATTTTACATCCAATTCGTCGGATCGACTCGGCGCGTCCAAGAGCCGATGACGCGGAAAGGAATCGGAAAAATTCAGGTGCAATCCGAGAAAATACGATTTCTCTATCCGAGATCCTCGTCCTTGTCCACTCGCAAGAATCCGAAATACGCGAGATATTTGAAATAGTTTTCCACGCAAACCTTCCCACCTTCGTTCTTCTCGATTCGACAAATCGTCAGATGGAGAAAGAGAGAGAGAGAGAGAGAGAGACGCAGACTCGATCTTTTACCTTATCCGTTTCGACATTTTTGATAATGCGTATGTATTGTATCTGTAGGTACGGGAAATCATCTATAAGCAGAATATTAATAGACTTAACGAATATACACTTATTTTTTAAGAATTGGATTCGATATTTTTCGAACTTAGGAGAGCCGAACATTTTAATATATATTTTTTCTATTTTATATGTTTAATATTTATAAAGTTATTTTTATGGCGACATTAGGTAACGGTGAATATACTTTATCGCTTTGAGATTTATTTCTTCGAACGATTTATCGCGAAATTTTCCATCGTGAATGCTTTTTACTTTTAAAGATGCAAAAGACGAAGATTGTGTAATCGTCGTTTTATTGAATTTTCTATTGTAAAATAATATCAAAATGAATAATGAAAAATAAAATTCCAACAAATTGGATTCGCTTTCGTTCATTTATGTTTTCCAATCCAGAAAAAAATTGTTAAACCATGATTCACTATAGATATTTTTATTTCTCGAAAATAAAAAAATTTCGCTAAATAAGATATATTTTATTTAATTTAACTGCTTACTATTTATTATGATAAATAAATTCGATAAAATATTGATAAGTTTCAGAGAAACGCTTTTCATAATGCTTCGGATTTTATTTTAATAAAATACAAATGAAAAAACAATTGCGAGTGGAAAAAATCACCATAAAAATCGAAAAATAAAATTGTCTACCATTAATTAGATAAAAAAAAAAAAGAAGAAACGCATTTTCTTTCCTCGGCGTTTGCAATTTGTTTAATCGTAAACATGCGAGCGCCAATTGATCATCGGCAATCAAACGCATCCATATAAATGAACACGAAAATGGATATACCAAAATCGTCGCCACAATCCAGTTAGACAAGTGGAGTAGATAGTCGTAGTTCTCACGTCAATACATATCCGAAATTATTATGTATCCGATGCTCTTGATAGATTTACCGTAAATGCATTATATACCTACGCCATATTTTCTATAACCTTATTTCTTTGATTTTCTAAATAATTATTAGTTTTCGATAAATTAAACGTTTTACATTTGAAATTATATCTGCGTGAAATTATTGGTTAAGATAAACAAAAATGTTTACATTTTGTTTGAGCGCGCGTCGATGTAAATAGAAGTTATAAAAATGTTTAAGTAGATAAAGGCGAGAGTTGCGAGACATTTTCTCGTGAAATTCCATACGCAAGTAAATTTATCGTATTGCTTTATGTTTTCCTAAATATTTCAGTAATATACATTTGTGTTATTTTTCTGACTATTTAATTTAATAAACATCTCCCGACTTTATTTTTGTCACTATAATTCCTGTAAAATAAAAAAATAAAAAAAAAAAAAAAAACGAAAATCCTGAACTGGATTGTATAACGTCTGTTATTAAGTATTAAGTATTACTTGTATATACTATTACTTATTACTATTACTATTATTAAGTATACTATTATTAAGTATCACTTCGTAATTTTATTTGATAAAATTAACTTTTAATAAAAAAGGAGAAATCTTTTAGCGATATCGAAAATATAACAACAGAATCGGGGTTGATCAACGACGCGCATCTCGAGACGGCATACGAATTGCCTTTTTTATATCGCGGCTCGAATCCGGATGCGTTAAGTCAACCAATCTTCGAAGAACACAGCGAAGAAAGAGAAAAAAATAAAATTCGACTGGCTTTATTGACGATTTTGCAACGTCACGTGTGTCTGACGTTCACAAACATCGAAAGCGCACGAGAAAAGGTAGAGAGCGACGAAGGGAGAAAAAAAGCCACGAAGATATCGGCTTTTATCCGCCGATATTCGCGAGGTATATCGACAGGTAAGATTCAACGATTACCTCAATGTCGAGCTGAAATCTTTCTTCGTTCGAGATTATATGGATTTTGTTTTCCGTTCTTTTCCTTTTTCTTTTCTTATTTCTTTCTTTCTTTCGTTTTTTTTTTTTTTTTTTTTAAATGATCTCTAAAAATATCGCTCGCAAAGGATAATGCAATCGAGAAACGGATCGTTCACGTTTTTCGGCGAAAACGATCGCGCAATTTTAAAATAGCAGTAATGCTGATAATGGCTTATTTTCTTTCGATGCATAATTTATATCGATCGTCGCTTTCGATGATGTAAAAAAAGCTGCTCCAAACCGGCGGAAAGTATTTTACGCTCGTAAAATTTGTATTTTTAAAATTTTTTAATTCGCGTTATTTTTGTATAAACTTAAGTAAAAAGCATCACTCACCAACGTAAAAATATCAAAATACACTTTATTATTTTTTTTTTCTACCCCTTGACAATAACAACCTGTTTTAAAAAAAATTATGCATAATTTAAAATTCAAATTTCTCACCTCAATTCACAAGGGTAGTATTTAAAATAGCCAATCAATATCCGTAATCGATAGTAAAAAAATAAAAATAAAGAAGAAAGAAATCTTTATACTTTCAAATGCTTTTTCAAAATCGATAATAAAATTCAATTCTGTGTAAATTTCCATCCACGCAATCAAATAATCCAATTCGCTTCGACACATTGAGCGATTAGCATATTTAAAAAAAAGCACAGAAAGAGAGACAGTAAGAAAGAAAAACTATCGCTTCTCGCTCGTCTCTGCACTAACCATGTATCGATCCTCTTTATTTATTTATTTATTTATTTTTTTATTTCTTCGTTTTATCCACGACGTACGACACTTGACCGCTGGATCTTTTTTCATAAGCAGAGTTTTCCACCGAAAAAATACACAACGACTGCGATAAGGTCGATGCGGAATGTAACTAAATTACCGGCCGCGCGAGCGAAACTTTATTGGATTGAATGTCGTTCGTCGAGTTGCGCCGATGTGTGCACGCCCGCGTATGTGTATCATATATGGGTGCTGTAAGCATTATACGAAGAGCGTAGATTCTTCAGTTTCTTTTTTTATACATGTACGTTTATACGTATACGTGTAGGAAGAGCCACTTTGTAAAAGCATAAATTATATGAGCTGCGTTTTACAAAATTCGAGTGGAAATAAAGATAAAGACTATTTAACGGGTACTGGGGTAATGGTTTTTCTTCACGCCCGGTAAACGAGTTAACTCTTCTCGTATTTAATTTTTTTTACTATTCTTGCAAAGTTGACAGCTTATTCCGCGAATTCGTTGCTGTAATTTTTTTTTTTTTTTTTTTTTTTTTTTTTTTTTTTTTGCGAGAGGTTAAAAATTCTATACCATATAAAGATTTTATAACTTGTATATATTGTTTGAATTTTGTTAATTACAGTATTCTAATGGAGTATACAAGTAAATCGTACAGATTATGACGCATAAGTAATTTAAATTTTTAACTGTGACAATTTACCTCTCATTAAAAATAGCTTTGAAGAATTTAAAAACTTACAAGTGCCTTTTTTATTAACTCCCATTCATTAACTCCATTCATTAACTCGTAATTATCAGTTCAATTTGTCGTTGAACTCGAGACCGACTTCAAGACCGTAACATTATGCTCCTTTTAAAAATCGCCGTATCGATTCGCAATTATGTAACGCTCGATAAATATACACGTATATATGTCCAACATAAGACGAGAAAAAAATTGCTCGAAGAAAACTGGCGCACGAGGGAGAAAAAAGAGATAGACAGAGAGAGAGAGAGAGAGAGAGAGAGAAAGACAGAGTAAGTACCGTTGAGTGAAAAAAGAATGGAGAATTAAAGGTCAAATGTGCATAAATTAATTAATGAGGCGACGCTTCGATTCGCTCGATATTATCAAGACAAGAATTACCAGTGCCCAGATGCATTCGATCAATAATTCAGTGCGTTTAAGTATTATAAAAAATCTAGACAATGATAAATTTGAAACTAAACACAATGCTATTTAAGGAATTTGAAATTATTAATGTTATCGAAAATTCAGTTAAAGATAATCTGTTTAAACGATATAAAATTTTTTGCTACTAATTCTATACTTCATCTTACGCGTATACTTTAATTTCACAAAAGTTAACAAAAAAATCGACGCACATTTCTACAATCCTTATTCTGTTTTTACTCAAAGTTACAATATATTGCGCGATGTATCGTTAAAAAAATGCAAAAAATAAAAAAAAAAAAACAAATTATGCGTTATGTTTATGAAAGCTCTATAAAAAAAATTACTAAAAATTTTTATAACGGCACAAGCCATCGTTTAAAATTTTGCGCGAAAAAAACTTCCCCTTCTTCTCTTCTTTTTCAGTATCAAAGCCTCGTAAAAAAGTTAGTATTTTTTAGCCTCATTCTCAACGCGCTGTTAAAGTAAAATTTAACAATGCTATAGAAAATCTGAATTTTTCATTGTATTCCTTTATATTTTTAATAATTGAATAAAGTCAAACGCATTTGTTCTCGTTAAATTTTTATTTTCAACGTTTGATTATTTTCGTTCGTTTTTAAACAATAACCAAACGGACTATTTCCAATTTGAAAATTATGTATTACGAGAAAAAGAAATAAAAATGAAAAAGTAGAAAAAAAAAAGGAAATTAAAGGCGAGAAAAAAAATTAGTTAGAAATTGTTTGCGGTACTTTCCATCCGTTAAAGTAACTTTTATCGTTTCTTAACGCGTAATAACACTACTTGTATAGATATACATATATAGCAAAGCAACAAAGTACCAAGAATTTCGTAGTTAACTTTCAAACTCTTATACTCGAAGAAGCTCTCGATGTTAAAGTACCTATAGACAGCCTTATGTCAACTGCAGATGATATTTAATCGTTTGATAAATTAATTTTCGATCTTTCGTTATTTATTGACAATTTTTTTTCTCTTTGGAATATAATTTTTGAATATAATATTTATTTTTTTTAGCGCAAGTGAAATATATTTTATCCAACGATGTAAAATTTTTATCAAATAATGTTCTTTAAAACGTTAAATTTACAATAAATATTTAACGAATATGCTTAGTATAATGAATGTAATAAAAATCAAGTATAATCTATCAGAATTACCATCGCTATTTAATTTGAAAAGTCTTAATAGGAAGAACCAAAACGTAACGGCATATTGCGCTTTTGATATAAATCGTTGAACATAAGCGTATCCGCGCGAATCGCGCGTATCGTACGCTCGAGTGCAGAGGCGCTTTTATTACCCCGTAAGAGAAGAACTTTACGCAGTTGCCTCGAGTAAAAGCACCGACGCGAACGAAGGATGAAAGAGGATTTAAAGTTTCCGCGTCGGTGCGAGATTAACACCGGCGCTTCAAGAATAAAAGCTGAATCTGAAGGCTACATATACCTATATATATATATATATATATATACATACATACATAAAAGGAGGCTGCAACGTTAGACGCTCGATGAGAATATTTTAAATTCACGGTAAGTAATTTATTTCCACTCGCGATATATTTCGTTTTGTTTTTCTTTTATTTGCCGTCTTTTATCTTTTTCGTTTTATAAATGTTAAATTCTATCAAGAGTTAAAATAATTATTTATTACTGAATAAGTTTACATTCGACGTTAATTTTCTTTAGAAATTCAAAGATATAAAGAAATTTTCAAACCACAAGAAGATTATATGCGATAAACGCTATATTAGAGATGAAATAAACTTCGAGCTCATTTCGCGCAATTCATACCATCCCTTTCAAGGCCCACCATCATTCTCTCTTTCTATCCCTCCCTCTCTCTCTCTCTCTCTCTCTCTCTCTTTCTCTCTCTATCCCTATCTCTCGCTTAATTTCGACCGAAAGCTAAGTAGGCTTTTAAATCGACGCAGCCGTTCGTATTTGCGCACGAACGCGCCCGAAAGGCTAAATCTACGACTCGATGCGGGAAGCACAAATCGTTGAGGCTGCGGAAAAGCTTTTACTTCATTATTTTCTCTCTCTTTTTTTTTTTACACACACATACAGACATACTCGAACGCGAGATTTGCTTGCGGTTTTTAAATGGGAGCTTCAAGCATTTTAGAATGATTATAGTTGTGAAAGGACGCTCGTGAAAGTTTTTTTTTTTTTCGCAAATTGTTTCAAAAGCTTATTTTCGTCATCAAGATATTTTACTTTAGAGGAAAATAAGCAACGTTGCCACAAAAAATAAAAGAATAACTCTTGTGGTATCTTTCATTGTAAGATAAAAAATAGTGTACATTTGCAAACAAATTTTATTTTTATATTCATTTAAAACAAAAATCAACATTTACTATTCAATAAATTTCATTTGAAAGAATTTATTTCAAATCTATGAATATATATTTGAATTTATTTCATGAAAATTAATTGCAAAGTAACATCAAAATATCAAACTAATAATATACACAAAGAAAGTAAAGATTTTTCGTTAATGCGTAATCTTTATAATAAAAGGCATCATTCATGTAACAGCAGCATATTTCACAATTGCGTAACAATAAACAAGGCGTAAAAAAACAAAACGAAGCTCTTCGCTATCCGTCAACGCAAGCTCGCGCCTTATCGCAAAGCTCCGACGATATGTAGAACGAGTATCTTTAATACACCGGCCGGCGATCGACTTGTTCGCGGTAAAGGAATGGGACTCCTGGCGCCATCTTTACACTGTCCTTTCAACACTTTTGTGCTTATGTCAAGAAGCGAAAAAGTCGGGCGCTTAGCTGCTCGGCCGCTTGTGAAGTTACGGCTCGATTTATCATACCCCTTTTTTTTTTGTTTTTTTTTTGTTTTTTTTTTGTGAAAATTGCACAGGAAGTCTTGACGAAATTATATCAAGTCAATCGAGCGATTCAGAAAAAAGTTTAGTTTGTAGTTTTATTTATTTTATATCTAATGATTTTTATTTAAAAATTTCATACTATTTTTTTATTTTTAAAGGCTCAAGTATTTACTTTAATTGAACTTATTTTTTTCAATGATGTAAAGAATTATAAATTACATAATAATAATGGCGAAGAAATTCATTATGATTAAATTTTACTTTTAATCGCGATAATTGCATTACTTATAGTGTAAATATTAAAAATTAACAATTGAATAAAATATTAACTGAAATGATCGCATCATTAAATAATAATCTAACAGGATCAGTAATTTAATACGTTGTTCAATTTATGATGTATTATTATTATTAACTCTGTAAATAAAATCACAAATGTTTCGTGAATCAATAAAATATGCGCAATCGGACGCCTATTATACATCTTCTGAAAATTAAAATGACTGTATTTAAAAATCGTTGCATAAATACCATATATAACATTATACATAATATTTCGAGAAATATTTTTAAAATATTAAAAAATTTTCGTTTATTAAATTTCACAACGAAGTCTCAGCAATTTTGCAATACATTGACCTAGATTCAAATTCATCTGAATTGACTATTTCATTTTGAAACGGCCGAGTCCCGTATCACCTGACTCGTTATTTATTACGTTTCCTTCTTTGATCTTGCGTTTTCAATTTCGCGAATATTATACCGTCTCTATTAAAGTTTAAAAATCTACTTGCACGCAAAAATTCATTAAAAATATTTCAATTTCGAAATAAAGGCTCTTCTATCTTAAAAGTTAAATGTTCACTTTACTTAAATATATACGAAATCGTAATCATTTTTAATTCAATTATCAAAATGAAAGATAGAAAAACATTGATTAATTTAAAAAAGTAGATCGACTCGTTATAAAAATCTTGAAAAAAGAAGAAAAAAATGTGCTCGAAGCTTTTTTTTTTTCATTTCCGTCAACAAAAGCGCGCGTCAATTGCGAAACAAACTTTCGATGTCATTAAAACTTTTTATACCAATTCCCAACATCTGCTTCGACAAATGAGTTTTTGTACAGAATTGTATAAAGTTGTTTCCCGCTCTCATCATAACGGTATGTTGAAAAAAAAAAAAAAAAAAATGTAATATCGAAACCGTATAAAATAGCGACCAAATCAATACGCGCAGCGCAAATTAACGATCTGATAATTACTTTTACGCTAAGTGCGAGTACTTTTCGTTGTTCTTCACTACTCCAAGTATACATCTTGACATAAAGACTCTTCGAAATTAGAGTCGAGATTCGCGTCTGGACATCGCGTTTTGATTTTTCGCGTCTATTCCGTGCGTATATACACGCACGCTTCGCTAATTCTCACAGCAACAGGTGTCTTGTCATGCCACTGAAGCATTAAACAACGCGCGCGTGTGTTTGTGTGTGTGTGTGTGTATGTGTGTGTTTTTACACGTATATACGCGTTTGCGTTGATTTTACGATACAGCTGAAACGGATCGATGTACAAAGCAAGCGTGTAAAGAAGAAAATGCTCGAGAAAGCGATAACTAGTGTTGGAAGAGAGTCGTTTAATTGAGTTTAATGTTACGAGACGCCGCTAGTAAGTTTGGGTATGAGTGGCTTACGGATTTCGAGGGAAGGGGGAGAAGGGAGAAAGTTTCTGCTTGTTACGTCGTAAAACACACATTTAGAAATTGAAATTTATGGTAAATCACAAAAGACGTTCTGTTATAGGAATTATACTATTGTACTTTCAACACGTACGTGACCGAGAACGCATTTACTTTTTACAGCTTCAAAATATAAGACCACAACAAATACATATGCACAACAGCTTCGTTAAATAAGACAAAACAGATTTTATATAGACGTATTTTCCAAATTTTTTTTTTTTTTTACAAGTTTATTAGGGATAACTTGCTATATAACGTGCAAGGACAAAGACATCCATAAAGACGTTTATCTTTTCCTAAAAACATTTAGACACGTAAAAACACATCTGTAGTCCAATCGCTTAACCTTTTTTTATGACATTACCTCTATTCTAACTGTTCGAAACTTCTCAAAAACACATCGCGCTCAGATGTCCACCTTAGCTACGAGTACATCTCTCATACATAAATGCATCAAGAAGGCAGCCAATAAGATTTTTACCTTCTGTTGCCACACCTACACACCCTTCCCTTTGCAAAACCGAGCTAATGAGTAAACTTAAATTCGAACAACAAGAGAGATACATTCATACACTTGTGGAGATACATTCAGACATTCGAAGTGACATTTATACACTCGTAGCGATACATTCTCACACTCTTGGCATTTAGATTCATCCGCGACGAACGCACAAATTTTCATTTTTGACTGCCACGAGAATAACACAATAAAAACATAGTCAAAACTTGGTGCACTTAAATTTCTACACTTTACTACAATCACAAAAAAGACAATTAAACAAACGACAGAAACTAGTCACTCAATATTAAGTTGGCGAGTGACATAAGAGTGAAAATAATAATAATAATAATAATAACTACCAAAAGGTTTTTAAATTGTTAAAATTATTACTAAGACCCCTTTCACTCTCAACACTGCTAGTATTTAAATTACTTGCTCGATTCGATATTTGCGCTGCGAGTATAAATATTATAGGAAAACTTTGTTCGGGAATGTCTTGAATGATCTGGTTATGTCAGCGGAGTAAAAAATTATAGCTTCGAAAATTAGAAAATTCAAACTGGAAATTGAATTAACGTAACAAATGCTAGCTCAGATAACCATCTTAATATTTGAATAAATTTTTTACAATTTATGTTGATAATGAATTGATAAAGTTTTTATAAATAATAATTATATTCCGTCGTAAAAAATATCATTATTCATGATAGTTTCAGCAATCGATAAATAATTATCCATAAAATTCACTCGATCGATTACGCCATCCGAATAAATAATACAAATTCATTAACGATAACGATAGTCGCGTCAAAAATAAAACAACGTCACCGTCGACCTACTCATCAAAAAAAAAAAAAAAGAAAAGAAGCTCGTTCAATTTCCCATAAATATTTAAACGCTATTGCAGCATGTACCAATACTTTGCCAGTTGTTCTATTAGTTTAGTACGATTTTTTATTAGCAGTAAATCGTTGTGTTTTAGAATAATAAATGTCGTGCTAGTTATTCGATATAAAAATTGTTGACAATATATGTATAAAAATCTACAGCAACAAAATAAAAAAAAAAAATGTGTTTTAAATTTCACTTTGTTATTAAAATTTTTAAAAAATAAAATTTATGAGAAGTTATTATTTGTTTATTATTTGATTTATTATTTTTATCATCAATTTGAATTTTAATTATCTATATTTTATGAATTAATTGCAAAAATTTATATTATCACAGCTTTTACATATGTTAAATATGTATGTTTACACGTTTATTAAAGGACAAATTTTTAAAAATTCGCCGATTCATATTTATTCAATTTTTAATCAATAAAAATAAAATAAATCGTAGAGTTTATTCGTTTTATTAAATTGCTCAATTATTGTCATTCGAAAGAGGAATCGCTCATTATTTACGTTTTATTGTCGTATGAAAATAAAACAATTTTTATTTGTAAATCTTTCGCTTTCGAAAACATTAAAAAGCAAATATTTCAAACGTTCAAACTTACTATTATATTTGCAAGACAAATGAAATCTCTATATTTAATAAAATCTTTGTCTTTAAATTTGCGCGTTTTGATAAATTAATTCATCGCTCAAATATTATAATTATCGAAATAAATCGTAAAGAATCTCAAAACTAGCATTTACTCTTTAACCTTAAAAAATGTTAACAATTCAACGCTCAAAGCTTTCTTCTCCAGCGAAGAAGAGTCGTTGCCAAAGAAGAGACAGAGAGAGACGGAGAGAAAGAGAGAAACAAAAAAAAAGGTAAAAGAAGCAAGAGACGCCGCGATAATTTTTCAAAAATCTCTGATCGGCAAAAAAGCAAGATGCGCACACGTAGAAGCATCGAAGCAATTTATAATCTCTCCGCTGCGTGCTGCAACTTTCCCAGCCGGTACTTTAAAGCGGCTGCAGGCCGTCAACGTGACGATTACAGTGATTACAAAACGCCCGACGCATCGGCCTCGGGCGTTCGCGCAATTATTTCGGCGACGGTGGCGGCCGCGGCGGTGGCGGCTATCGCCGCCTAACCCATTTCTCTCGTTCTCGTATTCGTAAATCCAGATGCGGAAGCGAGGATATTAAAGTTTAACGCGTGACTCGCGACGAGTGATTTGTTTCGGTTTGATAGAAAGGAATGAGCCGTCGGAGTGGAGATACGATGGAGTAAGGTTTATTTATTTATTTTCTTTTTTTTTTTTTTCTTTCTTTCTTTCTTTCATTTTATTATCGTTTGACTCTGAATTAAGATATTGTAAAGCTTTTTTATTGTATACAGCGAGCGATGTAATTGTTATTACTTTGCGCTGCTCTGCCGATGTTATGGAGCTGTTATGAATGCACGCGTTTAGAAAACCGAATATATATTATTTACTTTGATAAACGAACATTTATTGAATCGTTTTACAAAGCAACTTTTTATATTTTTTAAGGATTTTAAATAAGTTCAAAATAAATTTGAATATTTTATTGTTTATTGAAAATAATCGATAATTCATAAATCTGCCTTCATAAACTTGACTTAATAAATGAAAATGAAAAAATAATAAAAAAAAAAAAAAAAAAAAAAAATTTGAGCACATTATATGTGTCACTATGTTCGCAACCTTAAAAAAATTTCCATCTGCTAAATCCTATTCATTCCCGCTGCGACGTAATCGTGTTTTAGAAAGCGAAATGAGTTGCTTTACGCGAACGCGTGCGAAATCTCGACCTGATACCAACACATCTAAATTGAGTTTGTTAACCAGAAAAAAAAAAAAAAAAAAAAAAAAGAAGCAGTTGGACTTTAAATTAGTTTTATTTCTCTAAATGTACAAGTAAATAATGTGTTTTGTAAAAGATGATTTAATCAAAGATACTTTGTTTAATACTTTGTTAAAACTTTCTTTTTTTTTTATAAATCTTTTTAGAATTATTGTCTTTTTTTTTTTATATATTTGAAAATTATTTTTTCTTGTACTTATTAATGAATAATTTTTTACAAATAGTAAATTTATTACAATTTTCATTTGCTCAATAAAACTAAATGTAACATTATTGATAAAAAATATTTAAAAAAAAAACTATATATTTTTTTTAATAAATCTTTAATATATTATACATTAATTAAAAAGAATTTTACAAATCAAATTTTTTTTTATATTCAATTAGAATACTTTAAAAATCAAAAGAATGAAAAATTTAACGAATAGCGAAACTTGACAAGTATTTGAGAAAGTAGAACAAGTCGGGCATGGTAAGACCGATTCGCATGCACATAAAAATGTCAGTGTTATTTAATCAAACGTATTCCATTGAAGAGAAACAACTAAACTAACGCATAAAAGCACAAATATTGTAAATAATCTCTTGGCATTTATGTTAATCAAGAAGCTACTAAATTCATCAATGAAATTTTCCAAAACACGTCCATCGCTATTAAAATTACAAGTAGCTTGAAAGAAACAATTACATAGCGAGCGCAAAATTTCTAAAAGAAAATAAAAGCATTTGTAAAAAATCAAAAATCGAATAGAAAATAAAAGTAGTATAAAAAAATAGCGAAAATAAACGAAAAACACCAAAGAAGAAAAATTTTCAAGCGAATTCAACGGTCATGCGCCTCCGATGCGCGCGCGCGCGAGCGTGTGTGTGTGTGTATGCGTGTGTATACCGTACGCGATGGTCGAGCGCTCGAGTAACCAAAGAGAGAAAGAACACAAGCGCTCTCGGTGTATGCCTCCTGAGAGCTCTCCCCCGAAAACGCAAGAAAGAAGCACACGCGAGAAAGAGAGAAAGAAAGAGAGAGAAAGGGATAGGAATAAGGCGCGCGCTTCGCCGGCAGCTCTCTCTCTCTCTCTCTCTCTCTCTCTCACTCTCGTGACCGTGCGAGCTGTATGAGCAGCCAGTCTGGCAGCGCGCGCCTTCACGACCACTGACTCTCTGTCGTCGTCGTCGTCGCGGACGACGTCGTCGCCGGCGAGTTACTTATATCAACGCGCGCGCCGCACGCGTCTCCCGTTTTTTTTCGATATATTTTTATAGTATATTTTGAGAAAGTTTCACGATTGGCTATTCGCTCGTGTTTTGTTTTGTTATTTTGATCTTTTTATCGTTGTGAAAGCAAGCGCGAGGAAGAGGTGCGATGTACTTATCTTGGGACCGAGATTGATTGCGCGGATTTTCTGTTGTTTCATTTTATTAATCGTTTTTTTTTTTTTAAAAGAGGTGAGTTTCCTTACTGGCTTATTTTGAATATCGTTCCTTTAAATTTTTTTTGACGGTATGTTATGAGAGAAAGAAATTACTTTTTCCATTTTTTTTTTTTTTTTTTTTTCCTAATTATCGGATTATTTTTAAGCCGGCAACGTCGAACGCATGAATGCTATTTATAAATTTATTCTTTTTCTTTCATTTTTACTATAAAAAGTAGTGATGTAGCTCTGCTAAAATAAGATATAAATTTGAATTGATTTATAAACAAAATAATTCAAATTTTTATATGAATAATTAATTTTTTTAATGAAAAACAAGCAGTAGAATAAAAATTTTGCAATCGATTATTTTGTTGTAGACTAAAATTTTACTTTCATTCGTGTCAATATTAATAGCTTTATTAAGCTTTACATGTTGACCATAATGGTGAAACAATATTCAAATTCAGATATATTATTGTGCGAATACTTCATTTATTATTTTACATTATTTTACATTAATCGATTATGCAATTCTAAAAATATATTTTTCTAAATTTATATTCAGTAACATATTACATACACTTATGTACTTTTATTAATTCTAAAAAAAATATCTATATGTTTATAACAAGTATACAATAGGTAACATGGATAAATAATCATATTTTTATGTATTATAGATTTATTATAAAATAAATAATTTTCTTTGAAAAATAATAATTCAACTTTACACGTTAGTTAATCCTCGTTTAAATAACTTGAAACATTATTCAGAACAGTGACAGAAATAACTTTAGCTCATTTCTTACAAGTTTCTTTTAATTTATGAATCAATAAATGTGTAATAAAAATAAAAAAAAAATAAAAATACTTTTCTCAATGTATAAGCACATGCGCGAAATTTTAAATGCGTGAGAAAAAAAGAAACTTATGAAATCGCATTTAAAAGCGACAGTAAAATAAAAAAAAAAAAAAAAAAAAAAGGAAATAAAAAAAAAGGAAAAACTTTCTTTGAACTGAGCAAAGAAATAAAAATTTATCGATTTGAACATAAAATATTTATAAATAATCTCACAAATACGTATATGATTATTCATAAAAAATTATACAATTGTGAAATTAATTAAAAACTTGTTTCTTATCAATTAAGAGCTACGAGTCATTCATCGAAAACTAAATATCCTTTTAATATCGTATCGAAGTTTTTATTATATTAAGAAAAAAATAAGGCGAACCAACGAAGAAAAAGAACGAAGCGACTCGGTTTCTCTTTCTGTCTGTCTCTCTCTCTCTCTCTCTCTCTCTCTCTCTCTCTCTCTCACCCGTATTAGGGTTACCGTCAATTATTATCGACATGAAACTAAGAATTCGTTTCAATTTCAAAATGCGCTGCAAGTTCCCGCGCAAATAATTGGCAATAAAAAGTCAAACGCGCTCGGAGTATCTCTATATATTTTCTTGGAATTCTCACTTCTTTTCTCTCTCTTGCTCTCTCTCTCTCTATCTATCTCTCTAGTTTGCGCGCGCCGTCTATTTTTGCAATTATATACCGGCGGCCAACGCGGTTATCGGCATCTATACTATATACCAACTCGCGTTCACTTGTTCGACCGGCGCGTTTCTATATACCTTTGTAAATCACCTTTTGCGCTTGTACATTCAGAAGCAAAAAGCGCTCCATCGATATATACATATATATATATGTATATACATATATATATATATATATATTTCTTTGCTTCGTATTGCACTTAGTTGCACCGCAAGCGTTCGCACGTTCGCATCCGTGCGAGCGAGAATTTATGTCGAACGATATCATGCCCTCGCTAGATTGTCGGTGCGTATATGTGAGCGTGTATTAGTCTGTCCATCGATTTTTTTTTCTTTTTTTTTTTTCTTTTTTTTTTTTTTCTTTTTTTTTTTTTCACGACGAGGACGAATTACCCTTTTCTTCGACGTGTTATTCGCCCCCTCAATTTCTTGCTTTTATATACGTGTACACATTTACTCGAACACGATAAAAGTTGCGCGTATAATTGACGGAGTCGAGAAAGGGCTAAGTGCCATTTTTACGGTATGAAATCGATGGTGAACGTTGAGAAATGAATGATGTTTGATGAAATTTCGTACGTTAAGTCTCAAAGACAAATGTAACTAGTGTCCACGACATAATCGATGTATCGAACAATATTTTTATGATTGTATTTTTGTAAAATAAATTCTTGCGCAAAAGAAAATATTTACATAATGCAAGTACAAATTAACGATTCTACAATCAACAATCTTAAAACAGAAATTACTATAAACAATTCTGCTACAATATCTACTGTCACAATTCACGTTATTATCTCAATGCATCGTAAACAAAATTCACGTTAACGTTTAAACAATCGTAATAAGCGAGCGTGAAAATTTCACGAGCGACGTTGAATAATCCTCGATATAAATTTCCTAACCTCTCAACAATCTCGACCGCAAATAAATCATTTCTCACCTAATTCCAATTTCGGCAAAAGGCGCCGTCGCTTCTCTCGTGATCGCACCTAATCGTTTCTCGATTTCCACTCGTGAAAAAAAAAAAAAAAAAAAAAACTAAAGGATCACATTCTTCTTGTACGTATATGTATATATCACTCACTACGTACATCGATCACGATTGTGTTGATCTTTTTCTCTTTCTCTGTTTCTAACCTTCCAGCAAAAAAAAAAAAAAAAGAAAAAAAAGTATTTCGAATAAAAAAAAGATCGACGAAAATCTTCTGTGGCGCTTATGCGATCGGTGTTGGTGTTTGGCAACGTGTCGTTTGGTTAAACAAAGCTGCTTTGCTGTTATCACTTGGGAGAGAAAAAGAGATCGATTTACGGGATAATTTAAAACACTTTTGCACTTATGCATGGATTACGAAACGACTTTTTTTCCTTTGCTTGTTTTTTTTTTTTTTTTTTTTTTTCTTTTTTTATTTTGTTTGCTTTTTTCTTCACGTTGAAACGATTTAAATGCAGTTTTAAGTTAATTATCTGTAAGTTGGCAGAATAGATTTTTTGATTTTTTTAAACAACTTAAAATTTAGGCACGTTTATAAGATTATATAATGTTTAACTATTTATTAATAATGCAGACTACTATATACTACTTTAAAATATATACAACTTTCTTCACTTTTTTCATTTCGCTAATTTGTCATGTCAAACCAGCGTGTTAATTTAAATTTATCGTTTACATTTTAACTGCTTAATTTAGCACAATTCACGAATACGAAATTAATTTTATCAACGTTTCTTTTTGCGCAAGGAACAGTAAAAAAAAAAAAAAAAAATGTAAAAAAAAAAGTTATACGTGCGAAAAAAAATTCAATGTAAATTATCTCTTAAAATGAACAAACATTTAATTATACAAAAAGAGAGAACGAGAAAGAGAGAGACAGAAAGAGAGAGAGAGAGAGAGAGAGAGAGAGAGAGAGAGGGAGAGAGAGAGCTAAAAAATCGACGAAAGAGCAATAGCATCGCTCGTACCTACATATAGTTATATATACATAGGCAACGATTTTATCTGCGTGTAATTGTTCATTTTACCGAGGCAATTTGCATTTTTATACTTTACTAAACGAGTTAAAAGTTAAGAGACAGGTTTTAGTATCGCGCGTCTGGCACAAATAAATGTATGTTTTTTCTTTCTCTTTCTCTCTGTCTCTTAAATTACGAATGCACCATCATCGTGTATTTATTCAGTCATCCAGTGTCTTTATTTCATCTTTTTTTTTGCTTTTCGAGACTTTTTATGGGTAGGATAGAGAGATTAAATGAAATTTTTATATTCACGCGATAGGTGTATACTTTCTTTTGCATTCTCACGATTAACGTTGTAAAAAGATTACTTCATTTTATTCTATACTCATACGTTTACCATTTTATTAATTCTTTTTTTCTTCCTTTTTACAAAACCGCAGCATAACCTTTTAACAATTAATGTAATATTTAATTTTGTAAAAAGGAAAATACAATTAATAATCGTCGGGTTATTTATTGTACCGATAATGCAAATAAATAAACCCTAAATAAAACGTTAAAAAAATCAAGAGCGCGTATAGCGAAATTTTGAAAGCGCTAACAAAGTCGCGCCAACGTTCGGTAAAAATAAGCTTTAATTCATCATAAACGACTTTTCAGTCCGGATGACTGCCGCAGCGCTTACGCCACCTCTAACAATATTATTCTTTATCAGTAAATTTTACTCGGAATATTATCCTCGATTCCCTGGTATACTTCTCTTAGGATTTTACCGCGTTTCTCTCTCTCTCTCTCTCTCTCTCTCTCTCTCTCTCTCTCTCTATCTCTGCCGCCTATTTCTCGAGTATACAAATTCTCGTTTCCACAAAATAAAACAGTACTGAATTTCGTGCGACAAGGAAGGAAGGAAGATAGCCCTGCCACCGTTGAATTTTCTCGCAATTTTGGTCAAGTTACGCGTGAATGAGCTTCTCGATGTGTGAAAGAATAAGTGTAGTACGGGTATGAATGCGGAAGATATATATATATATATATATATATATATATATATATATATATATATAGAGAGAGAGAGAGAGAGAGAAAGATAGAGAAATTTAAAGGTGGCATAAGAGATAAGAATAAAAAAGAAAAATTATTGAGGGGGATTAAATAAAGTTATAATACACGAAGGTGTAAGGCTTAATTAACTTACTGTTTAAGTATTTTATTTAATGTATCAAAATATTTATAACCTACATCTTTAATATCAAGTTTACTCAATTACATTCAAATATTTTATTTCGAGCTAATAAAAGTACTATTATCAAAGTAAAAGCATAAAAAATTACAGGATAATAACTTAACTTACTTTTTAAGCAAAAAAAAAAAAAAGTTAAATTCATTCAACGTCGCTAATTTAAAATTAAAAGAATAAAAATAAATAATAAAATAATTTCTTTTTTTACAATCAATCTTATCTTTAAAGAAAATAGAAAAGGTTGAAATAACCTGAGTTTTTAATCAATGATTTATATACGAAAATCATAAATCAGTCGACTTTCACGCACGAAAAAATTTCAAAAGAAAATTTTATCTCGCCATCTTCGTTTTTAAAAGAAACAACCAGCCGTAAATTTAAAGAAAAAAAAAAAAAAAAAAAAGAAAGAAAGAAAAAAAGCAATCGACTGCAAATTCGATTTAAAAGTAAACTAATTCCTCGCGAGCGAGTAAACCAAATAACGCCGGCAAGTTCGATAAAAGAAAAGCGTACGGCTTTTAACCTTAAAAAGCTTCTCTCGGTAGGATAAGGAATAAAGAAGACGAGTACAAATTCTTGCAAGAAAATCGACGGGACAAGAAAACAGTAGCTATAAAACAAACACGCATTCGTTTACTCGTATATATACATATATATGAATAAAGAAGAAAGATAAAGAGCAGTTTCTTCTCTTAAACGATAGAAGTTTCGGAGCGCTCGCGAATATAGCGAGAGAAAAAGAAAGAGAGAGAGAGAGAGATTCGGCTATGTACATTTTCTACGACGAACGGCATCGTCGTGACTGGAATCAAGAGAAGCGACTTCGAGCTACAAAATGGATTCGTTGCACTCTATGCCGGCGTCCGGAATAAAATTTCGGACTTTTTTTTTCATAATAATTTTTAGTAACGTCTTTTTTAAACGATTATTTAAATTAATTTCGTGCTCGTAATTTTTGTGATCGAGGTATCGAGAATTGCTTATGATTTTATTTTGCTTTCCTTATAGTTTCGAATGTAAATATATGGTTAAAAAAATGTTTTCAAAAATCGAATGAACAATTTTGAAAGCAAATAATGTAATATTTATCTATATGGAAAAATCAATTGTCTGCAAGTCAAATAGAAAGGACAAAGTCATTAATTTTTTATCTGTAATGTTAGTTTTCAGATATTTGATACTTTAAGAATACGTCGCTGAAGCTTGAAGATCACAATTTTTAAAAGCCACGACGCCTTTACCAGATAAGAATGATATAACTATTGCGCATTAACCGAAAAAACTTTGGAGCTGTTTTTCGTTTAAGAGAAAATTTCATAAGCGTTGTTTGAACAACATTGTAATAAAAGATATTTTTATTGATTTTATTCGCCTTATCATCTTACATCCTTCATAAAGTGTTTATTAAATTATTCATTGGCAGTACTAAATTGAATAATCTGTTAAGTTAAATATGATTCAAGCAAAATAAAATCTTTCTATTTATCTTTTACATTCGGATCACAACGCAATATAAAAAATATCCGATTATACATCAATAAATTCAATAATTTCTCCTACGCAAATAAATTTACAAATATATTGTATTCCATGATGACTATTTCACATTAATTAGTTGAAGTTGAACTTTGCTCTTTAAGAGGCAACTATTTTTTCATTTTTTATTTCGTTTGTTCGTACGTGTAATACGTGAAAGGAATCTTTATAAAGTTTGAGCAAATGAATACTTTTTTTACATTTATCTAGATTATTTATGACCCGATTAAGAGGCTACTTCTATGCATTATAACCTTTGCGCTTGCAACAAGGAAGTATCATCATTTTAAATTAAATTTGGTTGTATAAAGAATAAAAAATTAAATGCATTTTTCGTTATTTATTTCGCGCAATATTAACGCGAAATAATTATCGTTCGGGTATTAATATCTTTGTTGAATTAACCGATGAAAATAATCCATTAACTTTAATTTTGTTAACCATTGTAAACCTTTGGTGTAAACAATTTCATTATCTTACAAAACAATCATCGTATACGTGATAACAATTAAAATTACATAAAGCCCGCAGTGGCAAGACTTCGCTTTAACCGCGCACATGATCTCCTGGCTTTTTTAATCTTGGAAAAATGCATTATCCAATAGCCGTTATCCGGTATTGTATCATTTTCACTTACTAAAACATCGTACACATATACACACGTAATATATACATATATATATATATATATATAAACATAAGCACTCATGCCTTCGCTACCCTTACGCACATAACAGTTAACCTTAAGTACCCATCTTTTACGCTACTTCATGTTACATCGACCGTGCTTAAAGCGCTTTTAACTCGCGTACTCCGGGAAGTTCTGTATTTTAACGTAAAATAATGGTGTCTGCTGTTATTAAAATATTTTTTGTTCAATTTTATTTATTTTTTTTTTTCTCTTCTATTTTATAGTTATTTAAAAAATGTAAACTTGAAATAATGACGATAAACGTGGGTAAAGCATTTTCATACGCACGGTGAAAAAAAATTTAACGATTAAATTATAATTTATAATCTAAAAACTAACGAAATGAACATTTGTAAAGAGAAAGTAATTCTTTTATAATATCTTTCGCGCTTAAATAAAAAAAAAAAAAAAGGTTAAAACGTTTTTAAGTTGAATCGTTTTACTAATATTACGCTAAGTCATGTACATGAATTTTCATCCAATAATAATCTTAAAGGCAAGATTTTCCAAGAGGCAAATAAAAAGAAAAAAAAAAGGGGGGGGAGAAGAAGAAGAGAATAGAGACTTTTAAAATGCTCGTAAATCAGTGCGAGCATCGTAATAACACAAATTACCGGATTAAGGAATTACGACAAAGTGCATCGCAAGCTTTTTCATCTTCCATGAAGCTTGCGCGACGCGCAAGATGTGTTTTATACCGAGATTTATTTTTCTCTTTCTCTCTTATATTTATATGTATACATATATATATATATATATATATATATATATATATATATATATATATATATATATACGGGATAAAAGCGCGATTAAGTGAGTTACATCGTTGCGTAAAATGTTTATTTATTTCGTAAAAATATCCCTTTAAATTTTAAACGACTCAATTAAAACTTAACGCATATGTATTTTCAACGTTCAAAAATATTTATCGCCCAATAAAACGAAGACGTAGATTACGGCGTGCGATAATTTAACGAAATGGAGAATCCGACGATGTTAATGGGAAAATTTATCGGATTTGAATTTAAACCATGCAAAAACGCAAAAACATGTACTAATTTACGATGAGAGTATTACCTAAATTCAAAGAAAAATAAACATTTGCATCAATCGAAGTAGATGACTAATAACTCGCGGAACCTCGCGCACATACACATATCTATATTCCGCAACGAAATCCTTAACCCAGAAAAAGCAAAATCAAACGTCGGCCGACATTTCTTATCCGTGTCCGGCTAAACGCACAATCTAAAATTCGTGAAATAAGTTCTCGACAAATTTTCATTCTTCTTTCTTTCCTTTCTTTCCTTTTTTTTTTTTTTTTTTTTCTTTTGTTTTGGCGAGGAACGGAACGATACGCAAGCGCGTAAATTACTCGCGATAAGTAAAAGAGAACTTTCGAAACTCGTTGTCCTCCCACCCCGGAAAGATAAGTCGCGCTGAACTCGGAAGTCGCATAGGAAGCTCGAGTTTGTTAACGCTTGATAATTAAAATTTATCCAGAGATTTTGATTAATGGCTGTTTTTTTTTTGACTCGATGATGTTTTTAAATTTCATTTCTTTTTTTTCTTTTTTTTTGAGTTAAATGCAGCGAATTCGTTGAGTTGCTTAATATCAATTTTATTCGAGTTATTTAATCACAACTATTGTATGTTTTAATAAAGGTTATTAAAAACACTCATTGAAGCTCGTTATATCGTTAAAGTCGCAGTAATTAAAGATGTAAATTTAAAAATCATCAATCACGTACAAGTGGAGAAAGAAAAACAAATGCTCGAATATTGTGATTGAAAGCGCGATATATTTCAACGTAGTTGATTCAAAACGTCTCGAAAAGAAAAAATTAATGTCCACGGATACTTTATTTGCATGTCTCCTCCCAGTGTTTTGGTTGTAAAAAGAAAAGAATAAATAAACAAAAGGGAGAAAAAGAAATCAATAAAACAAAGCACTTTATCAACGTAGATGGAACATTGTCGAAAGGAACGAATGCGTTCAACAGATAAAGGAAAAAAATAAAGAAGCGAGAGTAGAATATTAATGGTTTTAGCCGAGCTATAACCAGTAGGTGACTTATATGTGTGGGTATATACTAAACAACGCGAATGATTAAGCGAACGCGCTAAACGAAATCCGTCACTGAAACCTGTCCAAGCGATTGGTTTAAAAAAAATAAAAAAAAAAAAAATAAAAAAAAAGAAAATTGAAAATTTGAAATTTAATCGATGCGGTTAATTTAGCGTTTAAATTATTCGAACGACGACGAGATAAATTTTTCTATTTAATTATGAAATAAATGGAAAATACATAAATTATTAACGTTGCTTTTCGACTCTTATTTATTTTTATTTAATGTATCACATTCAATAATCATTTTTATAACTTTAATCTCAAAAAATTTATTTATAAAATTTAAAAAGTTAAGAAAACAAAAAAAATTTCATTAAAACTCGTCCGCTTACTTTTCGAGATAATTAATCAAATACTTCAACTGTATCTCGAGATAACTCCACCAAAAACTAGAACCCAGTTTAGAAACTATTTCATTTTCATCATATCTACTTTCTTCTTAAAAAAGAAAAAAAATTTTTTCACAGCTCTCGCAGCTAGTCCATCTGGTAATTTCGTCAAACGTTTTTTTTCTCTCTCTCTCTCTCTCTCTCTCTCTCTCTTTCTCTCTGCAATCTAAACAAAGTAAACGTAAAAAGTTTTCTCTTCCCTCAAAAGACTAGCGTTAATTGACAGTAGAAGAGAAGAAAAATAAGAAAAAAAAAAAACAAAAGAATGTTTACAATTTACATTTTAATCTCGCGCGTAGACAAAAGAAAGCTAAAAGAAGAAGCGCAGTAGTAGTATAGTCTAGCGTTCGGTTAATTGCGCATCCTAGACTAACGTTAAACCAACTCGACTTAATCTCGTTCTCTCGACTCGTACAGCTCCCCGTCTAGATTTATTCTCCCTCTTTCTCGTTTTAGCGCGCAAAGGGTATATCATACGTATAGCTAGTAGCAGTACGAGGAGTATTAGTCGGAAGAGTATTAGTCTCGCGAGCTTGGGCGCGCGCCCGCGCGGGTGCGACACGGATTCACGAGTCTCGACGTAATCGAGGGCGAGAGAGAAAGGGAGAGGAAGCAGGAACGGCGCCGTTGATTCCAGCAATTACGAACGGCGACTGTTTAAGCCGCATAAATCTCCGTGAAACGTGAACGAAGGAGGGTGAGCTCTGAGTGAGCTTTACTCCTTTCTCTCTCTCTCTCTCTCTCTCTCTCTTTTAGAGTCGACTGGATCGAGTAGAGGCATTTTCTACGCGAAAGCGCTTACCTCGGCGTTCGTTCGCGGCTTCTGTTGCGGCCTCCTCGTTTCTTGCGCGTATGCGCGTGTGCCCCTGTAACTGTACACGTGCGAGTATATCGTCCGTGCATAAGCTATGGCTGTTTGCTCCTTGATTATTAACGTGTAAATTTATTAGATTGACGTGGATCCCGTATACATGCCCTCGTATTTCTGATAATGTTGATATGCGATGTGTAGATTCGTCGTTTTTTCAAATTAAAAATAAATAAATAAATAAATAAATAAATAAATAAAGATTATTTTATTTTTGACATTATTTTTATGATTTTTATAATAAATTTATATACTTAATTTTTAATATTCACTAAATAAAGACTTGCAATAAAAGAAAATTTATAAAATTTTGTAGCTATAACAACTTTCATAAAAACTCGACAAAATTCGATTCATCGCCTCATTCTCCTTCGAACAATATCGCACGTCATTAACGTCGAACAAAAATTTCTACAAGCAAATCTAACAAAACCCGTAATGTCTTAACACTTACTCAAAAAATCCTTTAGCGTGTCCAACGTCTAATCTAATATCTCATTCCCTCTTAGCAAGAAGAGCGGCGTTAAAAGAAAAATAAAGACGGGGGATATATAAATATACAATAGAAAAAAAAGAAATGAAGCATAAAACGTTGCCGCAATCCGATTGTTATTCGAGATTACGGCAATAGGTCTTATACGTTATTCCACGTTACGCTCTTATACGATTTATCGCTTTGTCTCCCGCCGCTCGTTTCTAAGTATGTATAGTATGCGCACGCGTCCTTTACCCACTCGCTTCGTTTATTTAGGTCGGCCTCGGGCGAATTCGCGATCGCGATTTTAAGATCTTGCGAGCCGCATTTATATCCCGCTTGTTTTTACACGTGTGCGCGTAGATTATTATATGTATATACATGTGTGTGTGTGTGTATGCACGCCTGATTCGTTTTTCGGCGTCAGGCTGTCTCTCGTATGCCGTTGTGGAATGAATAAAAAAAAAAAAAAAAAGAAAGGAATTAGGAAAAAAATCTGCAATCTAAAGTTCGATCTGTATTAAATAACGTTTTAGAAAGATAACATCTGCGCTGTCCACAAAGTGAAATGGGCATTAAAATATTCGCGTCTATAAATTATGATCGATCTAGTTTAATATTTTTTATTTTTCCTTTTTGGTTCGATAATATCACATCGATAATGTCGTCGTATAATATAGTATAGACGTGTTTTTTTACTTAATAGTGGATCGATCGATCGTTTAAAATATCTTAATAATATCATGGTGCCTTGTTTCAATAATTTAAAATGCCTCTTTCAAGGCGAGCATAGAATAAATTACGTGACGGGTAAGCGTAGAAAATAATGTTATCGTATTATTAAATGAAAATGAAAATCAACACAAACATATAATTTATTGAAACGTGTAAAAGCTTACCTGTTTGAATATTTCAAACGTCAGGAAGACATTGTCAGAGGGCCAAAAATTTTGGCAGCGATTAATTTTCCAATGAAATATAAGCTTAAAATTTTAAATTTACATAATTCATATTCATCAAACGTAACGGATACCTAAATTTACCAAAATAAAAAGTAAAAAGAGAACGAGGAAAGAAAATAATTTAAGTTTCGTTCGTGTATACCTTCGTAATGAAGACGGCGTTATTAAAGGCATTCAAATTACTTAAGCTCTATCTCAAGAAAGCGCAATCTTTCCAGTAAAATAGCAGGTTACGAATAAAAAAAAAAAAAAAAGGTAGTAATATTAAGAAGAAGGCGGAGAAAAAACGACTTTGCTCAGAATTACCAGAGGGGACAAAAGGAGTATAAAAAACGGATGAGCGAACGCATATACATATATTTACGTATATATTCACGGGCATAAAGCCAGAGGGAGAGGGAGAGAGTATATTTTAAAATTAAAGAGAGAAAAAGTAAGAGGAGAGAAAATTACTTACAAGGTGTACGTGTAACGTAAACGAGCACGAGAATAAAAGAATTCGCCGTTATGTACAAAAAAAAAAAAAAAAAGAAAAAACACACAACCGAGAAGAGCGATTACGTTTGTGTATACACGTATACGTTGCCTGTCCTCGCTTTCGTAACGAATGCGTAAATTTTTGACGCGCGCGCGCAATGATAAAATACATCGATCGAGCTACCGATATATTGTGGAAAAAGACAAGCGCTGGGCACTTTATTTCATCTCTTTCTTCGGCTTCTGTAAAACTTTCGTGTGAGAGATGACGACAACGGCGACGTTGTCACGGTTATATACACGAGCCCAACGCGAGTTCGCGTGTTATTATTGTTAGCCTACATATAAACGTATACGATTTATAAAAGTAAAAACAAAAAAACGGGAATTCGGGCTTTTTATCGCTTTGGGGGTACATGCGATGTATATGCGCGTGTCATTTTTGTTTTTATTGACGCAATCCGTTGTCTTTTGAGATGAATGATGTATGCGAATGTATAGGAATTGCGTGACGTGCGTTGTTATTTCTTTTACTTTTTTTTCTTGTTTTTTTTTTTTTTTTTTTTTTTTTTTTCGTTTCAATAAAATTTATTAGACGAAAAGTGAAAATACGAGATATAAATTAATGAAAATTTGTTTGCGTCGACGAAAATTATTGCACGAAGATATTCGAATTATTACTCGATCGAAGATATTTTATCGATGATTTATGATATTAAATATTAACGTTTGATAAATATAACAAGCATTATTTTCGTACATTATTTTTGAGAAATGTATTATTTTTATACATTGAAATAAAATTTTAACATTTATATATGAGTTCGTTCATCAATGTTAATAATTTTGAATAAGAATATTTCATTTTTCTTGATTGCTTTTGATTTTTTGAAAAAAAAATTTTTCATTTTTAAAATTACGCTATAGTAAAATATCCTAAAGCAAAAAAATTGTAAAAAATAGAGCTTTAACGTGTCATAAATTAGAAAGTAATAACAAATAATTTGACATCATTATCGATAAACTTGGAAAAATTACATCTATTGACATAAATTTTAATAAAAAAACTAAAAAGCAACCAGCGAAAATGATGTGTTTTGAAAAATTAACAATTTAATACGATATAAAAATATTTTTCGATATACGAAAAAAAAAAAATAAATAAAATAAAATAAAATATCTCGTAATACAAGTACCCAACAAAACTAGATCAAACGATATAACTCTCTAAACAAATAAAATAAAAGACTAATCATCAAAAAAGAAATAGATATCTTAATAACTGATATTAAATTCCCAAAATGCTAGAACGATAAAGTAAGCAAAGTATTCTCGAGAACGTGAATCTCGCGAGTCTCATAGCACGTCTGGTCGAATAGCGCGCTTTCGCGGCCAGTCGTGTCTCGATTCCGTTATACCCATTCTTGCGCACGTCCATTAATTCAATCGTCGTATACAACTCTAATTCTCTCTCTCTCTCTCTTTCGTTTTTTGTTTCTCTCTCTCTCTCTCTCTCTCTCTCTCTCTCTCTTTCTCTCTCTTTTGGTCTTTCGCGCCTACTAAAGTATTCCGTAAACGCTTCGCTCACGGTATTCTACTATATAACGGCCCTTCGGTTCAATTCTTCACTCTTTCTTCTTCATCTTTCTTTTTGTTTTTTTTTTTTTTTTTTTTTTTTTTTGTTCTTTGTTCACGGTCGATATGACGATAAGATACAAAAAAAATTAGCTGGATATTTTTTTTTTTTTTAGATGAATGAGGTGTAAGACTTGTAGAGTAATTAAGAAAAGAGCGAGATGATTGACTACGTGTGGGTTGTGTTTGCGGTTGTTGGATTGAAAAAAAAATCATAAAACTGGGATGAAATTAATTATTTCATGTTCTACTTCTATTATATGTTCTTATTATATGTATAAATTTTTATATCAAAGAATTAACGTATTTTGAATTACTCGTTGGATCAAACTATTCTTTTATTATTTCGTTTTGCTTTAAAATTAAATGAATAATCATCAAAATTGAATTAATCAAAATTTTATTTAAAAAAAAAATAAATAAATAAATTAAATTCAGCCAGCGTATTTTAATTAAATGTAACATGTACATGGTAATGCTTTGTATTCACATTTAATAAAACGTAAAAAATATTAAATTATTAAGTACGATATTGTTGTATGCGTACATAAAAAATGCTTACTAATTAAGTTACACAAATTCTAACGTTAATGTAAAAAAAAAATAATTTTAAAAGCTGATGAAATATTTTTAAATATAAAAATTCAAGTTATGTATTCGAGTAGATGATGTAAAGTTACTTAATTATGTACAGGAAAAACGCGATAAGCACGAATATGCAAAAAATGTTTAAATTAACAAGAATTTATTACGTCGTTATTTAATTAAAATAATATAAAATATTATTTTATACAATAAATTAACTATATTGAATGATTTCTAATAGTATATAAGAAGCATTATTTTTGCAAAGATTAGCATTTACCGACGGAAATATAATAAAAACAAAAAATAGATAAAACTACTCTCCTTAATTCAATCGCCAAGTCTTCATATAACCAAAGAGCCAATGCTTATACTCAAATGAAATCAGCATTTAATCATCGAATTTCACATCTTTTCGTCCATTTATTAAGTCAGACGATATCGAGATATACACATGCACAAACACACACACACACACATACATATACCGAATACAAATTTATATACACTCGTGGAAAATCCCGCGATCGGTGAGCTTCCACCTCGTAAATATCCAGTACACCTGAAACGTTTGAAAAATAAAAGAAAATAAATAAAAAAAAGTACAACGAAGCGAGAGATGAGAAAAAGACAAGGGAGAAAAAAACGAACGAGTCCACCGAGTGATTCATTCAGCTTTCCACTTTGTGTATAAACTTATACATGTGTGTATGTGTGTGTAAGTGTGTGACTATATCCCAGCCGTGTCACAAAGTGGCGGTATAGCCTTCGCTTACGCAATATGTGTACGGCACGAGAAACCATTTATTTAAAATAAAAAAAAGCTCGAGAGTGAATGAGACAGCTTGTTCTTCGACCTAAGCGTACGCGTGGACTTTTAAAATAAATCGTGACTTTATATATATATATATATATATATATATATATATATAACGAATTGACGAAAAAAAATTAAAGATGTCATTTAGTTCTTTGCTCTCGACTGCGCTTTTATATATACATATACATTTTATATATACATATACATATACATATATATATATATACACACATATATCGTGTACGCGTGTTTATGTGGGTCCGTCTGAGCGAAAAATAAATGATTCGTCGAATTAATTCTGAGCTTCGGGGACGACGCGATCGCGGACGTGCCCGGAATGAGGTTGACTCTCGCAGTTGCAGTTTTATTTAAAAACGAGGAAAAAACTTCGTGGGTCTTCCCATTCACATGAGTGTGTGTATAGCTCTTAAATATCTACATGTTAAACAAAGTTAAATAAATAAATATAAGAACCTTTATTTAATGACATAATAACTTCGAATTATATCATAAACAACGCAATTCCTGCGCGATACTTTATTAATTATAAATTTTTATCGCCATTTTAACGTCGCACTTAATTCCTTAAATATATATATTGAAGGAGAGCAATTTAAAAAAGAGCAAACGAAAGAGTTTCACTCTTCCGCTGTATGTTTATCTACCAAATCATCAGTCACCAATCGTCACGATATTCTTACAACCGTTCAACATTGTGTATATACGAAAAGTAACCCGAGCGCTTTAACCGAGTGCTTTTTTAATTCGACAGGAATAACGAGCGGCTAAAGCGACGAGTAACGAAAAAATTTGCAAAGAAAATTTTTGCGTTAATAAAACTCTTGCAGTATATACATAAATTGTACAGCTATTTTTTTCGTGTCGTAAAATAAAGCGTAAAAGACTCGGTCTTTTTTTTTTTTTTTTTTTTTTTTTTTTTTTGTCCCGTGGAGTGCAGACGTGGGATAAAGAATATAGTTCCCGGAGAGACGTACAGCGGGAGATCGATGCTGTTTATTTACACCCCATGCTGTCAGAGAGCTACTGCTTTTCTCCATTACCGACAACGCGTATACCTCTGGCTTTAACTTCCTTCTTTTCTCTTTCTCTCTCTCTCTTTCTCTTTTTTTCTCCAAATAATTGACCGGAAGTACTTAACCACTACGCTTCGGTAGTTCTTTTCTTCCTTTTTCTTTTTCATTTAGCTACGAGATGTAGCTTTAATTTCGATCGCTGCGTAGGGTATTCGTTGTACGAGCGTATTGAATTTTAGCCATAGGATGCTTTTATTTTTGTGAAAATTCTGGCATAACCGCGACATAGAAATGACATATTAAAGAAGGTAAAAAAATATCGTTTTCCTCAAAGTTTTGCATTCGTAAATATATCATTTTCCATTTTAACGCATAAATTTTATCATTCACAGAGCTTACATCTATACATAAAATTTAACGGCGATATTCACGGTTCATTTGGTTTGTTAGCTTTTGAAAATGAAACATTAAATCTATTTCGAATAAAAAATAATACATTCTGTAAATGTTTATAATTCAAAAGATTTAAAAATTGAAATTATTTTCTTACAATAAATTTAATTATGCGTAATAAGTCTGAACATTTATTAAATGTATCTTTCAAACATCGATTTCTGATTAATCCACAATTACAAATCCCATTTAATTATATATCCTATCGTCTTTATACCACAAATACGTGGAATTACTTTGTATCTACGATCCAATACCTTTCCTCGTAATCAACGTAAATAGCAATAATTTTTGCAATATAATCATCTGATCGTTCCACAGAGATACATAACTATAAGCATATACGCTATGGAGAGCGACAGCATAGATTTGCGCTCGAATCGGCTTAGATCGGAGATTTTCAAAGGACATTGATTAAAACATTCTCGCGTTAGCTACGCCATCTTGTCAATTTATTTGTATACACGTATACACGCGCAAATATATGCATGTAATATACGCGTAAAAAAAAAGTAGCTCATAGGCGACGATAAGAGGCTTAATTTTGAAAGCATCGAGTTTCGATCTAACGTGAAAGGTTAATTCTGCCGGTAAGCTTCACATCCGGACATACTATACATAACCGTATATACATATATGAAAGGGATTCCTAATGTTGTTATTTTACGACGGCTGGACTGTGAATTTAACAGAACGATTGATACCGAATGGACGATCGATAAATTGATGCGTAGGACGTGTGAAAGAAATCTTAATCGTTTGTATTTTTATTAATTTAATTTAAATCGTTAATGTCATATTTTATTAAATTTCTGTAAAAACAGTATATTTGTAATACATTAACGTTTTAAAAAAAGTTCATGTATAATCGTTAAAAAAATATTTTAGACAAATCGTTTTAAAACACGAATAAATTATTACTAAACTATGAGCATTTAAAATTCTTCATTTATTACTTATCTCGACGATAAAAAAATCAAAAAATTTCTTTATTACAATAAAACATTTAAAAAAATTTTCTTTCAGCCAAAGCATATCTATATATATCAAAAGATCTAACGAAGATAAAAGAATATAAAGAGGACAAATCGGGTCCTCGAAATCTAAGCTAAGTTACCGGTGATGCAAGTGGCATCCTCGGACCGGACGTGCCTCCTCGTGTTGCTGGTCCATGGGCTGCTATCGCTGCTGGATCGTCACGTCAACGCGGAAACCTTCACTCTAGGTTACATAACCGGCTCGAAAAGACGACCCGGCGATTGGGAATATTCGCGACCTGGATTACAAATATCCGGTGCGATAACACTTGCTGTCAATGAGGTAAGTTCGTTTGTATGTCTGTTTTTTTTTTTTTTTTTTTTTTTTTAATAAACATTATACATCGTATTTAGATCATAAAGAGATATTTAATTAAGCTTGAATTAATGAAACATTAATTTTCGAATAATGCGAAAAGGTTACTTTTATTTCACGTGAAGTTTTACAAGACTTAATAATCAACTAAACTCATTGATTCAACATGTGGATACGTATATATTAGCAAATAAAAGAATACGATATATTAATTAACCGAATGCAAAATCTACCGTTTATATAGTATAATGTTTACAATCATTACCATGATGATCACGATTTTCCTCTAGAATAATTGATATGAAAATCAAGGAAAATTATGCAATGACATTAATATGGTGCAATCGCGCTCGCGCACGAAATTAAATGAAAACAATCTCATTATTACGCTACTGAAATGGTTGTATAACCTTTCGGTATAATATAGAATAAATGAAGTTACATACGAGTATTTTATGCTTTATTAACAACGCACAAAGGTCAATGTATCATTGCATAATATTCGGTTTGACGTTAACATTAAAATTTAATGAATAAAATATATTGTAAATGCTTGTTAATTTTATAAATATCTAATTAATTATTAAATGTAACAATTAATTATACATAATTATATTATTTACGAATACCTTGGCGAGAAAAAAATCTTTCCCGAAAACAAACAACGACTTTTCACGCATTAATTGTCGAAAACCATCCCCGAAAATCAACATAAAACTAACGATCGGACGTATATGTATATAGTATACCCAGAGATCCAAAAGGCAACGTTAAACCTTTCGCTTAGCTCTCAAATCACCGCGCGATTTTCACAAAGGGTTCCCTTAAGGACTGAAGTCGTCGACTGTGATTTCAACGACGACGCGTAGAAAACAATTTATGCGTCTGGATATACTCATAAATTTAACGATTATATTTTCATTTCACCGACGTTTATATATACATTTATCGTTGCAGATAAACGCCGGTGAGTTGGGCAAACGCGGGCATACGTTGAATTTCATCGTCGCGGAGACTTACGGGGACGAGGAGCAGAGTATATTGGTAACGGCTGATTTGTGGACGAAAAACGTAAGCGGCTACATCGGACCGCAGGAGACTTGCGTACACGAGGGTAGAATGGCCGCGGCGTTTAATCTACCTATGATTTCTTATGTGAGTACTATGAGATTTTTTATGGTATGCTTATGTGGAATATGTTTTTCTTTTTTCTTTTCCCATAATATCTTGCAAGACAACAATAATTTATTTCTGCTTAATTTTTTCAACGATACGTTGTACATCGAGTAAACTATATGTTTTTATTTCATAACTAAACCGTTTAAAGTTCAAAAGAACCCAACCTTTTCAAAACTTTACCACCGGTATGAAATAATCTCATCTCGGCATAAATCGTAACGTTATCGTGTGTATTTTAATCTAAATTTAAACAAAAATAAATCCGCTCAACGGCAAGAGACAATAACAATAGTATAAACAGTAGCAACAAATACATAAAAGCACTAAAAACGCTAGCGATTATACGAAAGAATTTCGAAATTTTCAATAACGCGAGCAACATCCGCTCAGGTCTCGATATCCGCTCAACGGCACTCTCATTGCTATAAAATTTGCCCGAGGCAAAGCGACAACGGCAGCGACATCGTATTTTACTTTTTTATTCCCTCCCCCACTCTTTTTCTTTTTTTTTTTTTTTTTTTTATCTTTTTATCGCTGTCGGCGCGTTTAAATTCCACGACGTAGACGTGTCTCTTCCAGTTTCTGTGTGTGTGTGTGTGTGTGTGTATGTTCGTTTGTACACGGAGGACGATTCCAGCGTTGGATCTCACCTAAATTGCAATTTCCGTTTTCTCGCCTTGCGACGACGTGAGTTTACGCAACGAACGCCCCACTTGCTTTTTTTAGATATGTTTTTATCGGCGCGATGGATCTTAAGCTTTTTTAGCTTTTGTTAAGATAAATTACATGTTTAATTTTTTATTTTTATTTGTCGATAACTAATATTATTTATTTCAAAGATTTAAAAAAAAAAAAAGAACCATTTACAGAAGAAAATAAGAAAAGTTATAACTCTTCCATCGCGCTTTTAAACACGTCACCGGTAAACAGTCAGCCCAATATCTCACATCGCGATTCGACGTTAACACTCGTTCTTTCTTTCGATTCCGTTGTCTCGAAGTCGCTCGTTGCCACTGGCTGACCAAATGAGGGTAACGTTCGCGCATACAAATGTCCTGGTCTCTCTCTCTCTCTCTCTCTCTCTAACAAGCTCGTCGCAGCATCGGAATCCCGATAAGTTTCGCCTTCGCAATTTATTCGGTTGCATTGCGAGGGATGCGCGCACGTAAGTACCGTTTCTCAAAGCTAACCAATCGCTTTTTATGGAAAAAGATAGAGAGAGAAAGAGAAAGAGAATGAGAATAAGCGGTGTATACGCACAAAGTGTCACGTATGCAATCTCTCTCGTGAATCTTTTGTAGGCAGAGCCTTCCGTAAAGTCTAGTATATTGATTCGTAAACTTTGATGAATATTTTTTGAGCTCAATAAAATGAAATGATGATGCATCTATATTTATCAAGTTAATAAGTATCTCTCCTCTTTTTTTTTTTATCCTCTTGCCTAGTACCTCACTACATATTTTAAAGTTGCAATTATTTATTTATCTATTTTTTTTTTTCAAACTAACATTCATTTTAACAACGACACCTGATTCATATAATCGTCATGTCGTTTAAAAATTTGTAAAACAAAAGTATTTGGTATTCTTTCAGTATTGCACGAATCGTGAAACATCGAACAAAAAGGAATTCCCAACTTTCGCACGTACGCGACCTCCTGATACACAAATCTCAAAATCTGTAGTAGCGGTGTTAAAGGCTTTCAATTGGACAAAGGTAAGTGAAAATAACTCGTAATTCTTTTATTCGATCTTTCATGCGTAACATATACGTATAAGTACGAATCAATTTTATTTTTCTTTTTTCTTTCTTTCTTTCTTTCTTTCTTTTTTTTTTTTTTTTTTTTTTTTTTTTTATTCTTAGAAAGTCGTTATTGCGAAACAAGAAGCGACACTCGAGCGAAAAAAACTTTTTGCTTTATCGTACATCGTAACTAACCGTGAGTCGAGAATAAATTAAAAAACTTTTCCTTTCTTTTTTTGTTCTTCCTTTTTAAATTTGGTAAAGAAATACTACGAGCCGACAACTACGTCATTTGTTATTTCATCTATTTATTACAACTGGCGTGAAAGCTGACAAGTCCATTTCCGCATAAATAACTTTGGGGTAAAAACGAACGGAGTTATTTGCGGACCCTTGGAATTTAAATTGTTCTATGGACTATACGAGAAAATCGATAATAGTAAATTAAAAATAGGTCGTGTAGTAAATTGTTAAATTTTTTTTTTTTATTTTCAGTTGATTATATCGTTTTTAATTAAATATATAAATTAAATAATCAATAAAAAATTTAATAGTGCGAAATATTGTTTATAATTATTTTACAGTATCGAAATAGAATAAACATCGATCATATTTATGAAAATATTTACGATTGAAACTTTTCTCAAAATTAAAAAAGTTTTGATAAAAATAATTCAATGTAATATCGTTCAAAACATTCGTTTCTCGAAAAATATACTATTATCTTTTAAGTGCGTAAATCCGTATTCTACCCTTATCGAAGAAAAGAGAAATAACTTAACAACAAATCCATAAATCGTTTAATCAAAATCAAAATCACCCTCGTTGTTTTCTTATCGCTCGATATTCGCGAGCTTGCCGAATGAATTTTTTTTCCTTGAATTTTCTTCGCCCGTAAGCTTCGTCTGCAAATTCCAGAAGCTGAAAAGTTGCACGATTGGATAACCTTTTTTGAAAATTTACAATCTTTTTTCCTTATCAAAAAGAATTTCGCATTCCGTATGTATATCGAGCGATAAAGAAAAATACGATGAAATAGGATAAAATCGAAGGAGAGAAACTTATCGGAAAATTTCAAACGATAAATTGAAAGATTTTAAATTTAATAGAAATATACTTTTAGAAATATAATCAAGAAGTTATAAAATTTAATTTATCAAACTTAATCAGCTGAAGATTCAATAAAGAAATTCGTAGTAGAATATATTTTATTAACGTAATTCAATATATTAATTGAATTAATCTATTTAGCGCACAGATCAATCATTAATTTTAATATTAACAACATAAGTATATATGCGTATAATATTATAAAAATTGTTGTAAACAAAAAAATTTTTCATTCGCAACTTGTCCACAGGTATCATTCATGTTCATGAACGCCTCGCGTTTCGAGCTGCACGAGATGCCAACGGTGGCAAAAACGATCCTTTCGTCCTTTCGCACAGCCGGCATAGCGGTAAATAACATACGCTGCTGGGAGGAGTCCTATCGAGTCGTCGAGCATTTGAAAAATCCGTTTCACAATCTCGTCGCCGAAACTTACGCCGACACGAGAAGTGAGTTGTAAAATTAATAGCGGAAATGGTATTTTTTTAGTAATCGATTGTCTGTTAAATCGTCCGAACGATTTTCACGTTGCGCGTGACGCCGTACAAACGCGTATCTCTGATTCTCCATACGCGTGAGAAAAAACGTCCGATAAAAAGAAGAAATAAAGAGAGTCGATCGGTTATCGAAAATCGCCATTCGGGAAGATACGCCGGAAGTATCGTCGGACTTTACACTCGTATGTATGTGCGACGTGCCAAGAATCGGATATACTTCCGGTTGAGGAGTTAACGTAACGTTAAGCTTCGCGTGCGAATACGAAGAATCACGTGTATAGATATATACGAGTATGTATACGGCAAAATGATGAAAAAATAAGAGGAGAGGGAAAAAGAGATAATTAAACGGTATAGAAGTGTTCGATTTAGTGGGCTTATCGAGAAAACGAGGTAATGGTTTACGAGATGCTAAAAAGTTTATTCGAATATCCGAAGAGTTTGAGAGTTGAAGTGATCTTAAAGGATGATGTAATAATTGAGATAAAATTTAAATAAGCCATCCTGATAAAGTTATGTGTCACATTAAAAAAGAAAAATGATATTGAATCGTTGAATTGTATGTTTCTAACGATGGGATTACTGAAAGTGCAGTATTAGCGTAAATATTTTATTCACTTTTTACGAAAAAGAAAAACGTAGAATAATCCTACATACGTAAAAAAAAGAACAAAAAAATTCAAAGTTTAACACGCGCATAATTTAAATTCAAGGCCTTGATTGTAAACAATTTAACGTTAAGAGACCTTTAAGCCCGCATGATCCAGTGGATAGTTTATGAACCACGTCCACGATTTCACGCTCACCTATACATACATATACACTTCAACTATGCGAGTTTATCCATGTGTACGCTTTATACTGTCTCTCTCTCTCTCTCTCTCTCACGCGCACCTTTACTCCACCAATATCTTTACAACTATTTTTAGTATTGGTGCTGAGCTAAAAATAGCAAGAAAGAAGAGAAAGATAGAGAGAGGGGGGGTGAGGGAGAAACAGCGCCGGATTTATGCTTGTCACGCGCTTCTCGCTTTTTCTCCGGCTAATTTGAAATACGGAAAAAAAAAAAATTACTCGGTTAACCGGGTACTTGTATACGTATACGCATCGCCCAAAACCTTTGGGAATTATATTTTATTCGAGCTTCGAAACGCAATGTACGCGCGAAAATGAAATTTTATGGTTATATTTAGATTTTTAATGAGCCGAATTTTTTAATTTGATTGAAAATAAAGAAAAAATAAATGTGGCACATTGTCGTCGTACTTATTTTACGGCTGATTTTCGTTATGTTTCAGTCTACGTTATTCTCGGAAACGTCGAAGAGCACATTGGCTTGCTAATGGCGTTGGATAAAAAGAACCTCTTGAGTACTGGTAAATTTTTCGTAACTGTTATTTCGCTAATAATTAATAAAAATAAAATATTCGATTATATTATAGATTATTTTTTATTATAGAATTAGCAACTATCTTGTATTATTTCGTTTGGGATTAATTTTACTGCACAAATTTCAATACCACATATTTATCATATACAATTTTTTTTTTTTTTTTTTTTTTTTTTTTTTTTTTTTTTTTTATTAAAATTAAGATTAAGATTAGAAACTTAATTATATATTCACTTTTTACCTTATTTTATACCGACAAGTGTAAAAAAAAAAAAATTTATTTTATCTTCAGGCGAGTATTGGGTAGTCGGAGTGAACACGGAAACTTACGCATATCGCGAGCCCGACGTTTACATACGCGGATTATTGAAAAAATATCCGGGCTCGCGTTCGTTGCGAATTCTTCATAGTTACTTTTGCGTTGTAGCATCGGCGCCGATCGACTACTCAAATTTCACCAATAAAGTACACGAGTACAGACAGATGCCACCGTTCAATTTCAAAAATCCGTTGAAAAATTTCAAGCAAGAGGGTCTCATTCAGGTGACTGGAACATCCTTTAATTACAACGTATTAACACCTATTTATACATCAAGTTTGCTTTTAACAAAATATTTTTATAATTTAAACATAAACATTTTAAATTAATGTTTATAATTGAAATTAAAAGTTTAAAGTTAAATTAATCATATTCTAAGATTAATAAAAAACATGAACAATATTAATTCATTGATAAAACAAACGCGTCACGCAACAAACGAATATATATGACTCATCAACTGGAATCGTTACTTCTGTACCTCAACAAGGCAGACCGTCCCGGAAACTGCTTATCTCTACGACGCGGTTCACCTGTACGCGCGGAGTCTCATCAGGACTTTGGATAAGGGAAAAGATCCACGAAATGGTAAAGAGATTATTTCTTCGCTTTACGGCCTTCACTATCGCAGCGCCATGGGGTAAGGTATTTCTCTGCAAATTTAATTTCATTTTTTACTCCCGTTTATTTTTCTTTATTATTTCCAACATTCTATTATTATTTTTCGAAAATTGATGAAAATTGATATCGATATACAATATACAAAAAGTATATCATAAAATATCGATATACTTATGTTTGATATTTGCATAAAAATATTTTACTAAATTGTAATACTCGATACCGCGTCTTAGCGTACACAGCTGTTTCTACTTAACGCGTTACGTAATTCTACTTTTACACGATTTTGATCATTTTATTTTTTATATATATATATATCTAAGTGGTATAAAGCCAATCATCTATTTCAATACGTTAACAACATCTTTCTTTTAAATATTCTTTTTTAAAAATGAATTTTTTTTTTTTTTTTAGAAAATATCTATAAAAAACCGAAAACCAACATAAAAACCGAATTAGATTAGATGCATTAATTTTTATCCTAATTCTTTTGCAAATAAAAAGTATATTAAAAATTTTCGTATTTCAAAATCACATAAAATATTTTTGACGATCCTTCCCACTATAAAAAAAACTCTTAGCTGCAATCAAATACTCGTACTCGCAAACCAAACCGCGTTAACATTTTGTCAAGTCGCGTTCATCAGAATCCAAAGCGGCAACGCAACACATACACATAATACAAAAGATAATTGTGATGGGAGAGGCTCGTGTAACAGTTTGCATTTTCGTGTGCGTTTATCGTAGGTACATGGTATACATGGACGAGAACGGCGACCCCGAGGGCAATTACACCCTGATAGCCTTGGATAATCAGGCAACGAAAGGTTACGGCTTGTATCCCATCGCTCGTTTCATCGGAAAGGAGAACAGGACCAACTTACCGGTTAGATATACGTGTATACTTATATAAGTATGGGTACAAGCGCGCGCGTGTGTGTGTGTGTGTGTGTGTGTGTGTGCGTGTACCTGTGCGCGTATAATTCGAATCTATGCTATGTCATTTCAAGAGGAAGATGTAGAGTCGTTCTGTAATTTACCCGAATGCTTCGGCATAATGTATTGCGTAATTCTGAACAATTTGCCTTATCGAAGTTCCTATTAGCAGTATTTGTGAATTATATAGTTTTCAATCTTTATTATATCAATAAATTTACAAATAAATTAAAACATAATTTTTTTTTTTTTTTTTGCATAAATATCGATAGTATAGACTACGGCTAGTGAATAAGAATTAAAAGAAAGAGACTACATTGTTTATAAATTCATTTTGTTTATAAAATTTCTTTCTGAATATTTTTTAAATTGCAACAAAAACTTTGAATTTTATAAAAAAATAAATAAATAAATAAATAAACGAATAATTAAAATGAAACAAAAAAAAATAATACGGTTTAATTTTTCAATTCGCAGAAATTGCACGTCGTGCGAGACATACCTTGGATCGGTGGCAAGCCTCCAGTTGCCGAACCTTATTGCGGCTATCACGGAGAAAAATGTTATTGTAAGTGAATCCTTAAGATCTTACTTTGTATACGCGTACATTATTTTAAATAAGAAAATACTTGTGCCACGCAATTTTTATCGCTTTTGAAAACTGGAACTTTTAACATAGTCGCACGTGCGTTCAGGTTCACTTGTACTTGAACCAACGATCCCGCAATCGATTACCATTAAGGAATATTTTACGAGTCAATGAAATTTTGAAAGCCGTTCATCCCTCTTCTTCTCTCTCTCTCTCTCTCTCTCTCTCTCTCTCTCTCTTTCTCTTTCACTCTCTGCTGCTAGCGTTATGAAATGCAAAATCATTTATCATTAATACCAATTCCATACTCGTCTAAATAAGCTTAATCGCAAAATCGAATAGTAATGAATTTTTGTAAAAAGATTTTCTTTGTACTCTTAAATATTTTAGTAAAATTATAACAGTTACTATACAAATTATTTATTAGAATAATAAATAGCCCATATCTATTCGGCGATCCATATATTACAAAAGAATAAAAATCGAAAAGCCAATCACGGCAACGATAATTAATCAAAATACAGTTCTTCCCACAATCCGTAGTAATTTTGCTCGAAGAAAAAAAACATCCTTTCCTCGCTTCATGTGTATAAAACGAGCCACATCGGCCAAAAACGATAATTGGAAGAAACTCGTACGAGCTCTCGAACTCGCACTCGCTTTTTTTTCATCCCCGGAAGCTTTTGTACTCGCAACATATGGTACTGTGGACGGATCGTTTAAAATGCTTCTCGTCTTTCGTAAATTCATTAGTGAATGCGCAGTACATGTGAAATAATTGTTACGAGTTTTTTTAGCAATCTCGATTGTTTATTTATTTATAAAGTATCTACTGACGTTTATTAATATAATAAACTAAATTTGCTCCTCTTATTTGATAAATTGCCATATAATTGACAGCATAATAATAATTTGACAATAAATTCTTTAAAATTATTTTAAATTATTTTGAATAATATACCTGTATAACTCTGTTATTATTTAACATTTTTAAAAGAATAATAACTCGTTCCTTTCAATAAATTTTCTCGCCTCTCGTTCTTCCATTTCATACTTCGTTCATTCATCGACCTCATACAAGCAAACGTCACTCTTCCATAGTCGACGATTCCGCTTCTAGCCACATTATCGCACCTCTACGTCGACCGAAGGGACTTCCAAGTGGTATATAGCTCTACTACATTAAAAGGGAGAGCTAGAGAAGGGAGGAGGGAAAGGGAAAGGGGAAAGGGGAATGCGGATAAAATAACACGTCGCGTCGAAGTTTTTCCTTACAACGTCGATTTAACCCATCGCTAAAGTGCAGACAACCGAAGACGTTTTCGACACGACGCATTCGTTCCTTTCTATGTATCTCCGTAAGAGGAATTACAATTGAACGAAATACATTTTCTATTTTTCATTCTCAATTTTTTCTCATTTTTATATGTCTTTATTGAGCTTCGAAGAGTCAAACAACGTCTAAGAGTTGCGCGCTAGATATTTTCTTCGCTTCGCGCGTTTTTGATGTGTTTGTATTATCGATTGGATAATATTTGTTTTCTCGTGTTCGTAAAAAATATTAGATCTTTGATAGATGCATTCTTTTTTTTTTTTTTTTTTTTTTGTTTTTATAACTTCAATAAAATTTTATGCAATCAAATATGCTTCGCATTTTGGGTAGTAGCTAAAATTAATTTTAAAATATTTGTTAAATTTTTGCAAATAAATTTTCATTTATTCCCAATTTAACATTTATTTAAAAAAAAAAAAAAAATTTTTTTAGCGTAAAATAATTTAAAAATCTCATCAACTTATAGTATATTATTTTTTTTTAAATTCTTTTAGCTCACACAGGAGAAATAGTCGGTGGAATAGCTGGAGGACTTTTATTGGTTTTCGTTGCAATATCTTTGATACTTTATAGAAACTGGAAGTACGAACAAGAATTAGATTCATTGCTGTGGAAAGTTAATTATAAGGACATCGAGATCAAAGAAACCAAAGACGACACGGCCATAGCAACTCCTGGCGAGCAATTATTTAAAAACAATTCAAAGGTTTTTATTAAATTACGTTAATGGGAATAAACATTTGTCTTAATGGTTCAATCATTCACTTATTTTATTAGCGTAACTACTATTATTCTTCAACTTATATCTACATTTAATTTTTTTTGTTTTTTTGTTGATTTTAGAATCCTTCTCAGCCTCACGTAAGAACTAGTCAAGCATCGTTGAGTTCAAATCCCGATGCCGATTTTCGATACTCAATGATCTACACGCAAGTAGGCATTTACAAAGGTCGTATTTTCGCGGTTAAAAAGGTTAAGAAAAAATCGATAGAAATCACTAGAGAAATGAAGAAGGAGCTTAAAATAGTACGCTTTACAATAATTTTATACGTAAAAAAAAAAAAAAAAAAAAAAGAAAAGAAAAAAAAATTATTATTATTATTATTGGCATAAGGTAGCAATGGAAATTTTAAATTTCAGATGCGAGATTTAAGACACGACAATTTAAATGCATTTATCGGAGCCTGCACGGATCCCCCGAATATTTGTATAGTCGTAGAATATTGCGCTAGAGGTAGTTTAAAGGTACGAATTAATTTTCGTCAAACTAACTCTTTAAAAATATACGTTGTTAAAATTTTTTGCGTTACAAAAGCAATTTTACGACTAAGTATATCATAAAAAATATATTCATTGCAGGATATACTAGAAAATGAAGACATTAAACTCGATAATATGTTCATGGCTTCATTGGTAGGAGATATCGTTAGAGTGAGTACAAACTTCATTATCTACAATCTATAAAAAAGTAAAAATTGTAATAACAGTTAGATATTAGCTTACCTTATTCACGACACGCCTCTATCAATCAACAACTAGAACCTTTGACTCGATAACAATAAAAAGTGTAATCCGCGTAAAAAATTATATGCGAAATGTTCTCACGATAGTTACAAACAGTTTATCCTCGTTGTCGTTGTCTCTCGTCTACAGGGAATGATTTATCTTCACGAGTCGGTCGTTAAATTTCACGGATCCTTAACCACGTCGAATTGCTTGGTGGATTCGCGCTGGGTCGTTAAACTAGCCGATTTTGGACTTCACGAGTTCAAGCGCGACGCCGAGCTCGAGCCTGCCGACGTTATGAAAAAGTATCGCGGTAAGTGATGGATGCGCTTTATCGATATGTTCTAACCCTGTTTTATAATTTTTTTTTTTTTTTTTTTTCAAAATAATCGTTATCTTTCTCAGGACTGTTGTACAAGGCGCCGGAATTATTGCGCTCGAGAAATATCGAGCCGACGGCGAGAGATTTTCAGAAAGGTGACGTTTATTCATTTGCTATCGTATTGTACGAACTTCAGGGTAGACACGGCCCTTTTGGGATCACCGAATTATCTGCTCCGGATATCTTGAAGAAGGTTATAACCGTCGAAGAGGGCGCTCCATTATTCCGGTAACTTTTTTTTATAAGTTTACCAACGCGTTCTTTCATTTATTTATTCTTTCGATTTATTTATTCTTTCGATTTTTTTTTTTTTTTTTTTTTTTTTTTTTTGTTTCACGAAAATGTTTATTAAAGAAAGAGAATTTTTTAAATATATAATCAAAATATCGCTTACAATCTTTTCCAGTATCAAAAATATAAAAAAAATTTCCTTATTTATAAAATTTATTTACGAATAATTAATTGACTCAATCATTTTAAATGCAAAATTAAAATATTTCTTGTTAAATTTTATCAGTTTAATATTTGCTTAAAAAGAAGAACTTCAAAAATTAGGGCTTAATATTCATGGAAAAATTCTTTGTACATCATAAAGTTACAAGATATAAAATGAGAAGCTTATTTTTACAGGCCACCATTGGATCAGCTTGAAAACTGCTTCGATTTCGTGCGAGAATGTCTTCTAGAATGTTGGGCCGAAAATCCAGACGTTCGTCCCGATTTTAAAATAATTAGAAACAAATTACGACCATTAAGAAAAGGCATGTAAGTATGATGCAACGAAATACTCGTACTTTACTATTTAATTTATGCCTTATCAAAATTCACTTGGTTTCGTCGAATATTCCAGGAAACCAAATATTTTCGATAACATGATGGCTATGATGGAAAAGTACGCAAACAATCTCGAGGCTTTGGTCGACGAGCGAACGGACCAATTGTCGGAAGAAAAGAAAAAAACCGGTGTGTGCATTTTTTTCTTAAATTTTTAGTTTTATTTTTAGTTTTTAGTCAACACGCCCACGAATACATGTTAATAAAGCGTTATAAGCGAATAGATTTATAATCGCAGAAGTTTAAACGAAAAAAATCATTCGAAATAACATTGTCGCGTTGATATTATCCAATCGAAAACAGATCGATATCCAAAACATCGTACAACCTAATAAATTAGGACGACAAGTGAGTGAGAGAGAAAGAGAGAGAAAGAGAGAGAGAAAGAGAGAGAGAGAAAGAGAGAGAAAACTCTCGTACATCGATGATCTAATTATAGAATTCGTAATGCAGTACACGTACACTCGCGTTCCAAAATCAATCGAGCGCATCGCGCATGACGCGATATATTCCCTTGGGGATTTTCGTTAATCAATCATCGAGACGTGATTCGAGACTTGTCGAACAATCCCGTTGTCTTTCCGTTGATGCATTTTTACGAAGAATCAAGCCATACGAGTTACGATCTCGACAGCAAGAGAGAGAGAGAGAGAGAGAGCAAACAAAAACGACCTCTCTCTTCTTCGGAGAATTGACTTGGGTTAAACCCTTTTACCGGTGGTATCTTGATTACTCACTGGAAATTGAATCGGATCTGTCTTTCTCTATCTTTCTCTCTGTCATCAAACTTTATGTACACGTACGAGATTCTGTGTCAATTTTTGTTAAATTGATTACAGTACAATATATTTTTGATATATTTAAAGAATTAAAATGAATCCTAACTATATTTCTATCTACATGCATAAGAAATTAACCAATCGTAAAAAATAAAAATAAAAAAATTTATTTATTTCAATCTCACAAATCTTAAAACGCATAATAAACTTTGCGCAAAGTTCGGAGTTAAGTTAAACTCGGCGATTCTTCATCTTTGTTAACTCAATCGGTTAAACGCTCGCTCATGCTTCTTCATCATCGTACATTCCTTACGTCGTGTTCCCTTACTTAATCGTAGCTAAAACGGAGAACGCGAAACGTTTAACCCTAATTAAATTCGAGAGCACAATGATCAACTGTGAGCAACATCACCCGTTTTGTTTTACAGACGCTCTGCTGTACGAGATGCTACCTCGTTACGTCGCCGAACAATTGAAACGCGGCCATAAAGTCGAGGCTGAAAATTTCGACTGCGTGACGATTTACTTCAGTGACATCGTTGGATTTACGGCGATGTCCGCTGAGAGTACGCCTTTACAGGTATGCGGGGATTGCCTTCTTTTCTTTTTTCTTCTTATTTTCATGACGAGTATTGAATGGGTAGGGTATAAATTTTTGATCGATTCGGTGGATAAAAAAAAGAAGACGATTTATTAAATTTTTAATGTACGATTTATAATGTAAATTGTAAATTCGATTTTTATAATAATTTGATGTTCGTATCTTAAATAATCTGTAACCTCGTATAATTAACTTTAAGAAAAGTTGCAATCGTCAACAATCAACAATCAATTTTCGATTTAATTTTATACTTTCTCTTATATATGATTAACGATAATTGATAATAATTAAAGGTGGTCGACTTTTTAAATGATCTCTACACGTGTTTCGATTCAACAATCGAAAATTACGATGTCTACAAAGTGGAAACGATCGGTGACGCGTATATGGTCGTAAGTTTAAACCGATAATAATTACTTAAATAATAAATCCGAAATCCAAATGAAACGTTAATACTTTTGTTAAAAGGTAAGCGGACTACCTATTCGCAATGGAATTCAACACGCCGGTGAAATAGCGAGCATGTCGCTTGCTCTTTTAGATGCAGTTAAGCAATTCTCGATTCGTCACAGACCTTTAGATAAATTACAATTACGTATAGGAATTCATTCTGGTAAGAATAAGTATACTTATCATTATTTTACAATACTTAAAAATCGCGTTTATTTTTAAGTGATAAAGATTCAAATTATTTTATTTGCGCTGAAAATTTTCAAAACACTTTAATCTTATTCGTTACCTTGTTAGGTCCAGTATGCGCGGGTGTGGTCGGTCTCAAGATGCCACGCTATTGCCTCTTTGGCGACACGGTCAACACTGCCAGTAGAATGGAATCCACGGGATCGCGTAAGTTTTCTACTTTTACGTGATAACGCAGCCAATTTACTCGTATTATCGTTATTATCCGCTCAATGTCATAAAAATCATTTGTTAACCATTATTTCGCAGCTCTGCGCATCCACTGCAGCATGGAAACAAAACTCCTACTGGACCAACTCGGTGGTTTCAGTTTGGCCGAGCGAGGTTTGGTATCCATGAAGGGCAAAGGCGAACGGCTAACCTTTTGGTTAATCGGCGAGGAGCCAATATTGCGCGAAGCGCGCAACCGCGAGCGAATGGCGCGACGCGCGGGTCTGACGACATGCGCCACTCATCGAGATCGACAGCTGCAGCAATATCAACCGAGCGGTTTCATGGATCCTCTGGTACCTCGAAGCTCGCTTAAAAACAAATCCCTGGCCCGCGCGACCTTCCTCCGCTGCTCCAGCGAGTCGCCGAAGAGGCTGAGATTCGCCAGCTCGGATCATCTCGATCAGGCGGCCAAGGGCTCGAGAACCGGCGATCCCGGTAAACTCGAGTCCATCGTCGATGGGAGTCCTTGTAACGGGCGAGGTATCTGCTCCTCCGGACGCTCGTCCTGCATGGAGGGTACGAGGTGAGAAGACGTAAAATTTTTTTTTTTTGAAACTATCTATATCGATAGAAAATTTTGACAAACAATTTAATCGACGATCGTTTATAACGCACGTTTATTATGCAGGTCATCGAGCAGTTCGTGTCCCTGCGTCGAGCACATCGGCGAGGCATCGTTACCGTTGCGTCTTCCAGCAGCCGTGCAATTGAAACTAGCGCCGCAGATAAACGCCGGCGACGAGAAGACCAACAGCGCGCCTATATTACGCGCGGAAAGCCCGTCGCCAAAAGACGAGGACGAGGAAGATACGAGCAATTATTATTCCCGAGTCGGTGGGAAAGTCTTACATTTTGGTAAAAAAGGATTGCTCAGGGCGGCTTGCAGATCCGCGCCGAGTAGTCCTAAGAGAGGTTCGACTTTGCTCATTAGTCCGAAACGTGCGGTGCAGTCGAACGAGGAACTCGACGAGTGGGACGTTGCGCCTCTTATTTATTGTGACTCGCCTGTGCGTAGGCTCGAATAGAGTTATTAGAGCGATTGGAATAGTACGACGTGCGGTTAATTGTTTACCGTATTGGTTATTTGACAGCGAACGGTTTAGTTAAATTAAATATTTGTTTTTTTTTTTGTTAAACAAAAAAAAAAAAAAAAAAAAAACAAAAAAAAAAAAAAGAGAGAGAGAGATAGAGAGAGGACGCTTTGAAAGCTGCTACTTAAAAGATATAACGTACGTTAAATAGTATTATGAGAATTATAATTTATTTAGTATCATGCGCTTGCGCTTTTATTTTTAATGATAAGCTCGCATTTCGAACAGAGTTACTTTAATTAAAATTATTATTTCTGCGAGCGATATTGAAGATAAAAATGTTTAGCGCAATTTCCTGTTTAGCTTTATAATAAAAAATCTAATAAACTTGTATGTACTTCGGTGCTTTAGATTTTCATATTCTAATGGAAAAATGACTTACAATAATGATTTGTAAGTGAATTTAAATAATTGTTATCTGTATGCATTTGATAGTTAGATTTTCAAAATGTTTACTAATAATTAATTTCTACGTTAATTAAAACGATCTTTTAATCTATTATCAAATCAATTTTTAATGAATAATATCGATATAACTAAGATTTTTTTATCGATTCAAAAGACAAATTCTTCATTTTCCAAACAGTCAAATATTATTTTCCAACTCACGGATAACATAAAAATTTTTACCACAGTATTTCAAATGGTATTTCAATTTAGGTAGAATAATAATATAAATTTTATTAATTATTCTAAGGATTTTATTATTGTGTATTAATTTTAAGGATTCCATTTTGTACAAAAATAGTAAATGAAATGTTTCTTTTTAACGAAACATTTGATTCCAACCGTAAACTTATAAAAAATAAGCCTGGATAGTACCGTATGATGAAAAATAAAAAATTTTTAAACTATCGTTATTAACTGTCACATTTTCAACGATATTTTAAACACATTCGATGTAAAATGTTTAGAAAATTAATGAGAAAAAAAAAAAAATTTTTTTTATTAAAATAATAATAATTGCAAAAAAAGCAAAGAGAAATAACTAATAATTTGCAACGAATTATTAGTTACAAGGAACAACGCTGCCAGATGCAACAGCGATATACCTACCGCAAAGTGAAGTTAGCACAACTATAGCTATCTCGTATTTTTCCAGAATAAAGTTTGAGTGCACATGAGTATACGTTATTTTCTAATAGTACGTTTGCTTTGGACATTCGCGACTTGCGCCTTCTTTTTTCTTTGTTGCTTTTTAGAATCTATATATCTATATATATATATATATATACGGACAATCAGAAAGGCTCGTGCTTTTTTGTCGATATATTTATACCGGTCGCAAAGTATTTACGTGAAAGAACGAACTAATCCCTTGACGCATACCGAGCTCGTTATTTTATAAGCGAGCGTTTATTGTTATTATATGACAATAAGAGTCAACAAAGGATTTTGAGAAATTTTTTATTTATTGAAGATAGAAGTATATTTGTTTTTTTTTTTTTTTTTCGTTTGTATATGCTTTACTATTTTGCCAGATTATATATATGTATATATATATTTTTTTTATTACACGTCGAAAGGTAAATAAGTTTCTTCCTTTTTACACTTTATAACAATGTAGTTAATATTATACGTACTTAAAGCAACGATTACTTGTATTACAAATGAAATACCTGATATAAATATAATTACCATAGTTGCATTAGTTAAGGGATTAGACGGATGTGAAATATACGTACGAAGAACCTCAACAGAATCTAGTCAAAGTTTTCAGGGCGATCGAAATTTCTTCCCTTTCCTTTTTTTTTTTCTTTTTTTTCTACGAATTATAAACCAGGACAATATTTAAAATTTTATAGGCAGCCAAGAGAAGACTTTTTGTACGTCTGTACCGTTTAATAATAGTATAAATAATATAGTATTATAAATCTTATTTAATAAAGGAATAATAAAATTAAATTAAATGTGAATGAAAATAAATAAAATGATTATTGAATTAAAATTGTAAACAGTATTTAAAATAAAATTTTATTAATGATCGTTCTTCGAAATTCGACTTGTCTATATTTAAACATTTATAAAATTTTCCTTATAAATTCATTGTGCAATTCATATCCTATACGTTTTAAATAAAATTGTAATTAAATTTTGCATAATATTTAAATAAAATTTCTTATCGAGTAATAATATTTAATAAATTTATTTCCTTCAAAATGTTTCATTAAATCAAAATTTGGCAGAGATGTTATAACGAGAAGATGCACCGTTATTATTTATACACGACTGTTTGATAGGTTGCTGTATTAAGGCGCAACACAATTACAACTCTACGAATTGTTTTGATATATGAGAATTTTATTATAAAATTAATTTTTCAACTTTAATTATTAAAGCTAATTTGAATTTTATCAATTAAAATAATTTCAATTATTTAAGAATTGCGAAATAAATAATTTTTATTTGATAAAATGATAATATTTGATCCAGCGTTATTATCAAATTTTCTATTATTTACGGAATTAAACAAAGCACATAGTTTAAATCAATATGTGAAGTAGCATTGATAGAGTAATTGAGAAAAAAATGAATATCTATTCAAATTTATTAACAATCGACTGTTATATTTGAATTAAAAAAATTACAAATATAATAATTATTTTATTTCAATAATTTAAAAAATAGACCAAACAGATTTTCTATAAATGATTTTTTCTGCGTCGCAATTTTAACAGAATAACGCTTCTCGATCAAAAAATGCCGTCAGTGCGACGAGAAAATTATTTACACATCCGATTTGCGTTTATCAGTGAAAAATGAAGCTCGCTCGTCGAATGCGAAATTGCGCGGCGTTTATTGTGACGGAAACGAAACGCGAGAAGAAAAATACAACGCTATGTTGGTATACATATACACACGTGAAGAAAATCGAAATGTCAATGATGACAAAAAAAAATTATATACCTATAATAATCACGCGCGCTTCGCGTGGTTTCGCGCTTTTTCCAATTTGTTACATATACGTTTACGCGGACAGATAACGGATATCAGACACCGCGAGAAATTTCAGGGAGGGATAGGCGCTATCGATTTGTTTACACACTTACACACACACATATATATATACATTCAAAAACGAATATATATCAATTTGCGCTTTTCTTACGTTTTACCTGCACTCGAGAAATCTATAAGCACGATAAGTCACGTGATCGCGCGCGGCATCGAAGGCAGACATTCGAGAACGAGTTCGGCAAACGCGGATGCGTCGTGTGTAGATTTTTGCGTCTATGTAAGTGCGCCACGGCCACGTAGATTATGTAAAGATATTACGCTCGTGATTTTACCGCGGTAATTCGTTGTTATTTTCGGCTTTGGAGGATTTTTTTGCGACGAAAACAAACAAAAAAAAAAAGTGAGTCTTTTTCATAAATTTAACGGTAAACTTTAAGAAAGAAAGAGAAAGATGTAAATGTTTTCTTAGAGATACTTTAAAAATTTACCGACGATTATGTACAGTTTTCTCTTACCCTGTCAGGCGTTTCATGTATACTTATTACCACGATAGCAAAGAACAAATATTTGAGTTATGCTCTTTCGATTGTAAACAGCATAATTTGAAAATTCATGAGATAATGTGACTTGTAAGAAATTTATGTATGTAAGAGACGGAAAGAAATATATAATTCATTGATAAAATGAAAATAAATTATTCCTTTTTTTTTCTTCTGCTCGAATGAAAAAAAATGAAATTTTATTTTAAATTTAATTTTATTTCAAAACGCGATGCAAAATTATTCTGCATTGCTTTTTTTAGGAAAAAATATCGATATTCGAAGTGAATTATTTTATTTTCTTATAAATATTAAACATTTCTTTTATAAAAACAATCGTTTGCGCGTAAATATTAATGAAAGATAGAGAAAGAGAAAGAGACAAATAAATAAATAAATAAGTTAGCGCAAAAATCAAAGGAGAAGTTGAAGCAAATACATCAACCAATAAAGCGAGTAAAGGAATCGGAACGAGAGCACGCGCGCTAATATGCGTGTACACACATCGCGATGGAAAAGTGTCAACGCGCCATAAGCGATTCGAGAGAGAGAGAGAGAGAGAGAGAGAGAGAGAGAGAGAGAGAGAGAACTACTCCGCATAATGTCTTCTACATAGCTGGGCACAGTAGCTCATTATCTCTAATACGAGCGAAAGACAACGTATGCAACACACACACACACACACACGCGTACACACACATTTAATCACACGCAAGTACATCTCGGTGCTTCCGGCTGAACCGACGTCGTCGTCGTCACCGCCGTCGCCGTCGCCGTCGTCGTCGTAGTCGTCGTCGTGTAGTAATACAATCTCACATGACACAGCGCGACTCTCTCTTTCTCGCTCTCTCTAGCTGTCGGTATCACCCCCGCTTGGAAATCGATTCGTACGTTTCTCGTCACTGTATGTACATTCTCGTGATGCATACATATATATAAATATATATATATATATACACGCATGCACACAGACAATCGTCAACGACGGCGGCAACGGTGATGTCGGTGTCGTACCATCTTATTTATCGGTGAAGTGGTTGTCGGCCTACTTCCAGCATGGCCCGCCATCATCCAATCTAACGCTGCGCTGCGGATGGGACAGAGAAAGAGAGAGAGAGAGAGAGAGAGAGAGAGAGAGAACACAATTTAACCATCCCGACCAGTCGGATTCCACGCGGCGAAATCATTTAATATTTGACGTCAGACGCGATTATCATATAAAACCAGCAAGCACCGGCCCAACCAATACTTAGATCGTAACGTACGTGTATGCAATAATCATGTATCCTCGCGATTGTTTGTTATATATAGTCTATATACGGTTACGGGGCCCGAACTCTCATGTTACTTATGTATCCAAACGTCGCGGGATACTTATTGTTTCTTTGCATTTGAAGGAATACAAGGGAAGAAAAGTTAGTAAAAAATAAGTTTAAGAAAATTTTTTCACGTACCAGACAAAACTGCCGTGTATTTGTGTTTGGAACCAATCGTTATACCAGTCGTTTGAATTTTTCTCTTTCAAAATATTTTTGCCATTTTTTTAAGAGTTTAAATTATTTGACGCTGTGACAAACATTCAGATCAATTCATTTAAAAACGGTAAATAAATTTAAAAATATAATATACATGTGTATATATATATATATATATATATATATATATATATATACATGTGTGTGTATATTTATTGCAATAACTTTTGAAAATTTCGAATAAGGAAGTGATGAATCTGGCTAAAAATAATGTTTCTAGAGCAATACCAACATATTTATCCAATTCATATAAATTATTATTAAAATGAAATTTGAATATTGACAATCATCTCATAACTAAAATTGATGGCTTTAATAACGATTACAATGAATTATGTTAATATTTCTCTCGGTTGCCTGACATTTGTTTCTATTGTATGTAAAATCTTTCAAGCGTTATTCTTTAGTCAACGTAAAAGTTATGTTATGATTCAGTAAGTCTAATTTGCATTTTAAGATGTAATTATTATTTTTAAAAGTGTCGATCTCATTCGATAATCAAACGATAAACGATCGGCCGAGCTTACAATCATTATTTTTCTCTGATTTTCATCGATAACGTATATCGTTTATTTCGATAAAATTCTATTTTTTTCTTAATAAATATAAATTATTTATACAAGCTATGATTTTATTTACAATATTTGTCAGGGATTGCGTAATATTCAAATAATTTAAAACCGTTAACTTTTGTCGGTCACCTATACAGATAAGATATGAGATGTTGGACGAATCTTTGTGTCCCGCTATATAAAAGCTATTCGTGTAAGAATGTAACCAAACAAAAATAAAATCCTAAGCTTTGTATAGAATCCCATAACTTTTATACGCTTTATGATGTAATGCAATTTTCTTAACGTAAGCTCACTCTAAATCGATGGAGATAATCAAAACTAACGAGGATAAAAGATAATTTATAAATAATATATTTATCCAAAGGTCAAAGAAAAGGCGAAACAGAGCGGCACAAAAGCTCCTTGATCCTCGTTTCGATCGCCGTACGATTTTATTTCCAATTTAGTTTTACGCAACCTCGGCGATCGCTTGCGAATCTTTGGATTTTCGAACGCCGCGCGTAAAATTAAATCGAATCGAATAAAACGAATCGGATAATATAACGCCTGGAATGAAACGAGTTTGAGGATAACAATTGAATTATTCAAAGTTTTTGCTTTGTGTGAAACGTTACGAATATTGCCTTGTTAGCCGAGATTTCAAAATCGTTCGTGAATTTTGAATAAATATTCTTTCATCAACTTATAAAATATTATTTCTTTTTTTTCTTTTTTTTTTTTGGATGAATTGAAGTAATTTAAATGCTTGCTAAAATGAATGCGGTTTATTTATTGTATGCTAAAAAATATATTCAAGAAATTAAAAAATTTTCGATTCTTTAAGTTACTTGTTATCGCATTGTTTGTTTTTAATAAAATTTAAATTATTTTTTATAACATTTCAAAACGGAAAATATACCGAAAATATACTTACTTTAAAAAAAAAATGTATGTATATAAAAATTATTTATAAATTTGAAGAATATTTTTTAAAAACGTACCTTTTAACAATATATCATAAAATCAATTACACCGGTAACAAACATTATATAAAATTTATTAAAAATATGAAGTTACAAAACTCAATTTTCCTCGTAAATATATATATCCATAAATTTAATCAATTATTTAGGTTATTTATATGATTATTTAAACAACCAAATATTAAGAAACCTGAACGCGATAATCTTCTATTAATAGAATCAACGGCGATTTAGATAATGCTATCGACTTTTTATGCTAACCGCGTCAAGCTTTCCTTAATGACGATAATAAAGACGGATCTCAAGCGCTTTTAGAACTGTCATCTCTTATAAGTATCATATATACATATATACGGATAACTCGGGCGAAAAATCCTTGAAATTTATCAGAATTAGGTATATTAAATTACTCGATTGTTTAAGAAAATGCAAAAAATTAAAGAGAGAGAGAGAAAGAGAGAGAGAGAGAGAGAGAGAGAGAGAGAGAGAGAGAGAGAAAGAGAAAATGAGACGATATGAAATTTTATTTTTACCGTATCGTCGCTTGTGTGTTTTTACATGTATGAAACGTTACGCAAACACGAGCGAACCTAAAACGAATTTTACGAAGATAAAAACCTTACAAACACGTGTCTTATTGCCTGAGAAAATAAAAGAGAAGTTTAAATCAAGTGATTCGTATCGTTTTGGCATTAGAACACTTTGAATTCCCTTGAGTTTATTTTCAATCGACCGATAAAGTTTTAAAACTTTCTCGGATTCGACGAAGAAAGTTTCTATTTATAGTTTCTTTTTTTTTTTTTTTTTTTTTTTTTTTTTTTTTTTTTTTTTTATTAAATTTCTTATAAAAAATAAATTGTTAAGAAAATTTTTATTACGTACGTTACAAAACATTTATCTTAATTTCCAACACGTAATAATATTTGATAAATGCAAAAATAAATAATTAATTAATGTTAATTTTATAGAAATAAAAATGTTTTCTTATCATTATAATTTTTCATCATCATTTCGATTATCTTTATTATTCTGATTCAATATTCAAGCTTACATCGCTTACAAGATTATTAAAAATTATTAAACAAAAAAGCAATCCATCCTTTTCATAATTTCTAATTTATAATATTGAATAAAACAAAGCACATTGTCTTCGAACTTTTACAGAGTCCCAAAGAAAAAAAGAAAACAATCGCATCAAGTTTCCTTTATATTCTTTTTTATTTTTATCTTATTTATTTATTTATTTATTTATTTATTTATTTATTTTTTTTTTTTTTTTTTTTTTTTTAAACAAGCGAGCATCTGCACTTCGCGACGTGACGCAAATCGTGGCTTAATGCACCTGCGAGCGATGGGCGGAAAACGAACGCGTTGAATATTTCAAGTTAAGTAGATATATCGAATATTTCGTCTTGGGATACATATAAGGTATGAAAAAAAAAAAAAAAAAGAAAAAAAAAGCGACGGCTGTAGTCAACGCGTTAATGCATTTTTTATGTATACACAATCACATTATTATTTAATATAAAGTACAGATAGAGCGATAAGAAAATTTCATATTTAACCGCTACGAATAGAAACTTTGCATTTAAGACGATTATTAAGTAGCCTGCAAACTGCATCAAGTTTGTACGTGACGCATTTTGTCAGTTGAAGATTACGTGCGCGTTTCGCATGTACTTTAACGATTACGATGAATTACGATTATTGATACGTCGATTTGAATTGAGACAATAAGACTTTTTTTTTACGTAAGATACAAAGTGAGCTAAAGTATATGCACGTTGTAAAACATAAAGTCTATGGATTAAGGGTTACCAAGTAGTTGTAAATTTATATATATTATGCTATCAACAAAATATTATACTTTATATGCTTGTGAAAATATCATCCGTTTAATTAACATCATTATTTCATTGTTAGCGTTATTGCAAAATAAATTAATTTTTTTTCCTTCTTTACGTGACTCTTATTAAAGTATTTATTTATTAAAGAATTTTCAGTAGAATCTTATAAAATATTCGAATAATTTATAAATATTTCAATACGATGAAAGTCATTCATTAAATTCATATAAAATATACAACATAAATTTTTCATATATTGTGTAAGGTAAGCTTTCGCCCATTTATAACTCGATTGCCTAATCAGAATTTATAAAAATGTACATTTTGCAAAAAAATATTTTCTTTTTTTTTTTTTTTTTTTTTTAATTTTATACAATTAAATTTATCCATTATGAAAATTTTATAAAAATTATTCCCAGTTTAAACAAAGATCGAATTTACATTGATAATTAATTAAGTTTGTATACTTAAAGACTAAATATTATTTACTACCATTAATGATTTAATAAAATTCGAACAAGTTATAAACGCATTATCCTTTAATAAATCTATCCGCGTGCGCATTAGACCACAAAATCGAAATATAGAATGAATCAACCGAAAGTAATTCTAAAGGTGAGGCAATCCCCTAAGCCTCGCGCACGCGAAACTACAAAAAAAAAAAAAAACGTCGCAGTCCTCGAAAGAAAAATGAAGAAAAAAAAAAAAAAAAACAAGAGAAACGCTCGACTATAAATAATCGCGCATAAAGAAACACCTGTTTAAAATCCGCAGAGACATATGTACATATATACACACACACACACACACATACACACACGCGCAGAAAGCACACACGTGTCAGACAATGGCCAATCGACCTCGTCGAATTACGAATTCAGCGCGACTTATTATGAAGAAGGCGCGAGCGCGCACAAACAGGATTACGCAGGAGGAGAGAGGACCGGACATCGGAGAGTCATGCGGGTGACGCGGTTTACTTCTCTCGCGAAACTCTCCTATGTTTATATATCTATATTTACGTTTGTGTACGATACCGTGGATAAACCGAGCGACAAGCCAGCGGCACGCGTCAGCTGTCCGAAATTTATCCTTGCTTTGTTGTGGCATACTTGTTTGGAGTGTTGTTTTATGTGTACGGGAGACAGGTAGAAAGGTTTTGAAGTATCGCTTAATCTTTTTGACGATTTTATGGACGGTTGCTTGGTGAGATTAGAATACCATTAATTTGAGGTATTTAGAGGATTGTAGGGTAGGGACTGGATTTTAAATAAAAAGCAAAATAATTGAATTTTTATGAGATGGTGATAACGCTGATACAATTTAATTTATGCGTTTATAAATTTGTATTAAGTATTCAATAATTTTAATCGATTAATCTTTTAAAAGATTGATTTGAAAATAATAATTTACTATAAATTAAATAATAGACGATAATAATGGATATGTAAAAATCGTATAAACAAAATTATTATAATCAGTTATGCAATCGTTTCATCCAAGCAAAGTAAACAAAATATGTTGTACTAAAGGAATAACAAACAATTTCAAAATCTATCGATAACCGTTTCATCATTACTTATACAAAGATCTATAAATGTGTATATGTATATATAAATATATACATATATATATATATATATATATATATATTAATCGAATCAATTAAAACTTGATATTTACATATTTACGCAAATTCTTGTAGTTAAATTTTATCAATTTGTGTAACGAATATACTTTATTATTTATTTTAATCGTTATTATTTCATTTATTTATTTATTAACTCAACATTCATACTTCGCTTTTTACAAAAACTTGAAGAGTAAGATAAGGAATAAATGCGATATTTATTCATGTAAAAATTTCTGTAAAAGATACAATTAAAAACTTTGATCGTAGCTATATATATACACGTGTTTACACGCATCGAGAAGAAAAAAAATATCGGAAGCCAAGTTAGCATGAAAACGCGCATCTACATTCGGTTTTAAAAGCAAGCGAGTAAGCGCTATTGGCGCGATAATTAGCGAAGCGAAACGTTTATACTTTCGGCCTGAAATATGCGCGAGGCGCTATTTATAGAACGTAACAAGTGTGTATATATACATGTACACCAAGAGAAGATGAACTCTCTGTGTTTTTATTGTCGTCGAAACGACAAAAAGAGAGAAGGAAAGATATAGGCTTGAATTCTTTGTAGCTTTCGACATCGGAGCAAATCGTTTGCATCCGAATATATATATATATATATATATATATATATATACACATACATTTATGAGTAGTTAGTTTGACGAGATACTTGCTTCTAATGCGCGATAAAACTTTGTTCTTTAATGTTTCGCATTTCCATAGATTTTTTTTTTTTTTTTTTTTTCAATCGGAAAAAGTTGCACGTTGTGTGACAAAATGTTGTATATTTTGTATTTAAATATTCACTAATTATCTATACAATACATAGTTTTTACTATTTATTTTTGATATTGAAAGTATAAAATAAAATATTTCAAATGTTTGCCAAATATTTATAAAAAAAATTTTAATACTTGTAAAAAAAAGACATTCTGTAAAAAATAAGCTAAATATAATAAATGCTTAAGCACATAAATGCATTAAAAAGTCGACATTTCAAAAGACATTTTTGCTCGAATATATATAGAAAATTAGCGCAATAGTTTTTTGTTAATCACGTTTGCATAAAACAACGATGGTTATTGCTTACAATAACAAAAGCTTGCCCCAAGTGAGAATACAGAAAAGAATGTTAAGTTCGTTAAAGCGTGCTAATTAAAGATTTTCTTATCAATGGCAAACCCGATAGGAGGCGTAGCACCGCGCGCGTATATGCATACTTGTATATATAAACGTGCACACATATACATATGGTACATAGCATAAGTATTATCGGTAAATGACTTTCTATCCAGTGTGTCATCGCATATATATATATATATATATATATATATATATATATATATATATATAAATAGCAATTTTTTTTTTTTTTTTCGATTTTTCATCTCCCTCGCCTCTCTCCTCTCCCATTATATTCGCTTAAATCGATCAAAAAATATTAACAATTAAAATGAAACTATGAAGAAAAAAAAGTGTGAAAATTTTTTACACCGCCGCGTAAATATTTTTTAATATAACGTTTATGTATTGTAGCGAAAACGGCATATCGTTATTTATTATGAATACTCACAAAAGTGAGAATCGCTCGAATTGCAAACGTTTAAAAATGAAGCGATGCATCAATTACTTGATCGTTCTATAAATAAAAAAACTTTATTGCAAACATAATACACAAAAACCGATGTTTTATTTATATGTTTAATTTTTTTTCTCCTTTTGCTAAAATTAAATTAGAAGTAAAATAAATCAATTTTATTATAATAAAATAAAATTTGAGCTTTAATCTAATTTAAGCTACTAAATAATTTACGAACAGAGCTTAAAGTCCATTTAATTAAATATAGAAATTAGAAATTTCTAAAATAATAAAGTAAGCACACGAGAAATTTAACTTTTTTGATTTAAATTTTATTAAAAAATTGTACAATATTTATCCATAAATTCAGAATACAGAAACAGTTATAAAATTACTTTACGCAACTATTTGTATCAATTATCTTACTTAATTTCGCCAAATTTTAACGTACGCATTCAATTATCGGTAATTATTTTACTTGACTAACGTAATTGTTTTCACATAATCGCAAATTAATTTGATTACATGCCCACGTACGATTTAAAATATTTACATTTAAAATTTTGGTTTAATAATAATTAAATTTAATGGCTTAGTTTTAAAAAAATTGATTTTTATCGGTTATACGTGCAAAGTGCAATCCATTTATAGGTTTTAACTTGATGAGTTTAGCGATTTTAGATGTATTGAACTGATAACCGTTATCCACTTGAAATAGATTAACGCAATTTAATTGCAAGGACTAAGAAATATATATCTATAGATTGTTTAAATCTAACTTACTGTTTTAAAGTAGAATTATAAAATAATATTATAGCGATTCGAATTATCAATTTACAAGTATCATTTCTAATTCTTACTTTTGTGACGTGCACAATCTTTTGTTATATTATAAAATGAATATTTGTTTAATAATATTCAGTAAGTATAAGATACAGATTATTAGTGTAAAAACTGCATTGAAACATTAAAAATTCTCTTATTCCGTGGATGTTTCATGGGTATCGGTAAAATATCGGTTTGCGCCAAGATGACTACAACCAGTAAAACACAAGTTTCTTTATCTCTCTCTCTCTCTCTCTCTCTCTCATTCTTAACAGCAGTGCTGCCACTTAGCGGCTCAACTCGCGTATCATTTGTGCCGAGAGAGTCTCTCCGTTCAGCACAGCGGCGGCAAACAGAAAATCATGTGTTCGCTCAGCGAACTTCGCTGGCTGGCCTCAGTATGACGCGGCCTCTGCTTACGTGCGGTTGATTCCACATGTAGAGCTACAGAGCGCTACAAGTTTGTCGTGTATATTCATATATACCGCTAAGCCAGCGCAGCGATCGCCACAAGAGAGAGAGAAATAGATAAAGCGCTAGCCAGAGTGCAGATCGTATAGTCGTTGCTCCCGTGCGCACCACCGATTTTGTAATATACACGTTCATGTACACATATATATATACATATATACAAGAGTCTAGCGCACGCGTGGAGATTTTTCAAAGAGAGAAAGAGAGATAGAGAGCGCGTGTGGAAAAGAGGGATCTTCGTCGATCACTGTTGCAGCAAAACATCAACCGCAACTCGTGCAACAGTTCGTTTTATCAAAGTGTGTAGCAAGTATATACGTACAAAAGTAGATGTATACATGTGTCGTCTGCGCAAGCGCGTCTCGCAAGTTTGTCACTGTGCGCGTTTATACGTGTGTCTCGGGCTATCGGGATTTGTGGGACCAACCCACGATACACTAGCGGGCGCGAATATACGGCGCACGCGCCCCTGCGGTCGCGACAACAGCGGTTAAAGTTCGAAAATTCGAATTTTGTTCAACGGATAAAGTCAAAAAGGTTGAAGAGCACGTCGTACGTGTTCGAATATTTTAACGTAGTTTCACCTAACCTAATATCCGTGAGTGCATCTAAGAAATTAACGTGGATAACGTGAATATAACGCGGTCTTACAGGCACCGGCTATCATCTTTTCCTTCTTAAATAATCGCCCGAGGTAAAAGCATTCGAAAAAGGCAGAAGCAAAATAAAATCTAATAAAGGAGAAAAAATAAATGAAGAGAATGAAAGATAGATAGAAGTCATCGCAGAGTAACAAAGTGGTGCAACAACTGGTGGTGTGTTCGCGAGTGTGTGTATGTGTGCGTGCGTGCGCTCGCCAATCTCTTATCGTAGCACAACTATATACTCACGGGCAGCCGCGTGTGCGCGCGCCCTGTTACTCTCACGCAAGTGAGCGAGCGCAAGAAAGAAGAGGAAAACACAGAAAGAGAAGAGAGGTGAAGAGCAACGAGCACGAATTTTCTTTCTTTCTCGCTCTCTGTCTGTCTGCTGTTGGTGTGCGCTCTCTCGGTTTTAAGGAGAGAGAAAGAGCGAAGAGAGCGACGAACGAACGGACGGACGTTGAGCTCGAGCTCGCGTCCTTTTCTTCTCTCCAGTCCAGTAGCCGCGGAAATATCTCTCTTCTCACTCTCTCCTCAACTGCTCTTCTTTTCGCGTTCGAAAAACGTTCGATCGCTCGTGTATATGGCCGATCGCGTAGACCAACGCGAGTGCGACGACGGTTATTTCCTCGTTTTCTCGTGAGCGCGCGCGCAGCTGTGTGTGCTCGGGTTTGTACACTCCTTACCTTCGCGAGTTTCGTGTTTTCGTGTGACGACGACGAGAAAGATCGGTTTGATTATTTTCTCGAGAGAATAAAAGCCGGAAAGTAGATAAAAATATAATGTACGCGTTTAGTCTAGTTTCGGAGTGTCGTCGGTAATAATTTGGTGCAGGATAAGTTTTTGGTGTTTATTGAGTGATTATTGAGAAAGAAGAAAAACGGAAGGTCGCAAAGAGTGATAAGAAAGCAAAGGGGAGAAAAGTTCGCGCATGTTTTTTCCGCTTGAGAAGCCGGATAGCACGAAAGAGTTTTGTGAGACACAGTGTGGATAAAAATAAAGAGAGAAAGAGAAAGAAAAGAAAACGAGAAGAAGACGAATGAGAGAATCGTCGGCCGGATTATTACCATGCTGGACACGGCTACGAGTCACAGGTAAAGTCGCACACGCGTTTCCTCGGCGGAAGGAAATCCGCTTGACGCGCTCGAGAGGATATCGGGTAGTTGAAACCGCGTGTGCTTTTCCTTTAAACTTTTTATTACCTTTAGCTTTTGTTTCTCGAACGTTTACGTGCGGCTCGCGACGTTTGATCGAACGACGTCATTAATTTTCAAAAATGTCTGACAATTTTATAATATTATTATGTTTGCGTTAAAGTAATAAATAGGTATTGTATTTTTGCAATGTTGGCAACAGCATTGAAAAGAATTTCATACCAGTGTCCAAGAAACGTTTAAACCGCATATGAATTTTCTTTCAGTCTCTGGCCTTTATTCCGCTTGTTTACACCGGCAAATTTAAACTTTACAAGCGAGTTTTTCCGTTAGCCACTCATTGAAATTTAATTCTGTATTTTTTACGACTAGACGTTATTTTTAAAATTTTTGTGTATCGAAATCGAATTTAACGATAAACTGTTAATTGAGGTAAAATTTAAAAATAATTTTTTATTTAAAGCCAATTGATTTTTTCGTCTTCTATAAAATCATTTTTAATTTGAAATACTAAAGTACACCAAAATCTAACGACATCCCGAAGTATAATTTTAATCGAAGATCCAAAAACTGAAAAATAAAAAAGGTAACTCTTGAACTTTAAACGATACATTGTCGTATACAGCTGTCGTAAGCGAATGCAACGCGCGAGAGGCCCGTGTCAAAAATAGAATTGGCTTGATATCAGTGGCTTTTCTTTTCTTACCTTGGATTTTCTATTCTCTTTCGGGTGAGCTATTTTTGACCGTCCACGTTTAATACTTACAAATGCAAAGCTCGCATTAGCTTCGAATGATAATAGACACTTTAATCGTATATATATATATATATATATACACGCGAATCTTTTGCTTTTCGTCCTTTTCTTTACACAAAACGAAAGTTTTCTCTCGATGTTTATATTAAGGTATAAATTTGGTGGATTTATGGAAGGTTACAGTTGAAAGGAAGTCGAAAGTCGGAGAATGTATATATAGATATACATCGCGATCGTTATTACACAAAGTGCTGCTTCAAGTGTTGTTTTGAAAAGGAAGATTTGAAATCGCTTTGTTTTGGCTGGCTCGGATAAGTGTATAAATCTTGTATGTCAGACAGACTTGATTCGTTGCTTATATTTAACGAAAATTTTTTTTTCTTTCTTTCATTAAATTAATTCGCAAAATTTTGAAAATGTCGAGTTTAAATGGATTTTGCCTTATGTAAAAATTTTTTAAATACAAATGATTGTTGTAATTATTATGTCCACGATTATTCTAGTTTATTAATTAATTGAGAAATACTTTTAATTGCTTGATTTATGTACGATATTCAAAAATAAAATTAATTCAAATGTAACCTATGAAAAGACATTAATTTTAAAATATTATAAAATGCTTTCTATGATATTAAATGATGCGATTGATTTATTTTACTGTTCGTTCAACTTATTTGCATGAATATATAAACGGTTTTCAAAAAAAAAATATATATATATTGTTAATCGAAAAATATGCAAGTTATTTAATGAAAGGAAAGATTTTTACGCCATAAAAAATTTAGTAGATTTAAGAAATTATTTTTTATTGAAAAACTTTTTTTTTTAAATTAATTACTTGTAAAATAACGTAACGTCATTTTTATCTAGTATATGAATTTTTATGAAATTTTATTTATTTTATCACCTAATAACTTGATTTATAATTAATAAAAAAAAGTTATATCTTGATCTCATTTTGTTCATGATTAACCTATCCTACATAGTATAATAACAAAAAAAAGTAACATATGTGTATAGAGGTATGTGGAAACAACATGAAACTGATAGATGTAATGTAATATATATTGTAACGTTATCCATACACTGGAAAGATAAAATGTGCACTCGAAAATAATGACTACACTTGTAAAACATAAATTCAATTTGATTATTATGCGAATATAATTAACGCATTCGTTATTTCGCACAATTAAGTGGCCGTTAGGTAGAAATATTCAAAAGCAAAATTAAACGATGGGAATCGACGTGAGATTATATCTCGATCACAACTGCATCTGATCTCGCGCTCTCTCGGAAAGTTTAAATTTTTCACATCGTAACGTTTATCTCCGTGACGCGCTAATTATCCTTCGCAGGATTTTATTTTTGCATTAACACAAAGAGAGAGAAAGAGAGAGAGAGAGAGAGAGAGAGAGAGAATGAGAATGAGAATGAGAATGAACAAGAGCGCGACACTACTGCAAACAACGACGACGCGCGTGATAAGTGCGTGCAAGTGGGCGTTAATTTATTATCTGCTTTTCAAGAAGCGTTAAAAAAAAAGGAGAAAAAAAGAATACGGATACGCAAGTAAAACACGTAAGTGATTCGCGAAAAATTTTTCCAAACTTATCGCGCTCGAGTGAGTCGCGCAAATACTAATTTTTTTTTTGTTTTTTTTTTTTTTTTTTAATCTGTATACGAGAGCAATGCTATTTTTAAATGCACACAGGTGTCAATATTTAACTTTACTATAAATATAATCGGCTTTCTTGAAAAATATTCAACGCACCGCTTTCGCGTTGTTATAAAAAATAATATGAGGTGGCGTGACAACCAAGAGAAAGAGAACGAGGTGTCGGCAGTATATATATAAAAATGGAATAAAAGATAAATTGGTCGTTGAGAATCGCTTACACGTATACGGAACGGTGATTGAGAAATGAATTTATAAATAATATACGATAGTGTAAAAGCGGTTAATTTTTTTTCGCAACAAAAAATAAATAAATAAAAATAATTTTAAAATATAATAAGCCGTAATGAAATTCAATACGCGCTTGATGTGCTTTTTTAAAAAAGCTTATGAATAAATGTGTAAAAATTATCTATATATATACGACGTATATTAACTTGTTGATAATCGTAAATAATAAACGGTTTAAACATGACTTAGATAAGATTAAATTTCAAGTTATTTTTAACTGATATACGTATTAGTTATCATCATTAAATTTTATTTTTATAAAATTTTCATGTTTCACGTTTTATATAATTCAATTTTTAGAAAAAACTATGTTTACACAAGTTCTTTAGTGTTTTTATTTGCAATATTAATTTATGTACATTTACACTCAGCAGCAATAATTTCATATGATACTGATTTTTTTCTTTTAATTTTATTTTTATTTTGTCAAATACATAAAATTCCTATAAAAGAAATGAAACTTGACATTTCGCATTATTTTTTAATGAATATAAAGATTAACTATTTTTATTATTGATAAATTTATAAACTTTAACAAATTTTTTTTAACGCTATAAAAACATTGCGACTACGATTGCTGAGAGGCAAAGAAAACTTCAAGAACTATATTTTTTTTTTTACAAAAAATTAAATATTCAATACTCAATAAAAATATAGATGCTTATAGAAAAAGAGAGAAAGCGTCAATCTTAATATAATTACAAGCGCGATTATTATCGATCATCCAAGCTGTTTAAGAAAGTAACCACGCTTCGATTATCATTACACCCAAATATATGTGTACACACAAATTCGATCGAAGAGAATATACATGTATCATTGCGTGATTGTCATCATACTCGCTTGTTTATTAAACTTTCTTCAAGTGGATACTTTTTTCCTCGTATAAGCGGGTCGAGCCTGTGGATTTCCGAAAAATTTTCTGGTTTTGTGTGCTTTCTAGACGCGCTCTCGTATATTACGTAAATATATATTTATTTGTATTATGTAAACGATTCATTCGATTCTTTGTAATAAGGTGTCTGAAGTTAGCGTAGAATGTTGTCAAATAATTTTCGGAGAGACTTTGTATTGAAATATTTCAAAGAAACGATTAAATATAAGGAATTTTGTGGCACATGGAAAGACTTATTCAACCGTGTCGAATTTTTTATGATTTTTATAAATCTTTAAGCAAATTTTTAATATATAATATATATATATATATATATATATATATATATATATATATGTGTGTGTGTGTGTATATATTTAATTACGCGAGAAAAATTTAATTTTCATTTTGTTAAAATATTTATTCTATCTAACAATTTCAAGTTTTATTTTTAGCTAATTCTTCCTGCAATATGATTTGATGTAAATATCTTAATAAATCATTAATTACAACTGAAATTTAAATTTATGAAATAGTCACCGACGTTATTAAGTATAATAAAATTAATAAAATATTGACAACCTTAAATTGCGTAATATTTTTTATGTAATAAGCGAATTAAGAAATAGCAGCTGTAAAATTTAATAATCAAGATAGTATTTTAATTGCCATTGTATTGTATGCGGATTTTTTCCTTTTTTTTTTTTATGCGTTACAAAATTATTTATTATCGGCATCGATTTATGTAATCTTAAGCAATATCTTTTTTGATAAGAGTTTTATACGTGGAATAACAGTCAGTACTTGAATGTAGGACGAAATGACAAGCCGACGATTATAAAATTTAGATGTAAACGATAATTTATATTTTAATTAATTCGGTTCTTTTATTATTTTGCTCGAAACTTTAATTAACGTGGATATTATTTTATCTGATGATAATATACTTAATTTACTAGGTGGATAAAGCACAATTCGTGCGTAATATCATAAATTTATCAAAATTATTTTGCAACTATTATTTTAATATTTTTTAATGCTACAAAACAAATAATTCAACGATCTTTTACAATTATTAATAGTTTTTTTTAATTATAATATTTTAATAAAAATAAAAATCAGCAATAAAACATCGATATTCATATTTAGCGTTATTCAACGAATGTAGACTTATGACTCAACTCACGTACTCGTACTTTTTTCTTTTTTTTTTTTTTTTATTTTTGACGCTTTCGTCAAACAATTTATGTGACCTATCATCTGTGTTAACACACGTGAATCTTACATATTTAACACGCTTATTCTTCTATAAATAGTCGCTACCATGGCATGTCTATAAATAGCTTCGCACGATTGAATATCCTAAACATTTGACAATTATATGTAAGTAATAAAATAAACTTAACGTTTCATTTATTCTCCAAACGAAAACGAAGTCGTTTTAAACTGAGCATTAAAGAAATCACGTATGAGTGTAAGTTACGATCGAGCAAACTAATCGGGACGATATACATGTCTATATATACTAGTATGTCCACGGGTAAAAAAGTGACACCTCCCGTATCGCATTACCAGTAAACAGGCTTAACCTTCTTCTATTAGACTTAGCGCAGGTAATTGCAAGTAGAATATAGCAAACGATATATATATATAAAGAGAGAGAGAGAGAGAGAGAGAAATATAAACCGGACGAGATCGGTGGATATGCGAACACTTACGCACGTAAACCAGATTAAGAACGCACGCGCACACGGCAGTGAAAGCACACACACGGCGGCAGTGTTGTTTTATAATATATACTGGACGCTGCGCGCGAGCGCGTGCGTTCCGCCTTGTAATCATTTTTAAGTTACTTTCGAGCGTTGCTCTCCCGTGCAGATATATGTATAAGTTGTGCGTTAACCCTATATATCGATCGCGTACTGTCTCTCATTCTCTCTATCTTTCTTTTTTCTCTGCGAACACGTGTGTATGTATGTGCGTGTTCTCGTTTCGAATTTACCGATGGCTTCTCTTATTTTTCCCTTTTCGTCGCGTTATGGGAGATTTTTTTGACCGAGAAACGTTGTCGCTTGTTCTTACGATGCCGTTTACGGTGTATTTTATTAAAGTTGCCATCGATTGTTTTACGATATGAAATTGAATTTACGTCATACGGTGCTTTACGTTGGTTTTAACTTACGCCGATATATTTCCAGCTTATTATTTTGGTATGGCTTAAGAATGAAGTGAAACTTTTTTAACGGTTTAAAAAATTATATAAAACGTGTGAACGATCGATGAAAGGTGAAACATTTTAAATATTGCTTACGATCTAAAGGTCAGCTGTAATATCGACAGTATAATTTTAAATTAAAAAATAAATTTGTGAAATTTTATTATGAAAAATGATGTTAAACATTATATCAAAATCATGCGAGTATCGTCTTTCGCTAACGGAAACCTAAATTGCTTTCAAGCAAAATTTTCTCAAGGATTTCGAATATTTACCAACACCTAAAAAAAAAAAAAAGAAAGAAAAAAAAAAAAAGAAGAAGGTAAGAAAAAGCAAAAATACCTTCCAATTATTCAAGTGTTTCGTGGAACGTAAGATTTTTAAATCGGCGCCGCTACCGCCGAGTCGAACTCGCTTGAATTCTCTCTTCTCTATTCCTTCCATCTCCTTCCTCTTCTCTATACTTCTCAACTTGCAAATATTGCACGTAGCGCGCTTGTTGTCGTCGACGGTATATAGTCCAAAAATAGCGGAGACGATGGTGAAAACGATGACACGCATTGAAAACGTTTGAGAATCGGTCAGCATGCATACACACACACACACACACAATATATACGTGTACGGGGTCTAATTTAACAATCGCGCGCGTGCGACAGGATACGACAAGGTTCGCTTGTAACGCAAACGATGGATTCGACATTCGCTTGTATGGAGAAATGACGAAAAAGTTTTGTGGTTGTATTTATGTGCGTAAGTTGGTAAAAAATTAAATACGCGTTAATGGTTTTACGCCTTAGCGTAATTTAAAATGCCGCGATAGCGCGAAGATTAAAAAATATTATGAAGCGATATTGAATTCCATCAACTTTGTGCGTATACGCGTTATACGATCGGAGGAATATAAACACACACACACACACATATATATATATATATACTATGTTTCTCTCTTCGTTTTATTTCAATACGTCTGTGTGTATGCGTACGTTCACATACATTAAAGTTTCATTTTCCTACCTGTTGAACTAGCACGCTTTCGTTGACTGAAAAAAGAAGCGGCGATAAAAATGAAAAAAATAACATTGTCAATACGATTAATGTTAAAACAACATTTGTAAGATTCACTTTTTTTTTTCTTTCAATTTGAAAATTATGCGGAAATAATTGATCGATAAAGATATCTCCATTTTTATCGCATATGACAAATAGGACGCCGACAAAAAAAAAAAAATAAATAAAAAAAAATAATAATAAAATAAACATCGGTACGTGTAATAAAAAATCCTCAAAAGTATCACAATTCTGTCGAAAAAAGAGTATGCCGCGTGCTTGTAAAGCAATGACTAGCCAATTTTATTTTTAAATCAGATAATTTGTTTTTATAATAACTCTTTCTTCATCAGGCCGTAAAATATAAACTAACGACGTTGATAATTATCACTCGGTGTAATAATAACGTTATTTTTGTAACCGAGTTTTATCCTTCTACCAATATAATTCTCCACCGGATGAATTACTAATCTTACTTTGGTTCTCTCTTTTTTTTTTCTCGTTTCTGAAAAAAAGAATACATTTCCTTGAAAGTATTTGCCATTCTTAAAATAGCACACGATCCATTCATAATACCTTTTTTTTTTTTCACAGTGATATATTTATGTAAAGTAATTCGTTCTTTATGTCTTTTTGAAATTTTTTTTTTTTTTTTTTTTTAAATTAAATTAAACGGTTGCGCAATTTTGTAGTTTTTTGTACGAAATGTTGATTGTATATGCTTTTGTCGTAGCTTTTCGAATAGATTAAATAGTAAAAATGTTAAATTTTTATAAAAATACATTATTCATTAAATTTATATTTTACTTACGTTTGCGCTTTTGCAAATATAAAAAAAAAAAAAAAAAACGATCGGATTATTTTTACATCATTTACCGCGACGATTAAAACTCGCGAACGAAATAAGACGGAAGATTACGAATTAAGTGCAAATTTTATGAGATAGACGTGTCGTTCACGTGTGTGTTTAAGTACCGAAACTTCTTTAATAACTAAAGTTTTAATCCAAGACGAAATATAATTTCCGCTTGCGTCTAACGCAAAATATCGATTTGAAAAACGAATACCGTAATACAATATGACCGCGCATTATTATTATTATTATTATTATTATTATTATTATTATTATTATTATTATTATTATTAAATTCAACTTAGACAAAAAATATTAAGATACGAAAGAAAGAAGTATTGAAAACTGCGGAGCAATTATATAAATTTGGAATGTCAATTGCGATTTTAATACTGATTTTATATCCGTAAGCATTAGGTATCGCGTTAGTATTGAATAAAATTAACGGTAAAGTTTATTTGGAGTGAAAGTTTTAGTGTTACGAAGAATTTATCAAAATCTTGTTGAAGATTTAAAAAACTTTTTTAATTAAAAATATCATTTGATCAAGTGTACTTAAATAGCCTTAATTACCCGAAGAAAATTGTCCATTATCCTAATGGAAAATTATCTTGTTTTATCTGCCACATAGTTTAATAAACCTGAATTCACATTAATGATGTCATATTCCGCACACACGAGTCTGAACTATTCTCTTAGTGGAAATATTTATTTTAGAATATTGCATTGTTTAATATTTTTCTCTAAACTATTGACGTAGCGAAAAAAATTTTGTTTGTTTCTCTTTCGTATATACCAAAACTTTATATCCTAAGTCTAATTCAATCGACTGATGAATTATATTTATTCGATATTCTGCTAGTTCATTAATTATTAAAATACGGTTTTAAACAAAATTGTTTCCTCAAAATTGAATATGTATAAGACAAATGATGGTATTTATAGCCACTTATACTTTTCACATACGAGTTAAGGTAAGATATATCTCAACAACAAACGACAATTTTTTATTTTAATGAAACTTTAAAAATTGTTATAAATCGTCCAAATAAAACCATTACCTCAATTATTCTTTTCAAACTATTCATATAAATGCAAGAGAGAGAGAGACGTTAAGCAACATCGAAGACAAAGGTCCAACACTTTTCGGTCGCTCCCGTCTTTTATTAAATACGTAAGCGCACACATATCGAGATTCCCTCACAGAAATACTTGACCTAAACAAAGAGAGAGAGGAAGAAAAAAAGCAGGTGAGACATGAAAACGACGCAAAAAATTTTTCCTATTTCTTTTAACCCGAGTTCATTTGAAGCCGCCGCGTACTAAAAACGAGTTAATTCTATTAATAAAATCCCATAGGAACGAGTGTAAAGGCCAATCGGCATATTTTTAAATCCGTTTCTGCGTATATATGTACATATACATGTGTAAATTTACACATATACGGTATCTCTGGATGACTTTACTCGTTTATTTGACATACATACGCGATTTAACATCTCGTCTTTCTCCACTCGCGAAATTAGAAATTCATCGAACTAAACGACTTCCGCCCTCGTCACCCTTTCCGGTAAATTTTAGCGTTTCAATATCTTGACTTTATTGGTATACCTGCGTGTGTGTATATATATGAAGGTAGTTGAACGCATATACGCAGTGATAATTCACGTTCATGAGTGTGTAAACTCTTTGGAGACGTAAACGTGTACGTGTATGTATGTGTGGGTAGAGTGTGTATACATCGGGCTTGGTAAATGTTCTAAAAATAAATTTTGATAAAGTGTAATCGTTTTTCTTGACTTTTATGTAAGAACAACGTCTCGCTTTATAAGATTTCGCTTTTTGAGGTGTAGTTTATTTATACTGTTACGTAAGATTCTTTATTTTTTTTTTTTATATTTTTCTACTTTTAATGTTGATTCTAGCGCTTATGAAACAGTTAAAATGCAGTGAAAAAAAAATACTTATAAAACACGCGAACAATGTTGATTGATAATATATATGTTTTGAACGTATAGGAAATTAGATTATTTTAAACTTGGTGAAAAATTGCAAATTATGAAAAAAACACAGCGTGTATATCGAAAACTAAATTAATAATATATATATATGAATATAAATATGAGTGCATAAGTATCAAATTATCTTACTAATACAGCTTAATATACGCGTATTATCTTATCGTTTCGAGAATTAAAATGCATCTGAAACGTGAATAATATTGCATTCGTAATTTTCAGTTTGATATAAAAGTCGTGGAAAATCACTTTCGAGGGTCAAACGTAATCGTTGAAACATATATGCGTACAAGAAAATGTTTTCTTTATTTATTTATTTATTTATTTATTTATTTTTTCGTTTAGACAAGAGTAATACAATTCTTATAAAAATGCATTGCTTTATCGGTCAATCAAGAAAGAGAAAAGAAGAAATTTCATGATATTTTCAATGACAGTCGAAGTACATCGAGTTATATCAAATAATCAATACTTATCAATTGTGTGCCTATAATGTCTAATGAAAAGAAGAACGAAGAGGAGAGGAATTACAATTGACGATGAGATTACACTTTAGTTTGTTACTGCTTTATTTTATATGCGTATAAACATTCGATTATGTAATATTTTAAAAGCCCTGTTATTAACTTTTATAGATTTGTTTTGTTTTGTGTTTACATGCAGAACGGAGCTTTTGGCGTTGGTCCAATTTTTCCGAATCCATTATTTTACGTAACTTATATCAATATTAAATATTAAAAATAATTAATTTTTAAAATTAAGATTGATAAAGATATTTTAAAGATTATTAAATTTTGTGAAAAAATTATAAATACGAGTACATTGATAATCATTGCTACGATAATGTAAAGCTAATTTAAAAAATGATTGAATAATTGATCGTATACGAATATATTTTAAGTGTATTATTTCTCTAAATAATAATTTTACAAATAAATTTCACAAAATAATAATAAAGGGGCATAATTAGAAATAAAAGAATCATTTAAGTCATTTGTATAAGAGAACAGCAGATCCAAGAGAGAGAGAGAGAAAAGCAATAGGTTGTAGGTTAAATTCTGCAATAAATATCTTTTACATAAAACTGTTAATATCAAAAACTGATAAATGATAATGTAATTATAATTATCATGTAATAAATTTGAAACTTTGAACTCATTTTCTAATCTTTTTTTGTGATTTATTATACTAATTGATAAAGAAATTTTTGAATTATAGTTAACAATCGTCCACGTACTTTTAATCTTCTAAAATATTATATTCAAGTTTTTTTTTTTTTTATATCGTTAATTATATATATACGAGCATACGGCTCATGAATATATATCATGAGAATAAATATTTTTAAAACTTGTCCAACGTTCGACTAGATATTTTAAAAAATTATGCGTTCGCGTGCACAATATAAAGTTAAATCGAAAGAGCACAATCGAATCTCTTTAAAACTTTTCCATTCATCGGCGTACCAAAGCCCATGGTAACTTATCGTTCTTATACTCAAAGACGGAAGACTGTTGGGAACGAATTTCCGCGAAAGGAAGCACGCACGATCGTTCGTTTGTCTATATACTCGCGTTAAAACTTTCTATATAAACGCGAATGTGTATATATACGTATATATACGTGTATATACATACATGCACAACAATAACGTGTGCACTCGTAAAGTATAGTCTATTATTAGACTCGAAACTGTTGCGGTTTTCTCACGCATACTACAGAGGCGATACTCTCTCGTTACGTTGCAGTTTTATGTACATACACGTACGTACATGTACGTAAAACGCGTTTCATTCGCGAGGATTACAATTTCGCGATAAATTTACGCACAAAATTAAGGAACGAAGAAGTAAATAAATAATAAAACAAAAGAATCTCTTATCCCATCCATCGTCGTACAAAAAATATCTCTCGCTCTTTTTCTCTTTCTCTCGCATATTATAATCTACAGCGTCTTTAAAACGCTCGAACGCGCGATAAGCGACGTCGACGGCTACCTGTTGATCCCGCGAAGACCGTTTCGAACACCGCCGTCTGGTTGGTATTGGAGAGGAATGTCGCGCGTGCGTGATACTGTCCGCTATTGTATATTGTCTATTTATGCACCTATTCGCTATTTTTTTTTTTTTTTTTTTTTTTTTTTTTTTTTTTTTTTTTTTTTTTTAACGTTGTTACTTTATAACGAGAGCCTTGTTGACCGGATATCTTGAAAATTTTTCGAATTATACAGTTTCGAATTATTTTACAATTATTTGTTCAATAATACACATAGGAAGAGTATGTTTGTTTAATATTTTGGAAAAAATTTTAATAAAATACTTTTTCGTTAAAATCGTATTCGCGTACTTAATACCTTGCGATATATAAATGCTTTAACAAAGCGCATAGTCAAATATATACGCAACGTTATCGCCATTTATTTTTAAGAATCACTTGACATAAAATAAATTTTAATTTATCAAAATCTTTTTTTTTAATCTTTCACTTCGAACGATATATCGAAATGTTCTTGCGTAAAAACTCTTGAAAAATCATCGCTTCAAGAGAGAGGAAGAGAGAGAAAGAGAAAAAGAGATTACGTATTAGATAATTCTAAATGAAACATAAAATTAAAAGCCGTTCAAATAAAAATTTTTATAATCGGTGGTTTAACGTCTGCCTGTATGCAGCGGTCAAAACTTTCCTTTTTCTTTTACTTTCCCACGCAAAATTTTTTTTTCTTTCCCTTTCTTCTTAGAAACAAGACATTTAAAATTCGAAATGTCTTTCAGATATCGGTGCACGTGCAAGTATCAAAGATCAACTTGCACAGTGTCTGAAACAAAACAACAGAGACCGTCTCACGCATAAATAACCTAGTTCCTTGTATCTGGATTTTGTGAGATGTTTGGAAGAAATGAATAAAAAAAGAAAATGTATAGTAGATGCGTTAGATTTTAAGCATTTTTTGAAATAATAACGAAGTAAAAATAACAAAGAAGAATTTAATTTAAACATTCGTTATTTTTTGTAATTGCCTCTCTTTTTATTAATTTTAAATTAAAAGCGATTAATAAGTTTATATATTTATCCAACTAGTTAATGTTAGTTTATATTAGGTTTTTATAATAGATAAATATTTAGTTTTAATTTATACTTATAAACATGTCTATTAAGTTAGCACCGCCATTTTGTCTTTTTACAAAAAAAAAAGTTGTGCTGAATTGTGCTCAACTTGTGCGTGCCGTAAATAAAAAAAATTAATTTCAAAAATTTCGATTTTTATAGCCAAAATTAGATTTTCGAAAATAGTTAGCCCCGCCATTTTGTTTTTCACGGAATAAAAGAGTTGTGCTACATTGTACTCAACTTGTGCTATAGTGTACTGTAAAATAAAATTATTAATTTTTATTTTTTAAGAGAAAAAATTATCGTTTTCGAAAGAAAAGTTAACTCCGATCATAAAAATTATAAAAATGAAAATTAATAATTTTTATTAACAGCACATTATGGCACAAGTTAAGCACAATGCAGCACAACTTTTTTTTTTTTTTTAAATAGTATAGTTTTAATTATAATTATATATTCAATTTTTTTTTGTATGTACGTATTATATGTATATATATTAAACAACGTTTAATGTTAATTATATTTAGAATAAGTTCAATTTATAATGTAAGAAGTAATTAATAAATGTAAGAAGAGGCGATCGAGAGAGGAAGAGAAGAGAGAGCATCGTAAGATCCTCCGCGCGAGGGACGGAGGAGGGAGAAGAGGCACATTTCCCCGCAGAGGGATGGGCTCTTTTTCCAAAATTTGGATAATCTATTGGCCTACTGACCATTCCGGGCCCAATGGCGTAGGAGGAAAAGCCAACCAGCCTAGAGAACTGTCCGAAGAATAAAGGGACGTCGGCCAAGGAGTCTTTAAAAAAGGCTCCTCCGGAAAAATCACACAATTCAGTCACTCAATTCTTCCAGCAACCTTAGCATTCGCATCCACAATTCTCGAACATACGCAACTATCTTCATCCATCCAGCCAGCGATCAAAAAATCATCTCTAGACTTTCTCAATCTCTCGCCGCTCTCAAGGCAAAAGAAATTAAGTAAAATATAATTTAAATCAAACCTATTTAAACTCACTTTTTTTTCTTTTTACTGTTCTTAATCTTCAACTGTCACTTTTATCCGCCAAAAGAGTGATCTCGGTTCTTTTAGAGGACCGTTCGACTCTTTTACTCCTTTCCGTCCTTCCTTCTAGTTTCTTTCCTAGGCTTCAGTTTATCTAGAGTAAAAAGGAAACTATTCTTTAAAAATTCAAACTCCACCTGCCCCACAAAAGAAAAAACATTTCGCTCGCCGATCTCCAGCTATTAAACGCAAGTCTAGGCTGAAAAATGGCAAAGGTGAAAAAGGTGTCGCAGTGGTGTTATTTGTTTTTTAAACTTTATATATAGAAAAAAAAATGGAATTTTTCAACATCATCGGATGAATTATTGTCAATTTTATAATTAGAATTTTAATTATTTAATACTCATTAAAACGTTAATTTTTTTTTTTTTTTTTTTTTTAAATAGCTCACTTTCATTATATCTTACGCTGATTTATTATTGATAATAATACAGCAAATATATTCGTTAATTTTTTTATATATCATTCTTTTTTATTATTTAGATTGCATGACTAGACAAAAGTTTGCAATTATCGCAGAATCTTTAAACTCCATATACAATTCTCGTTCATTCTTTATCGTTGCGTCATGAACTACATATACGATATTTGCGTCACGATTCTTGCTTTTTTTTCTCAAATTTATAAGGAAAAATTTCGATCCGTCGTTCTTTATTTATCGATAATCAATTTTTTTAGTTGACAAATTAAACAGCAACGAAAATTAATTATTCATATACCGGTAAATATCACTAATTCCGTACAATTGAAATCATGTAAATTACGCCGTCGAGTAAAATATGCACAGCTCGTCGCTAATTAAAGCGTTTAGTGACGTGCCTATTTACGCATTTAAGACTACGATGGTGTTGTACACAACGTGGTATCTTTTTATCTTTTTCTTACCTTTTTTTTTCCTGTATACGTGACATAGAAGACACGTGTCGCCCTGGCTACTTTTCTCTTTTACTATTTTTTTTTTTTTTTTAATATTTTATTTTATTATTTTTTTGTTTTTCAAGATTTTTCATTCACGGGTGTTTATTGTGTGCAGATGTATATTTTTACATATTACGCGCGCTAGTTCCATTGTGTATCATTTTGTAAACATCGCACTCGGAACGTAGGTCGAGGATATTTCTATCACAATTTCAATCTGGTTCGATTTAAAATAGTTTCGATTATGTTAATCTTTGGTCATTTTTATTCATTTATTCCACGAGTAAGATTCATATATATATGTATGTGTGTATGTGTGTGTATGTGTGTAATATCTCGACATAAAAAAAAGAATAATTTTTGGCTATTTTTATTACACGGAGTAATCGACGGCTAATTTGTTAAGGTATTTGTAGTTAAAAATAAGTTATTTTCCAATGAGATTATTGAAATACGTCAGAAAAACTTGCAATAACTTAGAGATTGTTATGTTTCGATTATTTTATTATCATTATATATATTACTCGAGTTAACGGTAGTTTAATACAAAAGAAATTATCTTATTGGCTTGTTTTCACAACTTTTATATTTACTTTAAACATTATCTTCTTTACATAATTGTATACAAGTGTATTGCCGGGACGAAATAAAAATAATCATCCGTTTGTCATGAACTATAAAATTATATTATAATTAAAATACATCAAGCTGTTAATGTCGAGTAATAAAAGTATAAGCTCGTTAGCGCTATAAAATAAAATTATTTTAATAAAATAATTCAATCGTGACTAAGTAGAATTAAAAATATAAATGTTAATTTTCAAAACAATAATTTACTAATATATATATATATCGCTTATCGAATTAAAAGAATAATTTATAAATATCATTGATTACATAATACATTCAATATCTAGGCTCCTATACATATTTAGCGTGAATAAAAATGCTGTTCATTAAAATATCAATACGTCATTTCATAACTTATGTAATTTTCACTTTGAAACTTCTCTCTATGTATGAAACAAAAAAAAATAAAGAACTTAAAAAAATAAACATTTATATACATTTTTTTCTCTGCTTTGAAACTATTAAGCATTGTTAATACAATATGCATATTATAGTATGAAGCCTTCATTGTATTCTCTCTTTTCTAGTGGTGTGGCAACACCCACTTGAATCATATCGAAAACTATAAACAAAACTTGCAATATGAGAATGTGTGAAAGACACCGCACCGGTTTTGCAGTATCAATCGCGGAAAGTCCCAAACGCGAAGAATCAAAGATTTCTTATATATATATTTCTTTTTTAACGATTTATGCATACCGATCCATAATGAAAAACATTTCTAAAGATTATAATTTTATTTAACGTTACAGTTTATATGAAAATTGTAAAAGTACAGCACAAAATATACGTTTAAAAAAAAGATAATAAAAATAATGCAACTAAAATAAAAGGCTTCTTTATGAGTAAATATACTTTTTACGTAATAATTAATCGTCAGAAATCCGAGAAGGATTAAATAAAATGCTTACAAAATCCAAAAATAACACGAGAGAGCGAAGAGTTAAATCATCGAAAAAAGCGAGTCCGCTAATAACAGCCATTAAATCTCATTAAGCACAAGAAGAAGAAAAAAAAAAATAAAGAAAACAGTCTCACATTTACTACTAAAACGACGACTGCAACACACTCGAGGCACTGTTTTCTCGCTCGTGTAGAGAAAGAGAGAGAGAAAGAGAAAGAGAGAGAGAGAGAGAGAGAGAGAGAAAATCCACCCATCCATTTGGCACATAGGGAGAGAAGAGAGCTTATACAACGCATGCTTGCATATATATATATATATATATATACGCACACGCGACTCGCGGTCGTATAATAGCACGCGGCTGCCAGCGTGTCTGGCAAACTCGTGCACGCCTCGCGAGATCTACGCCTGTGTGTATGTGTAAGTGAGTGAGTGTATATAACGCGTATATAGAAAGAATCGTTCACGTGAGCAAAACCTGACTCCTCTCTCTCTCTCTTTCTCGCTTAGCCCGCGTATTATACCAGTACGAGAACAGCTGAGAGTGAGCGGCTGCTGGTGCCGATGTGAAGTTTAATGACGAAGTGCACGGCGGAAAACCGCGAGAAAGAGAGAGAGAAAGAGATAGAGAGCTTTGGAATTCTGGTGCACGACGTTCAATTAAAACCTTTAATGTTTATACGCGTGCGCTTGACTTTTCGTATCGTCTTTTTTTTTTTTTTTTTTTTTTTTTTTTTTTTTTTTTTTTTTTTTTTTTTTTTTTTTTAAATATACATTTTTCTTCATTGAGGAGTTTTACCAAGAAGTGTATTATTGAAAAATTTAATTGTGAAATTAAATTGTTAGAAGTATTATAGATACTCACTAAATATCACTAAATTTTAAACATTATGTAATTTCTTATTTCTTATCAATTATTAGATAAAGAATTTACTATTTATTGCTAGCAATTTTTTTAGAATTACTGATAATTTTTAGAAACTTTTATGTTCATCGTCGATCAGCTATTTTCGAATAATACTTTGATAGTTTTAAAAATCGACCGAAAAAATAAAATTTATGCTTCCATATCTTCTTCTTCGTCGTCGTCATGGAAGGCGTTCGTTATAATCGAGCCGATTGCGCTCTAACGGAATAAAAAACAAATACAAGGAAGCAAAAAATGGGAGAGAAAAAGTAAAATTATCCGTATCGCTACTTAAATATAAATTGCAGCATTCATATATAACTGGTACCATAAATATACGCTTTACCTTTATGCATTTACTCTCACATAAAATCACCTCGACACCTATACCTTATTTTTCCTCAGTTAAATTTCGATTGATTTATTAAATAAACAAGTATCTCGCATCTCGAAAATAGTTCCTCTCTCTCTCTCTCTCTCTCTCTCTCTCTCCTTCCAAGATATGCACTGCATGTAGCATTCGATGGCGATTAGAACGGGGACCAAAGTTGCTCTCCGTCGATGTTCGCGTTGTTTATTATTTTCTTTCTTTATTTTGCTTCATCGAAAGAAAGAAAAAGAGAGACTCTTTAGAGTGGAACGAGATATTCGAAACGGGTTTTTGCAGCCATCTCGTTGCGTTCGCACACTTTGATATATATTAACGCGTCCACGCACGCATATATACACACGTGTGGCGCATTGAAATAATTACAGGGCAATGAGTCATATCTCGCGGGATTACGAAAAAAAAGGAAAGAAAAACAAAGAATAAACGAACGAACGGAGAAAAATTTACTCTCTTTTCGACGATATACCTTGCGATATTATTTTTAGGATCTATAATGATCCGCGCGCACCTTCGATGACAGATCTTTTTACCTTTTCCTTTATTATATCCATATCCCTTTTAACTTCTAAAACATCTCTCGTTTATTCCTCGGTATGTATTTCTGGGCCTTTACTTACCTCTCTCTCTCTCTCTCTCTCTCTCTCTCTCTCTCTCTCTCTCTTTGATGTACGTACAAACTAGATATGGAAGCTTAACTAATTCGCGCGCGTTATTTTTAGTCTCTCACACAAGGAATATGAATTGAGTTATCGCAATAATTAAACTATCGGGTGCGCGTTTTACGTAATTAGATAATTTGAATGCGTGAAGTACGAAAATGGACATGTGTTACGTAGAACTTAGTTAAAACTTGTATATACATATGTATGTATATATACACACACACACAATAATCTATGATTCTTCACTTGTAGTAATTACCCATATTACCAGTGAGGCAGATAACGCGTAGACTATATGTAAACTATCTAATGAGTTACGCCCATAAAATGTTTAAAACGTTCGTTGTTGCAGCCGAACGCGAAGTTGCGCTTAATAAATTTAACAAAATTGAATATTCCTTCATTAACTGCATCCCTGCATAAACTTTAATACACCTATAATTTGAACATTTTTTTTTATTCAGCCAGTTATTCTTTAATTTATAAGGAATCAATTGCGAATAAAAAAAAAAAAATAATTAAAAATTATTTACTTCCTTTAAAAGACGAATAAAATTGCAACGGTTAAAATAGATAAAGGTAACATTTATTTAAATTTTTTTAATAAATATGTATTTTAAACACAACATGTAATATTTTAATGGAAGCGAATATTTAAACAAATACAATAATTTTGAATTCAAAGGAATCTTTTAATTTTTAATTTTCAAGAGAGATTACACGGTTCATTTTTTTTCCATCGCACGTTGACGATGCCGCGAACGTGGAAGTTACATTGATATATATTACGTAACTCATTAAACCGTAGAAGAGTAAAAAAAATAGCGAACACAATGTAAATAAAGAAAAACTTTATTCCAGATCAACGAGTTACGTGCTCGGTATTCATATATAGATATTGTTACAATACGTTAAATGATCTTTACTCGCTTCTTAATTTTTTATTTTTTTTTATTTTATCCGTACATCTCGCATCCTATCATGGTATTCCCGTCGGCACCCGCAATTCAATCGTAGAATACTTCCAAGATCATAAAGTTACGTACTAAACACCAAGAAGTGAGAGAGTGAGAGACGTCGTTCACGAGTACGATAAAAATATGCGCTCGAGATACTTGCGAATGCGACGCAGTTAAGGTTTGTATAGATGTATATGCGTCGAGAGGCGCATGCAGAAATTCAATGATGTCGCGCACGTGTTGTTTCACGATTTTCAGTTATATTTCTCTCTCTCTCTCTCTCTCTCTCTCTTTTCTTGCTCTACAGTGTCAAAGGAAAATCCACGCGGAAAAGTATAAAGTATTCAGATGGCGATTTAAAAAGAGAGAGAGAGAGGAGTGAAAAAACGGCGCCGCATATGTGCACACTTATATGCACATAGGGAGATATCTTGACGCGCGTGTATATATATATATATATATATATATATATATATATATATATATATATAAGCGGTGAGTTAATGAAAAGATCACCGATTTGATTGTTAGCGATATTTTTAGATGTCGCAAGCAAGTGAGTGCTATAAGAGAGCGCGCTATGTCATCGCTTAAAATCTTCCTTCTTCTCTCTTCTTTTTTGTTTTATCCATAGTCGCGCTTATATTTATTTATTAACCGAATGATTTATGAATACTATGAATGCTATTAGCTCGCGATGTATGTGTAAATTCGCGAGTCGCTAGTGTATTAATAATATTTATAATTATCTTCTTTGAGCTCTTACATTCTACTATTATAAAAATATGCTAAGTTTATTATAGTTGGATCAAAGGAGTTTTGTTTTATGTATAGAAACAATTTATATCGTGACGTATAAAACGACGATTTACCAATTATTTGTTTACATATTTAATATTAAAAATATAGAAATAACAATACGTTAACAAATTACATGTATGCATTTACTTTAAAAGCCAAAAATAATAATTTTTATTTTTCTGCCCAACAGGTGGTTGTTTGTAGTTGACACCGTACCGGAGAAGAAACCTGGTTGTCGGCGGCATGGTAGAGAAATAACCCGTCTGCAATTGCGATCTTCTTACTGAAGTTAACTTGCCATGTTGTTTAGGTAAGCGAACCTCTTATTGTTGTATCCAAAAGTCGATCGAGACGACGACGCCGGTTCTACATACTATACATAGAATGTAGAACATACACACATAGATTTATTTATTACGGGTAATCTAAGACGAGTTTCCGGATTGAGTTTCTCGTGTGTAATCTCGAGACACACACGCATACATGTATAATGTATAGGATAGGCTAAAATCACTCGGTAGTGTTTGAGATTTCATCTATCGCGCTTAGTATCTCGTTACGATATCTCGAAAGGATGTATATATACACGCAATTTTGAGAACGTATGCGCGCGAGCATACGATTTATAAATATCGATGATGTTTGCAAAACTTGTAAATAAAGTGTAACGATAGATAGGTCTGTATAATAATGTAAATTGGTATTCGAACTGATAAAATGCTAAATTAAGAAAAATGCTAATTTTAAATTTTAAAATAGCAATAGATAATGGGTTATTTAATGGACTTTTTAAACATTTATATATTTTTAAAAAATAATAAAAAACTCAAGTTCCGTAAATATCATTGGAATTAATTCATGAAAAGATTACGTTTTAATATCGTAGACGAAACTAAAATATGAAATATTCCTCGTGGATGCTACAAGTCACGAAAAAATAATGAAACGATAAAAAGAAACAAAATTTTCTTAAACTCGCGCAAATTTTAACCGCGTCGTTCCTCTCTCTCTCTCTCTCTCTCTTATCGTAAATATACAAAAGAGGCTACCACTTTCTCTTTGTCGCAAATGCATCGTTATTACATATATAAACACACACACACACATAATAAATACGCGTTTATCGCGCATTGACGTGATATTATTATAACGCGTTATCGTTCGAGTCCACGTCGGCCATGGAAACGATGCGCATGCGCCCGATCTCTCTTTTCCCCTCGTAGTTTAAAGCGAGGAAAAAAGAAGTGTAATAGATAGCGACGTTTTAGGAATACATATGTGTACGTACGATAAGTGTACGTGGGACTGATTGTGTACGAGAGAAGAGAGGGCAAAAAAGAAAAACGAAGATTGCGTTTATTAAAAGTCACTCGTTTATGCGAAAGAAAGAGCACGTGACGCGCGCGAGCTTTTCGCGCTTCTTCTTTCTCTTTAACTCCCTCAGTTCTTCTGTTTTCCTGATATAGTAATAGAAGATGAAACGTGGTATTTCTGAAATTTAAAGTTCTCTATTTCTCTCTCTTTCTTTTCTCTCTCTCTCTCTCTCTCTCTTTCTCTCTCATATGCCTATGTTGCTCGCATAAGGAAAATGATTTAATATGAAATGAAAAATCGTTTTTTTCTTCCTAATGACCGGCAAGAGAATATAAATATATAACGACACAATCACCGCTTGAATATTTGTAAAGAAAATACGAGTATAGTTAATCGTCGATTACTGCAAACAGTTCGCGTAACCGGAAAGTTCGATCGTGCATCATATCGCTGAAATGTTGAAAAAATTTAATTAAAATTCGGTGAATAAACAAAGCACTATTTTTCTTTCTTACTAAGTAAATTCATATATGTATATGTACGAAGGAAAAGTCATACGTTTGGATTATTTTCAATACCGCCTTGACCTTTTAATTTTATACGACAATTCCGTACGTATGCGCGTGTGTGTATAGCCCAAGAGACTTACGGAACGTTAAGAGATTTAATCGTTTCTGCGTACAATGTTTCTCTCCTTGGATTATCCATCGTGAATTTTCGATATAAAAGAGAAAAAAATCGTAAATGTTAGTAAATCGGTGATGTTGACTTTAATCGATTCCAAGGATTTCGCCAGCTTCAATAATTCAGCATACCGATACGTTGTTTACACGATTATAATTTTTTATTCTCGAAATAAGTATTTCGACTTAATTGAGTAATAGAGAGATAATACGCGATTTAAAGGATAAAATAAGAGCAGTTACATTGACTATTAAAGATTTAAAAAAAATGTTATATGTAATAAAATGAAATAATAAAATGTAATGATGAATATAAGAGATAAGCTTAAAAAAATATTTTTACTCTTCAAAGATTTAAAATAATCTTTTCACAGTTATGTAAATGAAAAGAAAAGCTTTTTCTCCCTTAAAATAATATTTTATTTCTTTTATAAAAAATTTCAAATCTCAAAAAGAGAAATTATTCTCAAAGTAGAACATTGTAACAAAAGAAAAAAAAATAGCAAATAAAACAATCAGTGTATCGGCAGATAACCAAAGCACCGCCTCTAATTTTCTAATGTCCTCATAAAAAGTATAAAGATCTTGCGTGTTCCTTTTCTCTCTGTGTTCGTGAAGATCGAACACCCGTGCGATCGACGAAGCGGTAAACGTTTTCGTACGAGCTATATATATATACACGTAAGAAAGCATCCGTAGCATCAACATCGACATAGTAGTTTTTATACTCAGCTGATGCATCTCCGCTAACTCGGCACATATCCTTCGAATGAGACGCAACTCCGAGTGCACAAAGAGAAAAAGTGAGACGCACGCAGACATACTGGAGAAACACGACAAAGTATATAACATCGTCTAACCACATCTGCAATGTGTAATTATCTTCATCGGTTCTCCCATCCCCTCTCTTTTCTATCGTTTATACAACAGTCGACATCGGTTCTTTGGACGTGCCGCTGCTGTGCACGGACGTTGCACGCGTAATGATAGCGTGAGCGCGCTCTCTCTCTCTCTCTCTCTCTCTCTACGCGCTCTCGAGAAAGCAAGAGGGAAGAGGTAGTATAGTAATCTCCCATTACGTGCTGCGATTAGGACAGCGCATAAATAACCGGCTGTATATTTGCGAGGATGTAACGATCGCGTACCATCGAACGAATGAGAGAGAGAGAGAGAGAGAGAGAGAGAGAGAAAGAGAGAGACAGAAACGAGTATAGTATAAGCGAACGGCCTCTACGATTCTTCTTTAGCATCGCTCTCTTTTAACTTTTACTTGACAGTCGTCTCTCGTCTGAGTGATGCTGAGCGCATGCGACTGTGCGAGCGCTGCGTCGGTTACGTTTGTCGACTTCAGCGAGAAAATTTTTTAAAAAACTTTTATGCATATTCTTTTCTATATATTTTTTTTTTTGTTTTTACTTTTGTTTATACATTGATATCGTTATTCGAATCGTTCTATCCTCGTAATAATTCTATAGATTTAAAAAATAAAACAATTATTTTCCTTTATGACTTCTGAAAACACTTTAACGCGTATTAAAAAGATCGATTTTGCGTAATTAGTAAAATCGAGCTTAACATCTATCTTTTTATGTATAATTAAATAAAAATCATACGTAATAACATATTTGTTCGTTAATTTTTACTTATTTCGAATAACCGATTATTTCTTTTTCTCGTAATCGAATTATTTCAATTAAGTATAAAAAAAGCAATGACTTTATTATGCTTTTATATGCAAATGAATAGAAGATATCTCATTTATCGATGGAAAAAAGCGAAAATAATAGTTTCAAACTTCGATACATTGTATTTTTGCAAAACATCGACTTTTCAAAAGTACATATTCCATTATGGATCGATATAAATTTGTGAAAGAAGAGAAGTTTGCCGAGAGAAGATATCGAATCGTTTTAAAGATTTCAGCTCAAGTGCACGCGAGATATCAACGTGTGTTGTCGTGACGCTATTTAATTTTGAGATAAATGCCCAAGTTTAACTTTCATATGCTTCTTTTGAGTTGTAAAAAAAAAAAAAAAAAAAAAAAAAAATTGTTACTCCCGGCGTAAAAATAGTTAAAGAAGATTATACATTTCACGTTAAGATTAATGACTATAATGCATAATATGAGAGATAAGAATTTAAACGTAATAAGCAGTATTTGTTCTTTTAGCGAAACGAGATCTGACTAAACCGCTTTCTTTATCATCGATTTCATATATTATTACGCTTGAAATATTTACATTATCGTATAATGGAAAGTATATAGTTTAAACAGTTATACTTTAATTTTTTGAATTTTCAAGAAATCGCTAAAATAAATTATTTTTTGAAAGATTTTATCAATTTATGATTATTAAACTTTCACAAAAATTGAAAGCATCAGCCGATCGTCTGTGTTTATTCAACAAGTGATATATCCGCGCATAAAATCGTTAATCTCAAAAAGAGTCAAAAAAAAATAATCAATTTTATGTTTACCTCTTTTATTAAAGCATCGGTAAGTGCTATTAAAAAAAAAAAAAAAAAAAAAAAAAAAATTAAAATAAAATCGATCGATTTGCAATAACAATAATAAAATTAAAATTCTGTACCAGAAGCATTATCCATCGGTTATCACAATCAGGCGCGTATACGTGACGCTACATACAAAAACTTATTTTTCATTCGTCTTTAACCGCGCATCTGCATAGATCCGTAATAACGATGCATTTTCGCTATTAATACTAATATCTCTCTCTCTCTCTCTCTCTCTCTCTCTTTTTTCTCATGTACACACACGCACCCATATTCGAATACACACGTTCAATTGCATACCGCTAACTCGCAAACGACTAATTGCCGGAAGCACCTTCACCTTACCATATATATATAGTACAAATAAGTCTGCACGTGTCTATGCGCTCGCGCGTGTCCGTATAAGCTCGTTTTGTCACCTCCGCGCGTGTCTCCGTAATACGCATGACAATGACTCCCGCATTTCTCTTAGTCGTGAATACACACGCTTAGACGAGGCTTTCTTTCTTCCTCTATCTTCGAGTTTATTGTCTTGATGAAAATTATCGCCTATTCGTGCCTAAGATTTTCCTTACGGTGTGTGTCGTATCATACGTGTACATTACTCATCACCGGATACTTTGTTGTTTTGCCGAGAGCGTTTCGCATCGATGTCTCTCTCTCTCTCTTTTACTCTCTTCTTCGCATCGTAAACGTTATTTCACGCGTTTATGCGGGTAGAATATAGTTACGAGCTTATTCCTCGGGTATGTCGTAGCTATATAAGCGCTTTCGTCTTTGATACTTTTTACGACTATCTACTTGACGACGTGTATACCTCTAGTGTCAACGATTTCGAGAGGAAATGACAGCCATTTGAGTATAATTGTTAACGCAAAGTCGTTAACTAAAGAGACTTAATGCCTGTAAATCTTTTTAACTTTTCACACTATTATTTTATCGACGTAATCGTAGCTTGGATCGGTATCTATTAACGTCCTGCAACTCAGGTGTTAAATTCACGACAAATATTTAACGCGCGTCGGTGTATATTATGGACAATACTCACTTTATAACGTCTTCGTTCAGGAAGTATCGAGAAAACGAACGACGAAGAAGATTGTCATTAAGGAATAGAAATCGATTTACTATAAATGACACAAAGAATAATAGTTCTTGACTGAGCCGATGCTCGTGTACGGTTACGTCTATTTCTTTTGCTTCACGCTTTGACGGACGCTGATTCGTATTAAAAACTTATTTACAGTAGTATATTTATAAAGTCAATATTATTTTTTTTTTTTTTTTTTTTTTTTTATTAATGCTTTCCAAGTAAATTATTTTGTCTACTGTATATGTGTACGAGCATATCATTTGCTTTTTCAATTCACTTTCATTATGTCCGGTCGTAATGAGTATAAAACATTTTTTGCGTACCCGTTTGGATACGTATTATGCATAAATAATATTCTGTAGTAAATTATATTCGCGACATGTAGCGTAATTTACATGGTGTACCTTATTGTATTAAAATTAATCGACGCGCCGACAATTTTTTTTTTACTTGTTTAATGATTAATGAAACTTTAACTTTTTAACCCTGATATTTTTCATACTATGTAATTGTGGTTAATAAAAAGCAGAAAGAAAAAAATTATTGATAAATTGAAAACGCATCGATCAAATGATTAAAAAAAGTTTCAGAATAAAATTTAATTAATAAAATTAGCGCGTGCATAATATTACACAATGAATAAATCTCGCAAAACAAGAACAACCACATCGCAAAAAAAAAAAGAATTAAGAAATTGATCCGTTAACAATTGCGTCTATATAATGAACTCTTTCAATTTTGCGTAACGCGTCGCTGTTTGACAAAATTTCAAGAACTCGATCTAAACCATGTCCAATCGTTGCTCACTTTCTCCCACGCTTCTCGATTAATTATAATTAACATCAACGGATCGCCATCCTTCCTGAAACGCACAAACGCACAGAAGAGAAACTAATATGCACTTCAAAAGACGCGCGTGAAACGTCAGCCAAAACGATTTTTCTCGGAACCATAGTCCGCAACGTGCATCGAAAAATCATCGCGAGGGCCAAGTGGAGATTCGCGGATGCGCCGCGGCGACGGAAAACTGCCTCTAATTATCCGTCGCTCGTTGTTAACAAACACACATACAAGCGCGCGCGCGCAGCGGAGTTACAAATGGCCGAGCTGAGTCTTAAGTCCGTCGTACGGCCAATTGACCAAGTTGCGCCACGCTCGTTATAAAGGTCCGTTCCGAGGAGGTTGTGTTCCGCGTCGTCTTTTGCCCGCGCAAAGTTTGCATGAGCGTGCGTGTTTGTGTATGTGTGTGTTTCTGTTTTTGTGCGATATTTTATATTTATGAGGCAGACTGTGCGCCGCCGACGCTGCCGCCTAGCTCTTCTCTTCTTTTCGACGCCTCGTTATTCATCGAAGGATGCAGCGTGGGGGATGTGTGTTTTCGGAGACTCGGTGGAATTAGAATTTTCGGTTTTGTCTTGCGCGGTGACGACGCGAGAATGATGAGTGTCCACGGTTTGATGTGCATAAGTTGCTCGAGCTTTCTTGCATCGGAGCTTCTTACTCTCATTTACACTTTGAAGTTTCGTGGAGCGTGATGTTTACGCCCCGGGTGAATTGATGTTTCTTAGATTGAGCATGTCCCTTCGTATTCGTTAGATGTTTTAGGAAATTTTAAGTAAAATTTCGTTTTTTTAAAACGTTAATTGGACCGGTTGTGATGTTTTTGTGGTAATATTTTTTTTTTATTATTATAAAATAGATTGCATACGCGCGTGCAAAATTTTCAATTCGTTATGGATAACGCAATGTGCAGCTAAATTATACACAATAAAATGAACAATACTTGAGTTACTTAAAGAACGACAACAACAAAAAAATTCATTTAACGATCAAAAAATATAAGTGAATTTTAAAAAAAATTAAATTTCACCGCTGAGAGACATTTAGACGAGAGAGGATATTTTGTAACCGATGAATTGTTTCGTGCATTTCCGCGTGATCAACGTAGAAGAAAGTAATGCCTGCCAAATTGAACTCTACAAAGCAATAATTAATTCGTGCCATTTATCATTCCGCGTTTCCTAGAAAGTTTTCTCAAATTAAATAAGAATGCAGTCAAGTGCGTTAAGTTAAATCGTAACAAATTTTATAATTAATTTAAAAAGGAAAGAAAAAATTAATAAATCTTGAAATTCTTGAACGATATTTTTAATACATTTTATTAATTTACTTTTACATTTTTTTTACAACCAAAGCAATTCCAATTAATGTACTTATTGCAACCAACGTTTATTTTTTTTTTTTTTTTTTTTTCTATCATCAATATTTCTAATGCTTGACATTAATTACATAATAAAATTACGCATCAGAAGAAGAAAAAAAAAGAAAAAAAAAATATTCAGCAATATCTACATTAAATTAAATTCTAATCTGATTTAAATTTAAATTTAAACGTTGCCTTCCACATCGCGCAAAAGCTAATACAGCCGTACAATTAAATCGTTCTCGAGCTACAAAATAAATAAAATAGGACAGGAATAATTAATCTCTTCCACGTATTTATCCAACTCCGTCGCGCTTTCTATCATCGTAACTTCCTAGATATACAACAAACAAAAATCTTAACGCTCGCTCGTGTATCGGCAAAGTGTTTACAATATAACGTACGACTTTCATAATCCTTGGCGACGTACGAAACGTTCCGTTCATAAAGCTCGATGCGCGTGAAAATTATCGTTTCTACCTTGGACGATGGCCATTTGTTTTACGCGCGTGTATATATATATATGTATATGCAAATGCATGCGCGCTTTTGCTCGCGCGCACATTGCCAAATAAAAAGCAATCAACGCGTGTAATTATTGTCGTACTTTTCTGTGTCGAGCAGCGTTAAGTAGATTGTGTTGGATTTAATAATTTATATATAATCGGAAATGGAATTCTTCGCTTTGCTTTTTTTTTTTTTTTTTTTTCGAGCAAACACGTTCGTTGATTTTGAAAAGATAATTGAAATTTGAAAAGTGAAAATAATCTTGCGCAGATTTAACGTCGAGTGCAGCATTAGAATGTATAAAATATTGGAAATGTTTATTTCCGTTGTAATTGATTTTCAAAATTAACGCCAATATCTTTTCACGGTATTATTTGTTGTGGTAGATTCTCTTTTTAGATTGGTTATTGCTCCAAACGACTGTTGACGTGAACTTAACGTTTTGTTATGTTACGGTGCTTTAAAATTTAATAACTTCGTTTTATAAAATATCAATTTTGCAACTTTCGATGATATTTTTAACTCGCATTATGAAACTTTATGTATATGTATAATACATGCGATTTATTAATGGCACATAAGATTGATTTAAAGATAGTTCACTAAGAAAAAGCATATATGTAAATTTTTCATCATGTTTAATTAAACTAAAACACATCGCGCGTTATTCATAAAATTTATATTCATAATTACGCGGGCGCGCGCGCAAGTAAACCACAGCAGCAAACGCTCTCGCTTCGATTAAATGAATCGCGCGTCATCATTTCTCAAAAAAAAAAAAAAAAAAATCGCGAAAACTCATGAAATACACGCGAAAATTACACAAGTTTTCAAAGTTCGTCGCAACGAAAAATGACTCATTATAAATCTCTAAACGAACGTTAATCTTGGGCAGCGAGTCGTCGATAGACAAAAGCTCATAATGTATATAAATATACACTCGATATAAAAGTATTACATGGATGATATTTTACGGTTCTATAAATAGCTTAAAATTGCGGGTAGTCTCATTTGACGTCACGCAATAGCGATGATCCGCTCATCCATCACTTTCCACCGGCGTTTTATTGCCTATCATTATACCCGGATATCTTTCCATCTCATCTTTCAATTACCACGACGGCGAGGAGGATTCGTCGCGCGGTGCAACATATGAACCAAGAATACTTACGATTTCTCTCCATCAATTATCTTTCTTTCTAGATTTCGATCGTGTCTATAGTCTATTGTTTTTCACACGTTCGCATTCACATCGCCTCGATCGCGCGACGATTCGATCCTTTTCAGATTTTTATTAAACATTCGATAGAGAGAGAGAGAGAAAGAGAGAGAGAGAAACAATCATTTGCTTCGGTAAATCGCGAATTCAATATCCGTTTGCAATTGAGCCGAGGCACATCTATGATTATTTAAAAATTAAATTGCCTTTATTGGCTTTCGTAATTTTATATCGCGAAAAAAAAAATAATATAAAAAGGTTTTTAATTTTTAATCTACCGCAATCAAACTTTGATCAATTTATAGAAATACATCGCGATGAGTTTAAACATTTTTTAATTGTATAATGTAAGAATCTAGTGGTATAATAAATGTAAAACATCGTAAAATATTATAATTAAAACGCTAAAATACAACGCTTAATAGCTGAAAAAACAAGTCGTGTTTTAAAGGTGATAACTTAAGATTAAGATAAGCGAGTTAAAACAAGTTTACTCAAATTTCTTTTATTTACGCTTATATATATTTCGTATATCAATAATTGTGTTCCCTTCTGGTTAAAGTCATTTATGATAATGTGTATGTATCTATATGTGTGTAAATATATATATATATATATATATATATATATATAATTTAAACATAAAATTTTGCTTTCGAAAACAAACGTTAATACGAATATCCATACCGCAGGGGCAAAACAATAGCGCACCGGTGTAAATTGCCAAATTGCCGCTCTATAGTTTTCATCGAACGACACTTGGCTCTTAAACCCGACGTGCATGTATACATATAAATTCGCACGTATACATATAAAGAAAAAAGGCATCACGCTAAAGTCCACCGGTATCGGTATTAATTTAATCGTCAAGGTTTGCTTGATTTTCCCTTAAACATTGTATGGATGATGTTAAAAACGGTAATTTAAAAAATAAATAATCTTTTTTTTGTCTTTCCGCCCTAATTAATCAAGCCATATATGAAGCGATCGAACGAACGAGCTGAGGGTTGCTTTAATATGCATATCTGTATAAACGCGAAGTAGATATACGCGCAGCGGCAAATCCGAAAAAAGAGAAAATAATCGAAAGAAAAAGAAATAAATAAAAATAAAATAAACAAAACAAAACGATAAGAAAGAGAGAGAGAGAGACGAGTCTCTCTCATCATTGCTAAAAGCATCGAACTACTTTTCTCTCTCTTTCTCTCTCGCTTTCTCTCTTTTGCACTGTCTCGATCTTAACGTAACGAAAGCCGCTACCGTGGCCGTGGTCTTGTTCATTAGTATGCGTCGAGACTACGCGAGCGCGAGAGTGCGCGGTAAAAAATCCCACAATTTATGCATCCTGAAGTAATAAGCCGGCAGCCCGCACGTACTCCCGTTTATATTTATGCACCGACTCTACATGTACATGCATAAGCACACGCGCACACTTATACTCTCGATGAAGATATACTAAAATGCGCGCGACGCTGAGTGAACGAACGCACGGATGTAAACAAGCGCGCGCAAATGTGTGTGTGTGTGTATGTGTGTGTTGGAGCCTGCTTCGTTATCATTTTCGATGAGGATTTTCCTTTTGCCGCATCTCCTTTTTCACCTTTGCCGCTCACACACACACACACACACACACACACACACACACACACACACACACACACACACACACACACACACACACACACACACACACACACACACACACACACACACACACACACACACACACACACACACACACACACACACACACACACACACACACACACACACACACACACATATATATATATATATATATATATATATATATATATATATATATATATACATACACATAGCCGCCTTCTCCTCAAAATTGTGCGTGTGCGTGTGTGCGCACGCGCGTGTGTGTGTATATATATATACAATCTTGAGGAGAAGGCGGCTATGTCTTTCGTTCTCTCTCTCTCTCTTTTTCTCTCCCCCTCTGCCTCTTTTAACGCTGACCTTATTAAAATTCTACCGAGCTCGAACAGGTGGCTTCGCGCGTGTACGCTGTCTTCTTTCCTTCGTCTTTATTTTTCGTTCTCTCTCTCTTTCCCTCCCTCTTTTGCTGCTTGACTTACTTTAAGTGTGTCTCTCTCTCTCTCTCTCTCTCTCTCGCACTATTATTTTTTTTATTTTTTCATTTTATATTTTTCTTTGCAAGCGGCGAGTTTATCGGAAAACTGAGAAGATTTATCGCAAGACTTTACGTTTTATTTCCGTGCGACGCTCTTTGCGACGAATTTATTTTTAGACCGCCGCTACCTTCGTCGTCGTAGTCGTCATTAAGGATGAACTTTGAAATTGCATTTTGCGTGCTTGGAAAAATAATATTTTCGTATCGAGACGCGCATTAGGTAGCTGGATACGTGCTTCAATTAATAATATCGATTCAAAATTAATTTATTTACGTGAAACTATTATTTATTATTAAAAGACTTTTTTAACGTTTTATTTCATTGCAAAAGAAACAATTGCATTATTAAACATAACTTTAAGTGATTTTAATTTAAATGTACTTACTACGCTTTTAATGTATTTATATATTTGAAAAATCGTTAAAAAACCATTCCCTCTAAAATTTGACACGAGAGTGATATCGTGTTTCGACGGCGCCATCGGGGACGTTAATTTGCAATATTAATAACGAGCACACGCTCCGCTAAGTGCCAACAAACAATTGACAGAACGAGAATCAACCGCGCTAAATGTTAAAATAACCGTATAATTCTCGCTCGGGAATTTCCCAAATAGTCGTTAACGTAGTCTGAAAAAATTCTTTTTGCTACTAGTTAAACGTTGTTGAAAAACGTTTTAAATATTTAAAATTGTTTATCGTTGCAAAAATAATGATGATAAATGATTAATCTAGTTGATTAATGTCCAGTGTAGAAAAATATTGCAGTTGATATATTATCGCAAACGAAAAATAATTATCTATTCGAATAAATTAATATTATCTAGTTAATTTTAAGTCATCTCGACTTACTCGTATGCGTATACTTTTATTTTTAGGCTAATACAGTATTTTAAGATCGTTTATAGCTTCGACCTTGGTTTTAAATTTTTCTTAATGGAAATTTTTTATGATTATATACGAACGATTAAATTTCCGAAATATTTACTTCGAAAGTCGTGTAAAATTTTTCGTTATTTCATCAAAAATCTATTTATTGAGAAAAGAAAAAAACAAACTTAAAAAAAATTTGTTCGGGCGTTGGCCTTTTTTCATCGAAACATTCTAAACTTTGTAAAAACAGCGTTATTTATTTACATGTTTAACGCAAACGAATTTTTATCATTAATAAAAACAACGGTTACAATAATCGTTTTTAACAAGTATAGATAATAAAATATTTTACACGTGTTACAATCTCGCAGAGATTACATGCATATAGAATGATCGATGCTCCAAATCTTTCATTTAGGTAACGCGTTTATATACCCGCAATATACGCGAAAAACAAATTTAAATCGAGAAAAAATATAATAAATATAACAAGAGAGAGAGAAAAAGAGAGATAGAGAGAAAGAGAGAGAAAGAGCGAAAGAGAAAAATAGCGCACGTCGTCTCGCTGCTAAGAACGACGCGCGTTATCAATGTTTATCCGAATGATACGTCGTACGCGTCCCGAGTGTTGACCCTGATTTTTTTTTTCTTTGCATAAATGCATACACACGCGCAAAACTCAAAAGCGAGAGCAAATCAAGTCAGAAAGAATCTCGTTATGCGATTTTCATTGACCGCCCGCTCTTCTCTCTCTCTCTCTCTCTCTCTCTCTCTCTCTCTTCCCTAACTCATGTCTATCAAGTTAGCCCTGCCATTTTTTTTTTTTTTTTTTTTTTTTAAAGTTGTGCTGCATTGTGCTCAACTTGTGCCATAATGTGCCGTTAATAAAAATTATTAATTTTCATTTTTATAATTTTTATGATCGGAGTTAACTTTTCTTTCGAAAACGATAATTTTTTACCTTTAAAAATAATAATTAATTAATTCTTTTTACGGCACATTACGGCACAAGTTGAGCACAATGTAGCACAACTCTTTTATTCCGTGAAAAACAAAATGGCGGGACTAACTTGATGGACATGCTAATTCTTTCTCTACTTCTTCTTCTTGTTTTCGATTTCGCGTGGCTTTAGATATATAGAATTATTATTACCGTTAAATAAAAATGTTCAAAAGAAAATTAAAGAGATTTATTAAGCCTAAGGGAATTTAGCTTCTATCTTATCGTCCAGGTACATGGTATTAATATTTACATTAAGCATATACAGCCTTTTCCACGAGAATAATTTAGTTTATTTAAATAACGTAATTATAAATGCGTATAAATCAATGCTAATTTACTATTCAAGTATCTTTTTTTTTTTGTCTATTGTAATTTTAAGTGATTAAGAGAATAAAAAAAAAATATATATATATATGTATGTGTGTGTGTGTGTGTGAGTGAGTGTGTGTGAGAACGTTTCATAAAATTTTTAAGCTTTTATCTAATATACTTATAATTAACTCGATATTAAATAATAGCCGCCTATAATTTTTACCTTTAATTTAATTTACATTTTTTGCATCGCAGTTGACGAACGCGTATTTTTAAAAATCTGCTGCGACGATAAACGCACCCGCGTAATTAGAGTACTTAGAGAATCTTTTTTTTTTTTTTTCGTAAGCTATAATTGCGCAAGTTCATCATTGCAATTTTAAAATTAACGAGTTGGCTAAAAATCCAGTAATTTTTTTTAGTAGCGAAAATACGAAGGGTTTTAAGATTTAAAAGTGCGCCTATATATCTCTACAGCATTAAATTAACGAGACTCTTAAACACATGCTTTTATAAAAAGGGTGAAAAGAAGCTCAACCGTAACTGTCGGTTCCATCAATCCTCTCAAATTATCCGCGTAATAGGGGTCAAAAAAGCACAAAATGTGAGAAAACACATACAAAAAAATAAAAAAAGGAACGAAAAAAAAAAAGAAAGAAGCAACGGTCAACCGAAAAGTTTTGAGATCCAGTGCCGCGTTTCGTTGATCAAATAAATTTCAAAGTATGAAAGAGAGGGAGAGAGAGAGAGAGAGGGAAAGAAAAGGAGTAGACCAAGGATGAAAATGATTACAGCTTCGCGCGCGGTATATATTCACGGCAAATAAGGGCGTGAACGAGACTCGCGCGCAAACATATAGTCTTGCATCGCGAGAGCGATTGTTATTACAGTGAGCTTTAACAGTAACGCCGCGGCACTTTCATTCTTTCAGATGTCATTTTTTTTTTTTTTTTATTCACAATATCCTTTATTTATCTCTGCTCTAAATTCTTTATCTCGTCTTTTCTCGTTTCTTTTATTTTCTTTAAAACGAATCCGTTTGTAAAATGGCTCATTTTTCGCAAAACAGAACCTTGAAAGAGGATTTATGTTTTTTTTATTTTATTTTACCGGTTTTAAATTTATTTCAGATAATGCGGATTATTCTCATAAGCGTGAAAAAGTTCGGATCACCGGCTATTTATAGATTCCAATAGAGAAAAAGCAGTTTTTAAATTATTTTAAAGCTTTTGAGGATTGCGATGTATTGATTTGTTAGATAGCCCCGGTTTTTTTCGTGCGGAAGTATACAAAATATTCATATAAAACATGATTATAATTTTCAAATATTAATTGATTCATTAGACCAGTGGTATTTTCTATACATTTAATTAAATTATCGTAAGGAATTCCAACTAAAGAGGGAATTTATTCATACGATTTAAGTTTGCTCACATCTATTTCTAATTATCATTTTATAAGTTTTGGAAAAATATTTATGGTTTTATACATTAACTATAAAATACCTTAATTTAATAAAAAAATAAAAATATGTAATACAACTAAAGTGTCTTTTTATAAAAAAAAAAAAAAAAATTTCACCCGGTAATAAAAAAAGGGCAAATCAAATCAATATTATCGATAATTTTTCCGGCAGGTACACAGAAGAACGAGAGAATTTACTAAGCGCTGTTTCTGTATGCATACGTATGTACGAGTATAGTATACCCAAATACAGAAAGAGACACGAACACATACAGGTAGACGAAATTGCTTACACCCACAGACAAACATACAAGAGTTTGTTCGAGATCAAACAAAAGCTCGGGCTGAGCCTTACGTATACATAAAAGAATTAAAATCGGCGCACGCGACTCTCTCTCTCTTTCTCTCTCTCTCTCTTGTCACGGACTCGCGACTACCCACACGATCGTACACCTTAGACACCTGTGTCTCGACCAACAATTTTTCTTTCCCATTCTTCCTCTCTACTTCCCTCGGCTCATACCCGCGCCTTTATTGCTTACATAATTTATTATCCTACGTTTATCATTGGCCAAGACGCGCCCTTTTCTCGCGTAAACATGGGCGCGTTCCTTCTTTCCATAATTTTTTTTTTTTTTTTTTTTAATCTTTTACCCCAACCGCCCCGTAATTGCTCGTTTTATCGGAATGGATTCGCGTTAAATTTAGACGTTATTTCATCGTCGTGTGCCACCTCGCCTCCTTTTTCTTTTTTAATTTTTGTTTTTTCTATTTTTATAGCGAGCCGTGAAAAAGAGAGCGCATGAACGCGCAGGTTTAATATACCGAGGTTAAACGACCGAGAGCAATTAAGGATTAATTAGTGGCTTCGAGCACGACTGCATTCATATATACAATATTTTTTTTTTTTTTTATATTTTTTGAATATTATATATAATGGACCTTTTTTTTTGTCTTTTTCATTGATAAAAACGTATACTGTCAATAGGAAATTTATTTATTTATTTATTTATTATATTTTATTTTCTTTTTAACCGGACAACTTGTTAATTTAATTTACTTTTATTAAAAGCAAATAAATCAATAATGCGAGAATACGTAGAAAAATTAATTTTTGATTATATACTCCAGATTAAAAGTTACGATTGCTCCCGTTTCTTAATGAATAATCAAGAAATGAAAAATAAATTACAGAGGTTACGATAAGTATAAAATCGTTAAATCGGTCGATCTCGACGAAATGACACTATGATTATGTCATCAAAAAAAAAAAAAAAAAAAAAAAAAAAAAAAAAAAAAAAAAAAGTATGCCTCCTTTGTAATTACCGATTGTTTCCACGTCAGATGAATAAGCCGATTCTTAGAATAATTTTCAAACGTCCAAGGTTTGATCTCCCATTCAATTTTTCTTTTGTCTGTGGAAAATAAAGTACGAATGATTAACCGAATTACGCGCGCCGCAAGTTTCCGGTTTTTTATAAGCGCTAGAACAATAAAATTTGAATTTCCTTAAGAACGCTTATTAGTTAGTTTATTTTGCGATTAAAAAACGATCGATATCGAGAGCCACTTTCGTAATTGCTTTTGTTCTTATTACTTTTACCGCCGTTACAACTTTTTTAATAAAAAGTTGAGCATTTTTTTTTTTTTTTTTTTTTTTTTTTGTACGAACATAATACCTCATTAATAACAAAGCTCTCGGTTCCAAAGCTAATCTAAAAATAAGAGTTTTCCATTTATGTTTAAAAAATTGTCTGCGTACTTGGATGTTCATTATGCATAAATTTTATGCCATAACGATCATTATATTATTTCGCGTATATATAAGTGTCCAATTAAATTTTATTTGATTAAACATTATTTAGAAGATTTCGCACTATTATCGTTACTTATTACCAATTCATAGCACGGCAATTATGTAATGTTTAGTACAATTTTTTTTTAGGTACGTTCGAAATCGATAATTGATTTGAATTACTTACAATAATTATAGCACAAGTATTAAAAGATATATAAACGTACACACACATTTTATACTTCGTAGAAGCTTTTTTTTTTTGGATATTATGTACTTACAACGTGTAGCGTGTATTCTTCACCGCGAAACGCGCAATCAAACCTTTTACGCAATTTTTTCTTGTCTTCTTCTCTTCGAATAATTCTTATAAGGAAGTAATGATCTCCGCGTGAAATGTAATTAAATATACACATTTTCAGAAATAATAAAATTGGAAGGACAATAATAAAATCAATAATTGTTTCCGATTCATTGTATTCAGCTTTTGTTGTAAATTCTTCTAATGCGTATTCATCGTTAGATGCGAGAATGAAGTCATCGGTATTTTATTACACCATAAGAACGAGAAAATTCAATTATCGCATGATCATTTTTAACGAGCATATACGTAGCTTAAAAAAAAAAACAAACGTATATGAGTACATGAATGCCTAAAAATTGACAAAAAAAAAAATATATATATATATATATTTATATATATAGAACGACCTAGCATGTATATATGGCTCAATATATTTGCAATCTAGCACGCGTCAAGCTAAATAAAATTTAATCTTATCCTGGTTTATGTCAATCTACGTATACTTTTATCCCCCGATATGTACAAAAGAATGTATCTGACTCAACGTCGATTAATCAAATAAGGCTTTTCCTTTTCCCTTCTCCTCGTTCAAAGGTAAACCTTCGGCCAAATCCACGTGCAGTTGCTTACCTTACCATCCCCGTATTGTATACACATACCTGCGCGAGTATGCTTGTCGTGTATACGGCGTACGTACTCCTATGATTCTGCGTAGTGAGTTCGCGCGCAAAGGTGCCTATCGTAAAGCAGAAAGAGAAATGAAAAGTAAAGAAAGTAAAAAAGCTCTGCTCGGTCTTCGACGTTTCACCCCGAAAATTTCTTTCAGTAGGAAGTCAGTTGTACTCGCGCGCTCCTACGTATGTACTTCGCGATTGGACGATCTGTCGTTGTTACGTATTCATTTTTTCTTCGGTGTTAATAATTTCAAAATTTATTTTATTGCGGTCGTTTATATGGATTGTTGGTTTTGAGATTATTTATTTATTTATTTATTTATTTATTTATTTATTTTTTTTTTTTTTTTGTCATAAGTAATAGCTTACGAACACTAAGCTGCGTTGAAACTTTGGATTTTCTACTTTAAAAAAACGACGAATAGTATCATACATTTTTGAAGAATATAGTTGCATTAATTATAAAACAAAAAGTCAATTATATTAAAATTTATAAAAAATCATTGTTAAAACATTACAAAATCTATCAAAACTCAATTTGTAATAGAACGATTTATATCCACATAAAAAATATTAAATAGGTACGCCACTCAGTATATTTTTCATTTCTTATAAATTTAAATTTATCGAAAGCTTCGATATGTCACTGAATTAGATGTAACCGTTCGAAAGATAAAAAAAAAATTTCGCCTGTCTTACGAGCTTTTAAACCGCACTTTCCGTTGCATAATTGAAAACGTTCGCGGATTTTACGACGGCAATTTGAAAAGCGCGTAAGCGCGCTGGATACATTGCAGGTGCGTGAACGCGAACGATAAATTTTGTGCCTATAGATATAAAACATTTAAAGATCTACGGGTACGAATTTCTTTTTTTTTTTTTTTTTTTCTATCTACTTGGATGCATATCCGTACTTGCAATAACGTACACACTGTAAGTAAGCACGTTCCAAGTAAAATTATTCCTTTTCCATAATTTCGATAGAAGAGAAAAAATATAGAAATATTAAACAAAAAAACAAAAAACAAAAAAAAAAAAAGAAAAAGAAAACAAGAGTTGTTAATACGTTCCGTACGTGAGTTGCATTCGGTTTCGTGACATGAATACTTGATTCCTCCCGGTAAGAATAATAATTACGGTATAGTGAAAGTGATTGAGTAATATTGAATCGCGGTAATAAAAAGTAGCTCGCAATGCGTGAGCGCGCGCGCGCGCACGCTCGCGTTCGGTAAATCTATGCGATCTCGCGTATATATATATGTATATATAAGAAAGTCAATTTAATTTTAAGACACGCGATATCGATCTATGTAAACCAAACATTTTCTAGCCTTCTTTTTTTTCTATTTACTATATTTAATCAAAATCGACAATAAAATCCATTTTTAATATGCCGTTAGAATAAATAAAAATATCAAATGTCTTCGCACAATTCACGCGAGAACCGTTTTGATCCATAAATCTTATTATCGCTTATAAAACAACGCATACAATTCAATTTCCGAACGAGATCGAAGATTATATATGTATATATAAAATAACGCATATATAAAATATCGATCAATTCGATTACTCATTGTTTCTCCATTTTTCGAGATACACATCCTATCCGAAGTAACGCGCGACGACTCTCGTTACACACGTACATCTAACTCGCGCTCTCTCACCGCATACATCCATACAGCTCGTTTATAAAGCCATTAAGATTTCTCCGTAACGATTTACGAGTTTTACTCTACAACGTGCCAGAAGCAGCCTAAAGCGTCTTAACCGCGCGCTGCACGCGCGCGCTTTTATATGCACACTTGCGAGCACAGCATCGGTATCTCTCTCTCTCTCTGGCTCTATCTTGGTTTTCGCGAACGCGCGCATGATACCGGATATGTATGTATATATCTATAAGCGTACAAATACATTATTCCTTTGCTCGATCGAAGTTTATGCAGCGCGATTGCGGACGATAGGTTGCGTAAAAAGGGCCGCGAGCTAATATTTCATAAGCGATTTTTTCTCGCGTGTCTAATTTACGCGCGTTATACGTTGGCAACATTTTCATCCCTTTCTCCAAAGATGTAAAAAAACGGAAATTCTCGAGGTGTTCGTACATTTTTTTTTTTTTTTTTTTTTTTTTTTTTTTGACAAATAAATATGAAAAACAAACGCGAACTGTATGCACTGCGGTCTTGGGAAATTTTATTCGAGATTGACGCGAGTCAAGTCGCTCCGAGGAGAGTTATATACCGTAGCTTTAGATAATCTGCACGAATTTACGCGCTAGTGTATAGGTAGATAAATTATTCGGCATTAAGTGCTCCGTATTACTTTCTTGTTTAAATATTATGCTTTGAAATTATCATAACCATTTATCTATTATTTAATGACTAATAACGTTATGAATAAAGCGTGACCGTATTAGTTGTTTATCTATACGTGTTTTATAATAATATAACAACGGATGATCAATCGGTTAATCGTATTTCTAAAACTAAAAGATTTAATCGCTTTATAGTTAATTTTCCGTGTGTAATTTTCGTGTACTTTTTTTTTCACTTCACGATGCTTTCCAATTTTAAAAGTAGTTTAAATGTAATTTATCGAAAATGAACGTCGGTGTGATGTTGTTGTATAAGAATGTAAAATAATATATTTTAATGCGATATAATTATCATTTTCTCGAAAGGATATTATTTTGTTTTGCATAATAATGTAGATAATGATACCATTATTTCAAATTATTTTTAAAATTTAAATAGAAATGAATATAAGTGGCTAGCGACGACGCATTTCTAAAAGAATCTTTAATAATTTGTATCCCTTAAGACGTGAGCGTTCTATTTAGATAGAAAATTATTCATCCAACGTTCACATATAAATATAATATAAAGCAGAAACAGCCAAGATACATTTTAGTCTTTTACAAACTAACGCTACAACGAGCGTTATATATTTCCCACGCTGCTGATGCAGTAACTCAGTGCTCAAACTAAGAAACGAAAATCTTCAACTCCTCGATGTGCGCAATTTATATCAAATTCTCGGTCACGTCCGAGCAACAAATTATACTCGCGGTCGAGTAGCCCACCGCTTGCGGTGAGCCACAGAGTGACGACAACCCCCTGACTGTCTTGTAGATTATATTCCGCCAGAAGAACGAAAATAAAGAAAAGAAAAAAATACTAACTTAAAAAATCGGATACCAAGAAATCCAAAGTAAAAATTTGACGTTACAGGTGAGGAGAGGAAGGAGGCGCTGACCGGTGGCGGCGGCGGCCATGCGCCCCGGCCCGCCGAGTACGAGCCGCCGCAGGCCTCCCAGCCGTCGCCAGCAGCCGCACCAGCACCAGCACCAGCACCAGCACCAGCACCAGCAGCAGCAGCAGGAACAGGAACAGGAACAGGAACAGGAAAAGAAACAGGAACGGGATCAAGAACGACGTCGCTCTCATAATCGTCGTCAAGCTCATAATCCATCGTTACGACGTCGCGCGTCGCCCGGACGACGAGAGCATTGGCAACGGTGCAGGCCTCTTGGTATATTCCTCCTGCTGCTGCTTGCCTCGTGTCCGGGCCTCGCGGAACCGCCGGCCGCCACCAGCGGCCTCGCACCAACGACGACGACGACGACGCATCAGCCGAGAAAACCGCAAAACTTGACAATCGGTTATCTTACCGCTATCAAGGGCGAGCTCAAGGACAGACAAGGTTTGGCCATCTCCGGTGCTTTTTCCATGGCCCTCGACGAGGTCCGTATACCTTTTTTTCTTATATTTCTTATATTTTACTTCATATTTTTTTTTTTTTTTTTTTTTTTTTTTTATATATATATATTAGTTATAGATTGTACGTTACATATAGCCACACTCGTACCAACGGTGCTGACCTTGCGCCGATGCTACGGCCAAGGAGATTGTGAAATCTTATATCTTTGAAGCTCTCTCGTGGAATTACATCCATACATGCGTATAAAATGTATTCAGTAATTCACTGTACGCGTATACGATATGAGATGCTAGGCTTATATTAAATTCAATGAAAATTAATATCAGAAACAGTAGAATATTGTCCCCATTCATACGGTATAACTATACCGTCTATTTATAAATCTATTTATATTTAAGCTTAATATCCTCATAAAATTTTATCTTCTTTGATATTTTAATGCTACTTTTATATTTTTCATGAATATAATTATACACGTGTATATATGTATCTTAGCGATTGAGTAGCCAGTAGTATCTTGCGTTAAAAATTTATTATCGATCTATTAATACGCCAGTATTCTTAAGTTCTTTTTTTTCTTTTATTAAATAGTCTACTTATAAAGAAATCGTTGAAATTTTATTCAATTGCATAAACAAATCTTGTTGAATAATCTGTAAAGATCACCTATATTTGACATTCAGCTATTTTTTTTAAAATATGAAAAAAATGAATATGTTTTGTGATATTCGTGCGATAATTTTGATCGAGTTACCTCATCAAAGTATCTCGCAGCAATAGATCGTATTCATTGAACGAGAATGCTTCATCCGTCGTGTCAGACTCTCGCATCGCCATAATTGTCGATCGGTGCTATATAAACAGAGAGAGTGAGAGTGAGAGAAAGAGAGAGAGAGAGAGAGAGAGAGAGAGAGAGAGAGAGAGAGAGCAAAAGAGGAGTTTTCAATTTAGCGAATGATCCGCATCCGGAATGACCAAGTAATGTTACAACTCCGGAAACCGCAGCTGCTGTTAAAATGCTGAGATGATATAGGTACGATAGATAGATCGAGGCACGAAACTAAATTTAATGCGGCCTCGTTCAAAAATGTAAAATATTTGATTTTCTTCTTTATTTTTTGCTCGTATCATAAATGGAATGATAAGAAAGAGGAGAGGAAAGATTTCTAACAAAATCGCAGTCGAAAATGTTTACCCTCAAAACATATTTGATAAGATTGTTTTGCGATGACGAAAGCTCTTCTCGAAAAAAACAAGTAATACGATGATATTTAACGTCTTGTTTCTGTTGAAAATTTTGCACTTTTATTAAATTCAACAACAAGTTTTAATATTAAAATCAATCAAAAAGTTAACTAAAATTAAAAAAAAAAAAAATGATACACATAATTACGCGTACGATAAAGTATCAGTAAGATGTTAATTCGCCGTTTCTTGCAGCTTGACAATAATTTTCTAAAAACTACGAAAATAATAATATCAGAACGAGTCTTTTGTGCGTAATTTATGAAAATCATCCATAAATACTCGCGTTTTGACAAAACTTAACAATATCCACTCGTTGACAAGCTACTCGACGTACACTCAAATAGTACATTAACCATCACTCCGCGACAGCGGCAGCAACGGCGAACGAAAAAAAAAAAAAAAAAAAAATCGAGGAAGAAAAGATAAAGTAAAAAGAAAATATCTCAACGTGGCGCCTTCGTTCCTTTAACTTTTTTATTTGCAGCCTGAAAAAAAGAAGTATGGAAAAAAAAATTCAGTAGAAATGAGAGAAGGGAGAGAGGTTTTATCGGTAAGACCGATAAGCCATAAATCTGAGCAAAAAGATGGGCCCCCGTATAGTCCGCCGCTTCGTTTTTAAGGTAGTCTAAAGAACCTTTCTTTCTTTCTCCTTCTTTTCTTTCGATAAACCTCCTCGTGGCTGCCGCGACGCGACTCGTCGATATTCTACAAGCAACGCACACGGAAAGAGTATAAAGACGTACGTATACACTCGTATACGAACGCACACATGGATACGTAGGTCCGGTGCCAGGATTCGATTCCCACGATTGCGAAGGAGAAGGAGACGTAGCGCCAGAATGAGAAAAGACAAGTCAAAGGAGGAGAGAAAGAGAAGGTATAGCGCTTGGTGGGAGATACATATCGCAAGAGAACGAACGAGATAATGTGCCGCGAGGAACTTTCTCTCTTTCTCTCGAAATCGTCGTCGTCGTGCTCGTGCACCATGAAATTTTCATTTGTTTACAAAGTTATAGACGAAGAAACGTGAAAATTTTGATACGTGATGTTTCTGCCGATCTGATGTTTCTTTGAACGGTTATATTTGTTTATAGAAAGGATGTAAGTTTCGCTAGAAAAAAAAATCTCTATTAAGGTATGTGAAAGAATGCAGTTTATCGACAATTTATGAAAGAAATTTTTATATGGGTACTATTCCACTTTTGACCTTTAAATTCCTCAAATATTTGTTTATTTTATCGATGCACGTTGATAATTATTGAAGAATTATTACCGCTTAATAATGAAAGGCTGAACTAAAAATTTAAATATTTCTTCATAAAAGGAAAAAAAGAACATAATAATAAAATAAAAATGTGCAAAATAATAGGCTTATTATTTAACTATACGTTAACGCATCCCCGAGGAATTTTCGAATTATTATCACAAATACTAAGTAATTTAATAATATTATCCATTAAATGACTGGTGTAATCTATAATTATCTCATTAACTCTTCTAACTAAGAGTGTGTCACACTTACGAATGACGACTTTTTATTAAAATTTTAAGAGATCTATTTATATAATTTACTCGACAAATTTTGATGAAATTTAAAAAAATCACTTATTTAATTTTTGATCGTGATATATAATTTAAATTTTAAAAATATTAAATAATTTAGAATGATGACATTGTGATGATATTTTTTGTACGAGACAAAATTTATGCGTTTCTAAGATCACTTGACATAAAATTTGGCTGTACAATATTTATCACCGCTAAGAATTTCCTTTTGAAATAAATATCGAAATTCTCCCCACCGAGTTTAATCTCGATCGCGCTTTAGTTCCTAAAAATAACTCGGCGAACTTCCTCAATCGACGAAAAATTTTTGCAATATACTATCGTAAAAAAGAAAGAACCACATGGTGTGCAAAAATTCACACGGCATCAAATTCGCTGCTTCTCCTCTTATTCCTCATTCTCCACGATATATATATATATATATATATATATATATATATATATATATATATATATATATATATCCGGGCGCGAAGAAAAATAAAGATTAAGTAAGCCGAAAGGAATATATAAGCTGAGTACCAATAAATATAAACGAAAAATATGCAAAGCGAGTGTAAAATAAAGTGAAAAAAAATGCAGACGCATATAAACATACAGCGGCTCGTAGGAAAGAGAAGGTGTGGATAAAAGTGGGGCCGCGCGCGCGATCTCTCTCACGAAGGTTAAAAATATAAAAATATCCTGACCAACCGTTCGCCAGGCTGTACTGTACGTGCTTGCATAATGTGTGTGTGTGTTTATATATATGCCGCTAGTGTATGCGCGGCATTATATTCGCCGGTCCGCCCACGCGCTGTGCAACCGATTGCTGCCGTACAACCGTGAGAAGAATATTCGTGGCAACCTGAATGTACAGGTATAGGTATGTGTGTATATGTAAGCGCCTTCGGGAGAAAAAAAGAGAGAGAGAGTGTGTGTGTGTGTATATATATATATATATATATATATATATATATATAATGTTGTGTAGCGCTGTAAGTAAATGCGAATGTGTGTGTACGTATACATGAGACGGCGCCGATATTTCGGCGAAGGCGTTTAAGGTATATACTCGTATCTACCGTGCAGTGAGAATCTTCTTTGCGAGTTGCTTGACGTAGCCGCGAGAAGGAGAAGATTTTTGTTTCTTCTTTAAATATTTGCGCATACTATGCTGCTCGCGTTTCGCTCGTATTATTTTCACCGTGATTTATGTGTGTATGTCATGTTAAAATTTTGTGTAGCTGAACGAATGGGAATTAATGGAAAAGGTATGATATATTGATCTTTTTTTTTTTAAATTATACCTTGTTAAGTTCCGATATACTAGGTTATTCAAAAAGTTTTGAAAGCGGAAATGAAGATACTTTTTTTTGTTGGTGAAATCACTTTTATTGCTCAGTATAATCTCCCATAAGTTCAATACACTTGGTCCAACGGTCTTCCAACTTGTTTATCCCATCCTGGAAGTGACTTTCTGCAAGGCCTGCAAAATACTCCTCTACGACGGCTATAACCTCTTGGTTTGATGAAAAATGCTTCTTACGAAGGCATTTCTTGAGGTGTGGAAACAGCCAGAAGTCAGAGGGAGCTAAATCAGGCGAATAAGGTGGATGCTGCAACAATTCGTACTTTAATTCGGTTATTTTAGTGATGGTTTTTTGAGCTGTGTGAGCGGGTGCATTGTCTTGATGAAAAATGATTTTTTTCTTGTGCAAATCGGGTCTTTTTTCACTAATTTTTTCATCCAATTGGTCCAAAAGGTTACAATAATATTCAGAATTTATTGTTTTGCCAGTTTGGAGATAATCCACCAACAAAATCCCTTTTGCATCCCAAAAAACTGACGCTAACACCTTCTTCGCCGATTTCTGGACACGAACTCGCTTCGGTGCCAAAGTGCCTGGTTGACACCACTCTTTAACCTCTTGTTTTGATTCAGGGTCATGATGGTAGACCCAAGTCTCATCCATAGTGATGAATCGACGCAAAAAATCCTTTTTATCCTTTCGAAAACGCTCCAAATGTTGCTCAGAAAGTCGCATTCGAACGTGTTTTTGTTCCATTGTAAGCGAATGCGGCACCCATTGTGCACAGAGCTTTCTGAAACCCAAAACTTCATTTAAAATATGACTCACACTGCCTAATGAGATGTCTAGGGCCTCTGCTAAATCTCTCTCGGTCAATCGACGATTTTCCAAAACCATATCCTGTACTTTTGCTATGAATGCTGGCGTTGATGCACTTTTTGGACGTCCTGAGCGTGGATCGTCTTCAACGCTTTTTCGACCACGTCTAAACTCTAAAACCCATCGATGCACAGTTGGAAATGAAGGAGCAGATTCCTTTAACACTTTCACCATTTTTGTATGAATTTCCGTTGCTGATAAACCTTCCAAAACAAAGAATTTTATCACTGCACGATATTCGGTTTTTTCCATTGTAAAAAAAATACACTGACACGTCAACTTCAAATGGCTTGTAAACAAACAATGAATTGACAGGGTGGAATGAAACTTTGGGTATGTTTATATGAAAGATAAAATATTAAAATGGCGTAAAAATTTTGGTTCTTCTACTGCTCTATAGATGCCGCTTTCAAAACTTTTTGAACAACCTAGTATTTTAGCCAATTAAAACAAATTTTCATTTTGTATTTTAATTTAAGCCAAATACTAGCGAATTGATACTATATATATATATATATATATATATATATAAGTTAATTTTAAATATTTCATATAATTTTATATAATTACTTCCTTTTAAATATAATATAATTTTAATACCTAGCTATAAGTTTTATTACTTCTTTTATAGTTATATAAATATTAAAATTATGCAATTTACAAAATTTTATTATTAAACTTTATCTCAAAATTGTAAATGGGAAAGAAAAAGAAAGTTAACGCATTTACCAATAAGAGCAACAGAGACAATCAGATAATGTTCTCTCTCACACATCATAGACGCTCTTTCTCGCACAATGCACTTTCTCTCTCTTTCACATAGAATACGTAGGCGAAGGCGTGACCTCTTCTCGCCACATTTATATTCTTACGTCTTATGTAATGTTACGAAGGTCAAGGATAGGGTCGAGAAAATGCTCTGATTGGCCCAAAATCATCTCGCCGCTTTTCCGGCCATCGAAAAATTCGTGGTCTAGCGGGTATTAAAGCCGGTGCATCAATGCATTAGTCGGTTTTTCTTGAGGAAAGCTCCAAGAACATGACTCAGAGCAACCTCGAAGCCCTACTTCTTAGCATTCAATTTTTCGAATTTTTCAAATTTTACCATATTCAAACTTTTACTATATTTGCTATTATATTCAAAATTTACTATATTCACTGCATTATATTTTAATTTTGCTATATTTCAAATCTTCTTTTACTACTATTACAAGTTAATTTCTACTGCTTTAAATTTTAATTAAATGTAAGCTTCAATAATTTTTCTTATTATTCGTTATACCTTGTCTTATATTAACATTAGTACTAGTTTATTATCACCGAACAATATCCGAAATCATTATTCCTACCTTACCCCTTTTCTTATACTACAATAACTGACTCTATGTTTGTCAGGTTGTACTAAAGCCGCCTATTATCGTAGTCCCATCTAATTAAATCTATATCACGCTTTCGGAGTTAAACTCCCAGGAAGTTAGGTTGTACTGAAGTCGACGACTCGGGCGAGAAGAAACGGTTAGCGTCCTCTCTAATCACGTTAGATCTAGGCTGTACTAAAACCGGGTACTTTTTATAAGCCAAACGAGCGCGATTTAACTCTCTGTTCGGAGAAGCGTGTGGCGTCGAAGAGTCAGACGAAACTGAAGCCGATCTTTCGAATGACTGGTAACGGCTCCGCATTCCCACTTTTCCTTTTTATAGCGTGCATTACTAATTAACTAAAGTAGATTTAAAAACCTCGAGTTCGCAATTGTACGTTAAAGCATTAAAAAGCCTTTTTTTGGGTCCTACGTAAAAACGCGTTCGTAAACCCTTTTTCATTTATGAATAACAAGAAAAAAAAAAAAAAAACGAAAATTCAGTTTCTTCTGTCTCCTCGAAGCCTTAGGTTCGCAGAAGCCACCCACGCTATTTTCATAAATTAGGCGTAAACGGCAACTAAAATTCGTGAATTTTAAAGGTCGTGAGTTTTCTTTAAAGTAATTGGTCGCGAAGTCCATAATTAATACATAACAACGACGCACATTTATTCATTAGTTTGTGCTGAACGAGCAAAATATTTTAAAATTACGTCACTTTGTCGACTTTAAAATGCGGCTATCCTTAGAAAAATAAATCTCTGACAAAATTTATAATAAAAGACATTGACATAATAATTCATAAAAAATTAATAATGTTAAAAAGTTCAATTTTCGCTTTCGCGATATTAAAATGAAAAGAAGATTAAAGTTATAAAAAAAAAGAAAAAAAAAAAAAAGAAAATCATCCTTAATTTAAAATATATATTTTTATTTGTTTTAACTATGAACATATAAGAGTTGCCATAGTAAGGCAAACTCGGAAGAGATCTTTTATACAATCGTATATTTATAAACCCGAACGTGCCATGCAAGTACGCGCTGTAATTTGAAAGATCGCAAGGTCTCCTTCGTATCAACATTCTTATAATGCGCTTCGCGCGTATACTGTTGTACACCACATGCAATACGTAAACGTTTACGTGCGTGTGTATGTTTGCATTTACGTATGGATAAATTGGGAAAAGGCTTTGGTTAATCGTTGCGCTTTGTGTATAATTTTTTTTTTTTTAAAAAGATATATGCGAGTGAGGAGAGCGGGGAAGAGAGAAAAAGCATTCTCGTTGATATTGCAATAATTTTTGGGGTTATCGCTTCAAAAATGAATTATATAAACCTCTTGTTGTAGTATTAATCTGGAATAATAAATTACTTGTCGTATCGCGAAAAAACCGCCGCTTTTTTTTTTTTGCTCCAAATGGCGACTCCGATGTAAACAATATTATCTCCGCGTATTATTTCTAAAAAGGAAAAAAATTACTCAAACGTATAAGATTCATTTTGTATTTTTATTTTTAACGTCGTACACTTAATTCGCTGTAAATATTCGTTAAATTTATTTTTATCTATACGACGTAATGTATTTCTGCTCCATCGAATGCATTCGATTAAACAAAGTAAGAAAAAAAAAAAAAAAAAAAAAAAGAAAAAAACTAAAAGTAACCGCTCGAACAAAGTTAATCCACAACTTTAAAACTCATCTCATTCCCATATGTAACCTACAACAGATTTTCAAGGAAAGATTCGAAAGAAAGATCCGCGTCGACACGAAACTCGTGTTTATTCATCGACGATATACGTATATGTACGTGAACGGCGCGTGGAGCGAAAATAAAAAAAAAAAAGAAAAAGAAAAAGAAAAAGAAAAAGAAAAAGAAAAAGAAAAAGAAACATTCTTTTGGATCGCCCGCGAAAAATACTGGCGCGTTCGCTTACTTCTTACCGAGCTATTTCTATCGCGAGTCAAAACTTTAATATATATTTATATATGTGTATGAATACGTACGTCGGTCGCGTTCTTACGAAAGTCGATTCACCGATAAGAAGAATATCTCTCTCTCCCTCTTTCTATCTCTCTTTCTTGGTTCTTTCTCGAACTTCAGATTCCGACGAATAGTAATCGCATTTGAATGTCTCTTTAGTGCAACTATACCGTATCCTTGCATGTGTGTGTGTGTGTGTGTGTGTGTGTGTGTGTGTGTGTGTGTGTGTGTGTGTGTGTGTGTGTGTGTGTGTGTGTGTGTGTGTGTGTATTAGCGGCTTATTTTGCTAATACACATTTGAGCAAGTGCGACGAAAACTATTGAGAGAATATCCGACCGTGAAAGTATAATATTCATATAATATTCAAATGCAAAACTTCATTAAAGAGCTAAAAAGAGACAGAACAAACTTTTTACGACGTGGTAATAAAATAATTTTTTATTATATTGATCAATAGCGCTTGAATGCGTGAAAATAATAAAAATAAAAGAAAAAATTGAAAAATGCACGCGCCGTGTTTTATTACCGATTCTTGCAATATTAGCGTTTATTTTTAACGTTATGTTTTATGCGCCAGGAATAAAGAAAAATTATTGACGATCGTTTAGTATTTATATAGATGTTTGGTTTTTTTTATTTTTTTTTAATCGTATGTTATATTTCTTAAAACAGACATTCATTTGCATAAATAATTTTACTTGTCAGATGCAGTTATCCTGCTTTAAACGTAAATTTTAAATTTATTATTCGCAGCTTTTCATTAAGTGATATTAGAGTTAAGAAAATATTTTTCAACCGTAGTATACTGTTATATTGAATGAACGCGGCCATTAAATTTTTGCAACTCTTGAATGAACTTTTATCGATATACGTACGCGACTCTAAGAAAAATAAGAATTATATCAAATGTGGTAATAAAAATTATTCTCCAAAAGCCATGTGCTTTAATGGTTTACGTTGCCAGTTTAAGTAACATTCCACGCTAATAATATGTAAGTAATGCTTTCCATCAACGTGTTTTTATAGTCTCTTTTAATGTATTAGAACCACGTTAATCAACATTACTAAATACTAATAATCTTCAAGAATGAGCAAACCTCAACGATTTAAACTCTATATTTAAATTCGACGTATACGGGTCGATACTGAATGTTAAAAATAATATTTACCGATCGAAAGTAAAATAAAATCTACGGCAATTATAAAAGTATTCGTTGAATTAAAAAGGTTGTATCGAGGAGCGATCAAAATTTTACCTCGAGTCTACTTTCTGCAGCAAAATATTTTTTATGATAAAATTGTACGATTCTTAATATATCTATGCGTTTTATCCGATCGCATGTAAAAACAGCAAAAAAACTTGCGGTTGGTTAAAGAGCCGACGAACTCTGCTAAAGAATCCCGAGGAAATAAAGTGCCAAAGTTAAATATGCACGCGGTAGCGTATACCGTTTTTGGATGAAATCCAAGAAAAAAACAAATATGTTGCGCGGTTTGTTGTATCTCTCTTGCGAGTCTCTCTCTCTCTTAGTCTCTTTCTTACATATTTGAGAGAAAAATAAGAAAAATAAACCGCGCGAGTTGTCGTCCCTGAAAGTTTTGGCGACTCTCGGTATTTTTTCTTTCTTTCTGTAAATGTGTGCACATATATCAATAAGAGTATGTACACATGGGTATTTGTATGATAGTTAAATGCGAGAGACGTAAACGACCGGATGCCCTTCAATTGCCCGAAAATAAAGAGGTTGACTGGTCAAAGCTATGGCTGGATTATTGGTATCACCCATCCGCATACTTATGTACGAGTATATACGAGTATTAAGTCACTGTAAAGTTACTGTAAAATCGCTAAGAAGTCACTATAAAGTCCACAGCAAGTAACTAAAAATTCACTAAAAATTCAGTATAAAGTCCCTAGAAATTAACTAAAAAATTACTAAAAAGTAATAAAAAACTATATTGCTATAATGTGACTATTCAGTTACTGTAAAGTTACTAAAAAGTCTCTATTAAGTCACTAAAATCACCATAAAGTCACTATAATGTCACTATAAAGTCGTATATAATAGTATATACGATGTACCGTGATTGTATGTATAGTTTTTTTTATGAGTTATTATTATATTTACTCCCGGAATAACGCACTGTGCGTTTTCATTAACTGGCGAATCTATCGTAGTCTTGATTATTAATGCAATTTTATATTTTCAGAGTACAAGTCTGGTTTACATCGATACCGGCATTTAGATTTTTTAAAATACGCTTAATTATATTAGTATTAGAATCAAATGAGTTTAAATAACGGATAAAAATATAAATTTTATATATAAATATGTAAACTCTTTTATTTTATAAGTAAAATACCATTAAAATTAAAACTACACATTTTTACGAAGAACAGTTAATGTTAATTACATTTTAAGTAAATAATAATTAATTCGGATATCGATTAACAACGGTTTTCGCAACATTATTAAAGCGCCTGTGTACAAAATTAATTAAATAAATAAATAAATAAATGAATAAGAAAACACGAATTTACAACAAATTTGGTTGCAATGTACGCTTCAATAGAATAACATTATACTCATGATTATAATCATCGGGGGTCAACGAGATTATTCATGAAGTAGAGTTAATTCATAACCGGATTAAGGAGGGGAACGTAAGGGCTACAGCTTCCGAGTTTTACAGTAGTCTTTTACAGTCTGATTCGCGTTGAGATAACGGATCAATATGAAAATAAATTTGTATTACGTTGATTATATTTGAAAATTATATTTACTCAATTATTGTAAATATCAAAACGTATCGATTTTCGTTATTAAAAATATTATTTAAATCGACGCAAAAAAATTTTCACCATCGCAATAAATATCAGCAAAAATTTATTTTCATCTCACAAATCAATATCTTTCGAATTCAAAACATGAAATTCAAAAACAGTTTTTTCCCACGTAAAACAAATATTAAAAGATTTATTTTAATCAAATCAACAATCAAGCCATAAAATAGCCCTTACCGTATAAATCGCTTACACGATTTAAAAAAAAAAAAATTTTACGCAATATAAAAAAAATCAAAAGGAGGAATCAGAGCAAAAATCGTGAAACAGAAGAAGATCGGTGAGGGTCAAGAAACTTTGTAGTCATTGTACGCTCGGTTGTCCGCTCGATACAACACGTGTTCCCGATAGCACTTACACATACATGTACAGACACGCGCGCATACACACACATACACACACATTCGAGACTTTCTCGAGGGTCGAACGTACATCGCAAGTCTGGATGCGGGGAAACGCTTCCGTGTCGTCTCTTCGCTCGGTGGAAAATGTATTCGCCGGTGCTGCTACTATCTGGAGCTCGGCCAACTATTCGGCTGATGGTTTGCCGACTACGACGTCGACGACGACTACGACGACGACGACGACTACGACGACGACGACGGCGAATAATTTCTTGCCGAGCGTATGGAGCATCTGCCGCATTAGCGATGTTTTCTTCTTTCTCTCTCTCTCTCTCTCTCTCTCTCTCCTTTTTTACTTCTTCGTTGTTTATGGTAGGAAAGGGAGAGTAGAGGAAAGAGACATTTTTGTTGCGCGAAAAAAGAGAGAGAGAGAGAGAGAGAGAGAGAAAGAGTGAGAGAGACAAAGAGCGGCTATTATGCAAACTTGCTTGGGACTTTCTTGCTCTCTTCGCTTATTCAACTTCTTCGTCTTCTTGGTGAGATATCTCATCTGTTGCGCGCGGCGTTTGGGATTCGGTCTTTCTTTTCTTTTCTCGATCTTTCTCTCTTTCTGTCTTTCTTGCTCTCTCTCTCTCTCTCTCTCTCTCTCTCTCTCTCTCTCTCTCTCTCTCTCTCTCTCTCTCTCTCTCTCTTTCTCTTTCTTTCGCTTCTTTTTTTTCTTTTCCTCGCTTTGACCTCTCACGTGGCCTGAAACGACTGAGTTGAATTTTGTGTGCGAATATATATAAGTATGAGCGAACGAGGCGTTATGTAAGGGCTTTAAGATGAGTAAACGCTCGTTTCTCAAATACGAATACATCGGCATAGTATTCGTTGGCTCTGTTTTTTTTTTTCTTTGATTAACAGTTGGATTGAATTTTGCCGTGTTCGTATGGAAATAATTATCGAATACAATGTTTTTTTTTTTAAAGAATTGTTTTAATTTTCTTTTCAATTCCTTGGATATAAAATTTTTTCTATAAAAACATTTAAGTTAGAAAATAATCCACATTGTTTACTCTTCATATTTAACGTCGATAAACTGCTATATATAATTCCGTATTTTGTAACGGATCCTTATCGAAAAATTCTATTAAAATACTTCTTATTTTTCGTTTTCAATGGTCCATTAAAACCACTTGCGTCCACGATTAAATAGCCACAAAACGTGGAAATAAGAATAAAAAAATCCGAAGGATCACCCAACTCCTGAGTAAGCTCCTACTAAAAAAAAAAATATGACGAGAACCTAATAGAGATAATAAAACGTTTTGTTAACGGCGCCGAACTGCAACGGTAGCCGAAAATTTCCGATTCTCGTATATACGTATTTCGACATCGTCGGTAAGAGATGTGTATACATCCGCGCACGTGTTTGTGTAAAAGTCGGAGAGAAGAGCTTGAAGATAAAAAAAAAAAAAAAAAAGATAGATGATGTGAAAACTGTTCGCTCGATGTGTCAATGACCCTTCTTTTTTCGAATTTCTACATATTTACACGTATGTACGGACGAGCTTCGAGGTACAAAAATTTTTTACGGCTTCTCGCACCCGGCAACTTCCAACGTTTCATTTTAAAGTCGCGCGCGACTATATATAACTATACACACTTATATTCGAAAATGAATGGTTTATCGACACACGCGCGTACATATACATAAGCACACAAATTTACTCGGAGGCACGGAGGCGCGTATGTTTTGCGCGTACAGCTTTACGTAAGTTGTAACAATCAATTTCCGAGATGGTTATAATGAATGTGCGGAATTATTTTTTAAGCGAATTTAAACGCTCGCGCACGCGCCCGTTTACGATTTTAGAACGAGTATATTCTCTTTTTTTTTTTTTTTTTTTTTTTTTTTTTTTTTTTTTTTATCGTTTACTAAAAAGTTTTATCTTCGATTTATTTTTGAAACTTTAAAATTACGCGATTGCTTCATAAGAGAATAATATCGCGATTGCTTCATAAGAGAGTAATAATTAAATATTTTCTTTTTAGTTTCAACGGCTTATCGGTCGAATCTCGTAAATATCATTCGTAATTTATTAAATTTAAAATGATAAAAACATCGCTTTAAAATCGTTTAAAACGATTGATTATATTATTTATTTATATTTTTATTTACGTTAATAACTCACGTAAACAACATCTCAACGAGCATTATTCATATTATTCAAAGGAGACGTACTGGCAAATTAAAAAATTTATCGTCGCATAAACTCATAGAGCGCAGATATGTACGCAAACAAATACAAACCATTGTATCGAAATGCAAAGTCGACGGTTACGGTTGACTCGAGTTATAGGCTTGGAATTACATCCTTTGCTCGCGCGCATCTCGAGGGAATACGACGAATTTGCGATAAAACGTCAACGTGCCGCCAATAAAACGAGCGAAGAGACTTTTTTTTCTCATTTCGTATACTAAACGTGTGATTAATATTTAACGTAATTGCCGAAATAACGTGTATATAATGTTTATTTAAAGTCTCGATCGATGCTTTACACACTTTTACGAGCTCGAAGAAGATAACGTTGCTTCTATGCTCACCGCGATGTGTATACGAGCGTTGTAGGTAACAATCGTACGTGCGCGAGCGTTTAAACGGTGCAAGTGTTTGCGCACACATACATACACGCACCCCTTCCTATCATTTGCACGACTTTGACTTTCATTGTATGTAGCATAAACGTCGCGGATATATGCTCCTTACGCGTGATTTGAAATTGCGATCCTTTTATTTTCTTTTCCTTTTTCTTATCCTATTTTTTTTCTCTTTATTCGTTGCGCTCGTTCGCTCGTCTATTTTTTATTGTTACCATCGACAGCGGAAGCGTTCCTCGTACGTGATACCTTGTGAGCTTCCACCCCTTCGAATATACCTCGCGTTGATGTACACTTGGCTGCGTCACAGGGAAGGAGATTGTATTCGGCGAGGTATTCGTCTCGTTTCTTTTATGGCTTCTGTTGCATTTGCAATGTGCATCGTGTAGGAGTAGGATTTGGTTTACTCGATGTATTCTAGAACGCGGCGTCGATATTTCTTTGCGACATATGCTTGATTAATATTTCAAATATCATTATAATTTACTAGTAATACTACAAAGATGATACTTAGATAGGTAATTTGAGTGCACAAAAAAAAAAACAATCAAAAACTATATTATTCTGATCACTAGATAAATTCATGGGTATATATTTTATCCGTATAAGTCATTCACGCACTGTTTACAGCGCATTATTATTATCACGAGCACGCGTAACCGCGAAGAAAAAAGATACAACGAAAGTGGAGAGAAACGCTTACTCGTAAAGGAAGAAAATCTCCGGTCGCAAAACTTCTAAAAAAAATTTAGCCGCACGTCCAATAAGTGCCGCCGATCACGAACACGTGGCTTTAAAAAGCCATTCTCTCGTCGAGTTAAAAAAGAAAAAAATAAAAAATAAAATGATTGAAAAACCAGTAGCTAGACCAAACCAGTCGGTCTCTTTTTTACATAAACATTATTCCGGTCAGGATTCGAACGACTTCACGCGACGGTGTCCTCTTCCTTCTCCTCCTCCTCCTCCTCCTTCTCCTCCTCCTCCTCCTCCTCCTCCTCCTCCTGCTCCTCCTCCTCTTCCTCCTTCTTCTTCTTTACGTTTCTCTTTACACACGTGCGGGCGCATATATGATCACGTAGCCGACGTTAAATGTAAAAGAGATAAAAATAAAAATACAAACTACCGCACGTGACCGAGGAACGTATAGCGCGCGAGCGTATATATTATATACTCACGAGAAAGGGAAAGAGAGAAAGAGCGCGTAAAATCGCGGCTCCTCCGTTCATTCATCGTCATCCGACGCTTCAAAATAATAAAAAAAAAAAAAAAAAAAAAATAAAAACAACAAAGGAAAAAAATAAAAGGAAGAAGATAAAGAAAAGAAAAAGGACGGAAGAGAGGGAGGAATGTGGGGGATATATAATAAAGAGCGCCGGCGCTTACGTGCACGAGACTCTATCAGGGATTCCGTTCGCAGACGTGCGCGAAAGTACGACCGACGTTCGCTCGACTCTTATCTTTAGGTTTTTTTTTTTTTTTTTTTAATTTTATTTTAATGTTTTTTTTTGTATTTATTTATTTATTTTTTAACTTTAACCCGTCACCGCTAAATGACATGATTGTATTCTGATGAGCTCTGTTATGTTAATTTACACGACGCGATGATCCGTACCGCTGCTCCTTTGTCAAATGAATTTTATGGGACTTTCTGAGGATTGATTATCGATTCGATGGATTTAATATGCAAAGGAAGAATTAGTTCAATCGTTGTTATTTTAAACAATTGAAACGGGATTATACCGCTTCATTATAAATTACTAAGTTTGTTTTGTATTTGTGCTGTTATCATCGAAACCTAAGTGGTTAAATCAAATGACATTGTTGCTCGTTAATCAAAATAAAATTAACTTTATAGCAAATTATCTTTGAGAAAATGGAAAATGTGATGGAATAAATCAATTGTCTAATGAAACAACCAACAAGGTTTAAGTAATATTTTAATGTATTTTTATAAAACCTAAAAAATTTTCTCTCAATAATGATCAAAACTCCAATACAATATCACTCGACAAATCATAAATTTTAACATTAATAATCAAATTATTTATACATATGACAAATGAATGAATAACTACTGTACAGAAATGAAAAAAGAGAAAAAAAATATTTCAACAATAAAAATTTAAATTCCAGATCAACAACGATCCGAACATATTGCCAGAAGTGAGACTGGTGATGCGATGGAACGATACGAGAGGCGAAACCGTCGAGGCGACGAAGGCAATGGTCGATATGATTTGCGAGGGGGTCGCGGCTTTTTTTGGGCCCGAGGGCTCGTGCTACGTTGAGGCTATAGTCGCTCAGTCTCGTAACATACCCATGATCAGTTACGTAAGTAGCTAAAAAATCTTTTTATATCATTTATTTTTATATTTATTGGTATAAATTAATTTTTTTTAATTGTAAGTTAAAATTTATGTTTAACAAATATATTTTAAAAAATTATATATGTTAAGGAACTTTTTTATATTTGATATTGAAAGGTGTACTTAAATATCTAATTCAATATTGATTCATATTCAAAAGTAATTTACCAAATGCACTTTTTGCGAAAGAAAAACTCAATTTCGGTTAAAAAAAAAAAGTAGGTTTTTAAGAAAAGAATCTCGACTAAGGCGAAACTATTTAACCGATCGCCGCAAGTTTCTTTCCCGATACTTTCGATCGCTTGCACTCCGTGGTGCATATACTTTAGCTTTTTTTACCAATAGCTTTTTACGTCCTAAGTTGTGTGTATATTTATGCGTAAGTAGACAAATCAAGTGTAGAGAATAAAATTTACTTATCTTATTCCTATCGTACATCATAACGAAGACAATGTTTTTTTTTTTTCGAGATATTTATCATTGCGATTGTCATAATATATAATATTCAATATCGACGTCATCGAATATATAATAATCGGCGTCGTTGTTACTAGAAAGTTTGTTCGATTTAATCTACCATTAGAAAAGCAAAAAGGAATTTTATAAAAATGGTCAAACATCGCTATTAAATGTTACGCAATTAATTTAAACTTTATACAAATTTTTATAATGTTGGGAAAGAATTTTATATCCGATGTTAAATAATTTATCGGAAAACAAAAGTTTTCTTTTCAATAATTTACCGATGAATATTTTTAATTGCGCAAATGCTTCTTACACTCGCGAAAAAGGATATGTTTACCGTTTAAAAATATCTAAAATTTCATACTATCGCCTCGTACGACCGTTATTGTTATTTCTATCGAGCATAAAGATAGTATTTTATTTAATTTAACGGAACCTTTTTTTTTTCGTCTTCTTTACGCCCATCGAAGGTTTATTTTACGAGCCAATAAATGTAAATGCGCTACGGTAATCATTTCTCCTCGGAACAGAGTTTATTGAACCTAAATGCACGTAAAACAAACAAACGTACCGATAGTTTGACGATTTGAAAGAAAATGAGTCGAGTATACACGCATACAAAAACGCGTTAGACGAAAAAATATGAGTAAGATAAAAGAATAAACGAGAAACACGAATATCTGCGCTCGGGTAAAATCGGCGCCTCTAATTTAATCAACTATAGCTCAAGAAATTAAACTTTTTGACTCGCCGTCAATTAATCGGCACCGAAAATTAATCGAGCGCAAAACCGGTCTTCCCCACCCCTACTTCTTCTTCTTTCATTCGCATACAGCATACGACAAACGATAACGAAGTGTTCGTTTTCGCCATTAAAAATCCACTCTTGTATATATATATATATACATACGCGGGCGCTTTGATTTAAAATTACGCGCATGCGCAATTAAATTCCACATCGTGTACATTTATAACTATTTGCTAGCGAGAAAAGGACTCGAGATCGTTGGTAAGAAGGGGAATGAAGAGAACATAAAAAAGGTCTTCAAGATAGCCATCACGTGACATTGCTAAACGCCAAATTATAGTCGGGGAGCAATTATAAGCCACTTGTTGCTTGTTTCGTTACTTCGATTTATTACGAGTTCAATGTTATGTGGATGTATTATATAGAGTATACTTTAACGGATAAAAAATATTAATGTAAATAACTAATTCCAGCAAAGAAGTTAAAAGAAATGTGTTCGTAAACGTGCATTTTAGACGTAATAAAAATTTTGCTGTAATTTTTTTTATTATTAATTTTTTTTATTTTTTCATTTACTGATTATTATTTTTACTTAAATAATAATGATTAACAATACTGTATTTCTGCTAATTTAAACTAAGATATGAAATTAACGTGCATTATACAACAATGTAACGTTTAACGAACTAATTTTCATTGTAAGCAATAATCTTTCTATTTAAATAAAAATAAAGCATTAGCAATCCAAAAGCCACGAGACAAAAATGACTTGATAATTTTTTTTTTTTTTTTTTTTATCGCTTTAAGAGCGTTAAATAATTTTCTATCTCAATACTCGACACGAACAATTATAACGAGTCTCGCGTTGCTCTCTTAGCTCGAGCTCGAAAGTTCTTTGGAGTGTTCGGTACTTGAAAATATGGTTACACATTGTATATGTATATGTGTGTTATACTTCCTAAACAGTAAGCTCGTAAATCCTGAAGCTCCGTTTAACATCTTGTAAGTCGCTGATCGCCGAGACCTTGGGTGTCGTTCTAAAATGCTTCGCTCGATCGGGTGATTATAGCGCACCGGATTTTAGTTAATTATATTATGAATGTTTGTGCGTGTGTGAATGTATATATGTGTATATACTAGTACTATATAGTGTATATATATATATATGTGTATGTATGTATGTATACGTGTATGCGCTCACGCTACCGATAATAAAGTATATTGTGCGCGAAGCAAATTTACGAGCGTTTAGCATGCATCTTTTACGCTTTTATTATTATTATTATTATTATTAAATGTCAGAAGGCATTCTTCGACATTTTATTCGTTTTATTTAATCAACGTAACGTATGATATATACGTTGATCGTACACGATAGAAAAAGGAAGAAAAAAATATGTTGTGTTTAATTTTGATATAATGATATTTCAACGATTCGATTGACGTAAATTACTTCCTGCAACGTATAACTTTTATTTATTGCTCGATAAATTTATAAAATATAATACGTTACCTCTTTTTTTTTTTTTTTTTTTTTTCTTTTTTCTTTAAAGGCGATAAAAATTTGCATGGTTTTAAATATAGAATAACCGCTGAGAAAATTTCTCCACAAAGGCATCGAACTGCGCTTACGATTTACAATTATTGAATTAGCGCCGCGAAAACGAAAAAAAATTGTTTTGAAATGAACATCATACGAAAGCTCGCAGATGTTAAAATAAAAGGTGGTTCAATTTGCATATGAAAAGAAAAATTTAAAAACGAGAAACTGTACCGTAACAATGTCGTTTTAAGTAGTTACTGTATAGGCAAATTATTTTGAGTGATAAAAAATATTATTTTTAAATCAAACTCCTCGTATTTTATGCAGAGATTTTTTTTTTAATCTGCTACGAAGTACAATCATTATAATTCAGTAATCGTATCTTTCAACATTCAACTCCAAACGATTATAATTGATTAGTCTCCATAACTAGAAGAAATCTGTAATATCCATCTAAATAAACCAATGTAAAATCATCTTACCTTTCTAATTTAATCCGCGAGAGGATCGAGCCTAGGCATTCGAATCGGTTACACGCGCTTTGTGTGTCGTGCCCGAGCCGCGCGACCGACTCGATCCAGAGCGCGTAAACAAAGTTCCGAACTCGTCAAACCACTTGTTGAGCCTAAGCGTCACGACAGGCGTAAAAATATACCAATACATGTGTATATATATATATATATATATATATATATATATATATATATATATATATATATATATATATATATATATATATGTAGGTAAGGTTCTCATTCGTTCTTCGTTTCTCTTTCTCACGCAAATAAAATCGATCGTACAATGTACGAAAGAATGCGATAAGGAAAAAAGATTCTCTCCCTTTATAATGATCGAATCAATCCCTAACGGTGAGTCTCGTTTGTAAAACGAACGATGTATCTGTAGAGTCCCCAACGTCTATAATTGCAACGGTAACTTTCCGTATCGACGTAAGAACGAATGGAAAAGCTGGGCGCGTTACCCGAGCAAATAATCGACTACGTTGAGAGAAAAAAAGGTGGTAAGCATCGTCGAGGGTCGAGGAGGAGGCGGTATAAAACGCGAGCAAGTATATAATAATCCTGCGGGCAGTCTTTGCTCGTAAAGTTACAGAAATGGTGGACGCGTCGATGTGTGTGTGTGTGTGCGCGCGCGCGCGTGTGTAAGAGAGAGAGAGAGAGAGAGAGAGAGAGAATATTCTACCGGCGTCAGGTCCGGCGCAAAAGGAGCGATATTATTCTATCGACGGCGCATTTGCATGAAAACTGCTGATTCCCCTGACCTTCGCGGTGTCTATTTATAGCACTGCTAAGCGAATAAGTGAGTGAGTGAGAGAGAGAGAGAGAGAGAGAGAGAGAGAGAGAGAAGTTTGTTGATACCGCTTTTGACGCCGAGCTTGAAGCCTTGCGAACGAATCTTACCTGAGCAACGCACGAGCGCGAGCGGATCACCCGATATCTCTCTTTTTATAATTTGCTCGCACGCTTTGCTCTGTAATTTTTATTCTTCTTCTTTTTTCGTGATATATATATATATATATATATATATATATACATTTTTTTTTTTTTTTTTTAACTTTTCTTATTGAACGCTTGTGAACTTCTGAATTTTTCCTGTTCTATTTTTACTTTGAAGTTGAACGATATTGGTATCGAATTATTTTTTTTTTTTTTTATAAATTTTGTATAAAGTTATCTGTTACTTAGACGAACTACAATTTTTTTTTTTATCGACTTGAGTAATATACTTTTTCTACAGAAATTTTTTTAATTATTTCAGCGTCTTTTTTGATCATAATTTTGTTTCGGAATCTTGATAATAATATTTTATCTAAATTTCGACATAAACTTTTTTCTTAATTTAAATTTTGTCTTTTATTCAATTGTACAAAAACTCTTTTTTAACGTTTATAGTTAAACGAGATTTACATTCTAAATATTATAAAAATTTTTTAAATCCAATAATAATGAATCGTTGAAATTTAAAGTTTTCCTTATAACTATTTCTTAACTATAAATTTAGTTTAAAATTCAATAAAAGCTTCAAATTTGTCGCTATGCAATAATCTTGATTTATAACGTTTTCACAATAGTCAAAATAAAAACATGAAAATCTATCGCAGCGTATAAAATAATAAACAGGTCTGTTGCCTAAAGATAATTCAACTGTAAATCTACATTTATAATATTCATTTCCCTTTCCTATGCATTAACGTTATAATCTCTAACCCTTTTAAACTAAATCATTACTTGTAATTCCCATCCCAGCTACATATGTGTATATACATAGGTATATCGTTGGCGTTTTTTTTTTTTTTTTTTTCGTTTTTATCAACGACGTTAACCGGTTTTAAAAATAACCACGCACGCGCGCGCGCGCAATTGAAAATTCAGAACGAGCATAACAAATTTATCAACTCGATGTATAAGTAAAAAGCAATTAATCTATCCATTTCTTGCGCGCTTAGCCCGCGTCACGTATTTATAGATTTGATCGCTTCCTCCTCTTTCTCCACCTTTTTACTTAAAAAAGCAACAAAAAAAAAAAAAAAAAAAGTATAAAATAAAAAATAAAAAAAATAAATAAAAATGTACAACTACTTGTCCTCTCCTCGTCTGCGAGTCGAACATGTGCATACGCATATGCGTGTGCGTGCACTGTTTATAAGCTACTCTCTTTCTTTACATTATAAATCGAATCTGCTATCGTTGATTTAGAATGCAATATCGCTGCATATGTACGCACTTTTTGTTTCGGCTCGTTACACATCGTTGATTCGAGAATGATTAGTGATTTTACATACATATATATGTATATAATGCTATAAATCGAGTAGTTTTCTATACGTTAACGTTTCTATATTTAGAATTTGTTTTCATTTTCTTTCTCATTGATTTATTTTGTTTTGTTAAAAAAAAATATATATATAAATGTGCATGCGTATATATAGGTGAGCGTTGCTTTACGCATGTCGATCTATTTTTGAATTAATCGTTCGGATCGGTATAATAAAAACGATATTTATATCTTCGCCGTTCAATTTTTCTTTTGCTTGATAAAATACACTTTTAATTCCAATAATACGACTGCGAATACGAAGAAAAAAAGATTAATCGTAAAGTAAATTATGTTAAACGATCGCGATTACTTTGAAAAGAAAACGCATCAATATTTTTCTTTTCTCGTTATGGGACAGTTCAATGCGGAGCTCGGTATCAAACTTGGCAACGAGCCGATGTCTTTTGCGCTAAAATAATACTTCAATATAACTTTTGAATGAACTCTCGTAAAACGTGAAGATTAAAAATGAGAAAGAGAGAGAGAGAGAGAGAGAGAGACAAGAGAGAGAGAGAGAGAGAGTCGATACTAACCGCATTCGACTTTATGGAATATCAAACAAAAAACACACAGTGTGTAAACTGAAGCGGAAGGATAAGTCAGAAAAAAATAAGCGCGCGTTTCTCTCGTTGACTCTAATAAAAACGAAGTCACGAAGATCAAAAAGTAATATTACAAACTGCGAATACGCGCATGTATACAATACACGTATATATTTATACGTGTATTCAACGAAGAGATTGTAAAACATACGCGCGTGGCGCGCTTATTCGGCTGGAAACCGGTAAATTATGTAATAAACGTTAAAGAAACCAGTGAGTCTATGTAGATATACACACACGCAAATACGTCTTCGTAAATATTGATAACCTATTTTTCTATATTAAGATTATTCATAAATAATAATTTAGTTTGTTGTTACACGCGAGAGCAAGTCTCGCGTGTAACTGAATATAATTTTCATTTGATTTTTCACGACGGGAGAAAATAATTAAATCGAAGGTGAAATAAGAAAAAGAATAAAAGAAGAGAAAAATTTTATCGATAATAATTTAGCATATTAAGCAGTACAGATTAGTTCTTAAAATAAACTCGTTAAATATTTATATGAGGTAATGTCGTATCGCAAATTTTAAAAATTTTATTAATTTTATAGTTAAATGATAAAGTGGATAAAAATAGTTATGCGACATTAAATACACGTAGTAAGAGAGCGAAGAATGAACGAGAGAAAAAAGAAAGCAAAAAAAAAAAAAAGGAATTCAATTTTATCTACGAGAACTAAACAGTTAACACGATAAATTAAAATTTACAAGTAATTTCTATTTGAATACTATACGGGCGATAAATTTTCAAACGACGCGACATATTTAATTGAATATGTCGTCTGTAAAAATAGTACGCGCGTAGATTACTTATTCCATTTATTTTCCTTTATCATATAACAAACAACTCGATTTTCCACGTACGTTAAAAAAAAAATAGGAGGATGATCGAAGAATCTATTCTGTCGATCAACGCGAGTCACGACGTCGAACTGTCTTTGACATCCTTTTTCTCCTCTCTCTTTCTCAAGAAATCGGCAAAATTAGGTATAAAAACGCGCGTGGGGATATATTATAGTAACGATCGCGTGTATTCCCGTTACAATTATTTATCGCGTAACATGAAGTATTTTACGCGAGGTCAATATCACCGGAGCTTTTTTTCGTCGTTCGTATTGTCATCGTTTAAGGCTTGGGTTTCTATACTGGTAAGGGTACGGCGATGTTTTGATTGAATTTTACCGAAAACAATATACTTCGCGAATTGATTATTGATTGATTTTGTTTTTACAAAGGACGTACGGTATAGATTGAAATGAAAATTTTGGACTTATTTTCGTTCGCGTATACTTGAATTATACAATAACGTATGCTACTTTGATATGAACGCGCATTTAAAGCACAGATATAGAATTTCTATTTTCGAGCTGTTTTAAATATTAAAATTAGCCGTGCATATGCGGAATATGCTATCGTGTGAGCTTTTCTGAGCTTTTTTGAGCGATATTTATAGAATTCAACGAATTCGCATTCGAATTTCATTAGATATTACAATTTCGAAAATGAAATGTCTTATTATCCGAATTTTTACATAGCATTGCGAGCAAGTCCGCAATCTCGACAAAACAATCAAACTTTGTATGTATATTTTACAATTTAGCGCAATTAAGTAGACTAGATTTTATAGGCCTTTTTATCTAGTTTCGAAAGTAAGCGCTTGTCTAGATGTATGTAATATTTTGAAGCTTGATAGACTTGTTTCGGCTCTGTATGATTTTTACAGCATAGTTTCGTTTAGTTTTATATAAAAATAAAGACCATTGATAAATGTAACAGTTTTTAAAACGTTTCGTTAAGTCAGACTTCAAAAGTCAATTTATATTTACTTTTAATTGTAATCGTTAACATTTTCATTTAGGCATAATACACGTACAGACAAATACTCCATAATTAGCTCGAAATCGTTTAGTCTTGTGTTAACGAAATTTATTTGGATTAATACTTCGCTAACCCATGAAAATTACATAACATGTTACGTTCGAAAATACTTTAGATATGCAACGTAAACTTTTGTATCATCAATGCTAATAAAACGATGACAGATTGTATTTTTCAAAAAAAAAAAAAAAAAAAAAATGAACGGCTAATTAATAAACTTCTTTTAAAAAAAAAAACAATTAAAAACTAAAATCATTGTTTGTTTTACCCAACGTAAAATAATACTTCTCAAGAATCGCGGATGAACTCGGTAAACAAGATTGTGCTTATCCAAATTGAAAACAGCTTTATAAATTTCCTAACATCGCAGCTTATATAGCACCGACGTCGTATATTTTTTATTTCAAAAAAAATACAAAAGCGAATCGAGTGAAAAAACATTTATTTAGTTTATACATATACGGTAGTCTCGTTGAGCTCTGCTATATCTTCCACGTTGTTGGTTATACATATATGTGTGTGCGTGTGCGCGTGTGTCTCTCTTTTCATCTACGCGTCGTTCCCTCAATTAGCCCTTAATTGGTCGAGATGGTCCGCATCTTCGTCGTCGCTTTTCTTTCCATCCGCGTACGGAATTGTTTTGCGCGTACTTCGTTCTCTCTGATCTTGGCCGATCGTTTGCCGGAAGAGTCGAGATGAGATCGGTCGTTGGAGAAGGTTAATGGGTAACTTGCGCTTTTCTTTCGGAAAAAAAAAAAAAAAAAGAAATCGTATACGCGTGCGAGAATCGCGATACGAAGGAAAATGTTGATTTTACTTTTTTTTTTTTTTTTTTTTTTTGTTGATAGCCTTTAGCTTGAAATTTGTTTTATTCTATAGCTAAACGGTAATTAATGATTTAACAAACGATCGTTCTATTTATAAAAGACGCACAAAAAACGCGACACGTATAGAGAAACGCGCATGAAAACGCTAAAAAATTCTATGTTCGATAAATTTTTGCTCTTCCCCTCCTTCTCCTTTCTTCTCGCTCGATATAGCGAGCGCCAGAATGTTTGTTCCGCGATCGGCTCGGCGCACATTTCGCGTTCTTTGATAATCTGTACGTGTGTCTGTGCGCGCGTTACGTGCCGTGGCATAACGCTCTGGTGCGAGATATATAATGACTAAATAATTGCGAGTAAAGTGCTATGTCACGCGTTGACGCGCGATTAAATGTACCGACGTATACAACGCGCGTAATGTGCAATTTACCGAGAGTATATAACCGTGGGAATTTAACGATTTAAACGATATGAGAATTTATCTATTACACGCGATCGTTTAGTTTTACTCTCTTTCTTGCCTTTTAGGTTTTTTCTTTATTTTCTTTAAAATTTAAATCGTTTTGCGGACATTATTACGAATGCAAACTGTATTTCAAATTGAATCTACGATCGACTAGATAGTAAAAGATGATAACGCGAAACCGATGTTGCGGTAATTATCGGAAAAAAAAAAAAATTAAAGAAATGTTCTATTCGGCTAAAATATATATAAATTTCTTAGAAAAGGAATGAAAAGGGCTGTTATTATTATAGAAAAACTGCATAACTTCACTTACAAAAAAAAAAAAAAAAAAATTTAACCGCAGAATTTGCGCTGCACATGTCAACCGATATTATGAAAACTATTCTCTCAAAACGTTTTTCTGTACCTAACTACAAGACTCCATTACGTTAACTTCGCGGTCAGGACGAATTTCGGATTTTGGGAATCAAACACCTAAACGATTTCTGCTTTGAATTCTCGATTTTTTTTTATAACTCTCTCGTTAAGACGCGAAAACTCACCGCGTTAGACAAAGTTGCATTGCTAGAGATCGTTTTTGTTCGCGCGTGTGAGTGAAAAATTTTTTCGCGGTGTATTCGCGGTCGCGAGACTTGGGAATTTCAACGTTTGTATGGAAATTTGAAAGAAAATTTTTGTTGTTACTCCGTTTGTGTAAGCGATGAAAAATCGAATTAAGAATCATTTTCTAATGTATTAACGACGATAAATATATCGTATATTTAAGTATTGACACGAAATAAGGAATTATAAATAAGATGAAAAAGAATTCATTACAGTTATTTTTTGCCAATATTTATTTAACTTTAAATGTCGAGTTTACTTTCTAAAATATATAAAATTTTATTGCTAAAAAATAGCCCTTTTTTGCAACGAAAATACCCTTTTTTTTTTTTTTTTTGGTAGAAATAGCATCACAATAGTGGACGAACGCTAACCTCTAAAGCCGAAGGAATTCCACTTATCTGTCTTTCTTTGGTTTTTCGCTCGACTACACGTGGAATTGAAATTCAAATAAGTGAAGAAGTTTCAAGAAATGCAAATCGTGTGCGCTCACGCGCCGAGACCTACTTTATTCCGATTGGAATTTCTTTCCAAACGCGCCGCGCTTTAACGTCGACAGAAGCTCTCGAGTCAACGAAATGCCTCCGATTGTATATAATACTCCTCGATGTCATAATCACGCGAAAGATTTCTCGGGATTCCTTTTTTTTTTTTCATTTTTAATGACCCGTATGCGTGCGTATATGTAAATATATAATTCGATCATGATGAAAATGAAAAGAAAAAAGAAAGACAGTTATTAAAAGACATTGAGCGCGAGAGAGAGAGAAAGAGAGAGAGAGAGAGAGAGATAGAGATAACACGTGAATCATCGCGTAATAAGATGTTATTTTTACCGCCTTGTATCTTGGGGCCGTTGTTATATACCCTACGATTTTTTAAAAGAACACCTCGTATAATTGTCTTTAATAATTTTAACCTTGTCAGTTACTCTTTCGCTGCTCCGATAAATTGTAATTATACCAAGTTTAATAATCAACTGGATAATTAATTATTTTGTATAAATTTTTATGCACGCGTACGGAGCTGTAAATTATAAATTGACCTATCGTTCGCGCGTTATCGCTTTTTATTTTCGATCGTTTAGAAATATTCGATGGCCGATATATCGCTTAAGTTAACGGTACAAGAAAAAAAAAAATATGAAAAAATAAAAATAATTTGAAAACATAAATTCGACTTATTAGTAAGTCATTCCTTTTATTCTCGATATTATTTGTGTTTCTGCTTTTAGACGATTAAGGAAGTCAAAGTTTCTAATTAACGTATTCTCGGAAACGATAAACTTCTCTGTATCTTATTCAACGACCAGCCTAATCATAAAAAGAAATTATTTGCCATCTATTATTAGCAACGCCGATACAAAAATATTGAAATAAAATTGGTCGCTCGCTGAACCCGAAGCATAAGTAGACAAAAAATAAAAGACGAGCGGCTTGAATATAAAAAGCACCGTTCGAGATAAAAAAAAAAAAAAAAAATAATAATAATAATAATAATAAAGACAGAAAGAAAGGGAGAGACACAACCTCGTCGAAAGTTCAAATAATAAATTCCGTATCTACTTACAATAATTGCCCGATCAGCTGAGCAATAAAACACTCGCTCAGATATTCCGTCTTAGCTACGAGTCACGGACGTAAATAATGGTAAAAATACCGAGACTAAGAATATCAAACGCTCGCGCTCGTTCGCTCGTAATTACAAAGCTCTGGAGCGCGGCGGCGATAGGAGGCGAACCTTAAAGTCGCGCGGCGCGTTGACTAACGGATATAACATATATATATGTATATATGTGTACGTGTATATATACGTTAGATATCGCTTTGAAAACGAAAACGCAAGAGAGAGAGAGAGAGAAATGAACGCGCGACGTATAGAAAAGAGAAAGAAAGAGTGAAAAAAAATAGGAGCAAACGAGAGTTAAAAAGAGAGAGAGAGAGAAATGTTGTAAGAAATGCCGATATACACATTGTGTACATATAGATATATATGTACGGCAACTATAATTTTTCTCGATCTGTCCAAGCCAATATATTAAAACTGGATCCTTACTGTATACACTCAATAATTATGGAGAGAAATATCGCCGTCTCACTCTTGCTCCACACATCAAGACATATATATATATAAAACACACACGTTAGACATATAAACGTGCGAGTCGAGAGAGAGAGAGAGAGAGAGAGAGAGAGAGAGAGCGACTGAAAGAAAGAGGGGAGAAGGGAAGGTTAAGTACGACGGACGCGAGAAGGGAACAACAACAACAACAACAACGTGGCGCAGTCCCTCCCGCGTACTACTACTCCGCGGTAATCTTAATCAAAATCAAGCGCGTTAACTACCCGCTTCCTCGGCAATCTCCGTCTGAGTAAATAAATACGCGCGCAGCCGACTCTTTTTACCTTTATGTCCACGCGTTTCCGTTTACTCGCGTTCATATATATGTATACATATACATGACACTTTATGGGAATCGTGAATGGCTCACGAGGATTGTTCGTTTATTATGTTAATCGATGGATTTAAGGAACAAAGATTGCCAAAATATGGCGCCTCCGGATCATTGTGATTGTAAGAGAAAAATCTTAATTTTCCGAAAGGATAAATAATTAAAGTTCCGCTTAGCGAAATGACAATATTAATACATTAAATTGACGATTATTTAAAATTTTTTACTAAATTAACGGAAATTTACAAAACGTTACAAAACTTCAATTCCGCTAGATATGAAATTAAACTAGATCGCTTTATTTATTATTGCGTACAATTGCTAGTTTTTTTTCTTTCTTTTTTTTTTTCAATAAAACGTACACTCAAGAGATCGAGGCAATTGTTTTTTTGATTAGATATTTCATTCGTAATAGAAAGTATATTTCCATCGGAGTTCAGTTTATTCTATTTTTTTCTTTCTTTCTTTTATATTTACTTTTTTTTTTTTTTTTTTTGCACAACTCGGTGCGAAATACCAACGTTGATGCGCATAACCTTATTTGCGTATATAGCTTGCACGCATATGTATGTAAGTTTATTTCTCTATTAATAGTTACTTTGAATGTTATACATATTTGTAAGATCATTTGTAAGCGTAAACAAGAAATAAATTGACTTTAATCGCGATGCAAACACTTTTTCCATCGTATAATCTTAAATGATTAAATTTATAATTTAAATGAATAAGTTATTAACTGCGTCCATTTAATTTTTTTGTATGAGCGATCGTATTTAACTTAGTATACAAATTAATTATTTTAAGTTCTAAGAATAGAAAACGTTATCGCGTTTAACTTAGCTTTTACCAAATTGTCAATCGTCCAATTAAAAAATTATATAGCGAGATCGAATAACAATTTATTCATATGAGTTCGCGTCATGTCATTTCCGCACCTTCGATTGAAGAAACGAAAATTCAATTTGATTATTGAAGATAAAAAAAAAAATCATTAAAATTTCATTCGAAATATAATGAAATCGAGATATTTTTGTGAATCGTTATGAAAAAAAAAAAAAATATATATATATATATAACATACACATCCGGTTTAAATCTCGACATCGGCGCGTCGGCATACGCACGCACGCATCCAACGCGTATAAAAAAAAAAGAGAGACGGACATAAAACGCATTTTTATCATCGCTTATCTCGAGGGGCAATCCAACTGTGTCCAGTCGGTCGAGCGAGTATGTATCTCGATTTATCTCCGGGCGCATCCCAGTCGCGTCGCGCACGCTATATATCGACTTAATTTGTCCATCGTCCCTCTCCCACGCAGACAAATGTATAAGTGCCCATATGTGAACGTATTTATGTATAAATGTATGTACATATATACGTATATGTACATACATAGTTTAACGGCGGGGTACGTTATATAGCCGTTTGTATAGGAGAACTACCGCTGCTGTTTAATGTCGCGGTTCTAAATATAGAACCGCGCTTTTGCAGTATTGCGTGACTCCTCCCCCCCTCTCCTCTCTTCTCTCTCTCTTCTCTTTCTCTCTCTCTCTCTCTCTATCTCTCTCTCTATCTCTTTCTTTAGCTCGTACTCGTTTGTACACCGCAGCAACGACGACTGCTCTCTGCTATGCTATGCAACTCGCGATCCCGTTTCAACAGTTCCAACAAGTTGCACATTCAGAGGGTCACAGTCCGCGGAGAGCGTATGCTACGAACGAGAGCTCTTTCTCTCCTTCTTTTTCTTTTTCTTTCCTCAAATCCTCACAGGGACAAAGAGAGTAAGAGAGAAAGAGAGAGAGAGAGAGAGAGAGAGAGAGAGAGAAAGAGAGAGAATAAGGTCTTATCTAACAGAACCGCGACTCGCTCGGTTACGAAGAGATCGAAGAAATCGCTGTGCTAAAAGTATTGTGAATCGTTTGTAAGCCTGCTTTTTTCAGAACATTTTACTAATATTTTGTTTCCCTTTTTTTATTTGAAATATTTGTAACAATGTTTACAATTTCCAAAGTTTTAAATAGCGTCGTGGTAGTGAAAATCTCGATCGATTTCGATAAATTATTTAATAGATGAAAAAATAAAAATGAATGAGTAGATTTTACGACTAATACTAACAAGATTAATGTCATTCATTTTTTAAGGGCTATTTATTTATTTGTCAAGAGGTATACAACCTATTAATAACAGCGGGCGGATAAAAGTATTAACGCTTTGGATGACTGAATATTGTCATTCAAGATTTTTATTGCCGCAATTATGCGTTTAAGCGTAAAATTATCAAATTTAGTTGTAAAACGGTAATTGCGAATTTATAACTCATAAATTACGGTAGGTTTCAAAGCTCAAATTACATTGAAGCTAGTTAGAATGGTTTTACTTAATTCGACAACCTATTTAACATTATTATTAGTAATTAAGTGAAATGCCGATAAATTATTCGTTGCGATAATTATTTTTTTGTTCTTTGGATAAAGAACACACTTAGAAATTTCTAAACGTTTATAACGAGTAAATCTTTTAATACGAAGTGTGCTTTTAATTTATGAAGAATTTAATTTAACTTTCTTTTATTTTAATTCTAAAAATAAAATCAAATGTTTTATTTACCTGCATTTTACGATCGATAAGTGCCGAGATTTTATAAAATTTCGTTGACACCTTAAACACTATTAAAAAATGTTTTGATAACATTCATAAGTATTTTGTATTCTTAATATTAAACAACTTAAAACATGTGTTTAACCTTGAAAAAAAAAAAATCCTTAGAGCAACAAAGAAACGTTATTACGATCGTTCGAATCCGACCAAAATAAATCTGTCAAACGACAAAAGAAACAAAAAAAAAAAAAAGAAAAAACCTTCATTACAGAATCATTGATCTAACACTTATTAATATTCACTTCCTTCATCGTGCGAAGTCATTCTACTTTTTTTTTTTTTTTTTTTTTTTTTTTTACTCCGTCTCCTCCGCAATAAGGATAATAAAACGAGGAATTAGATAATATGTGTGCATTAATAATAGCGTATTTCAAGTATCATTCATCACTCCTCGACCCTTACGTAACATTAAACATCATCGTGGACTTTTATTATTATATTTTTTTTTTTTTTTTTTTTTTTTTTATTATTTCCACCTGCCGGAAAACGTTTCGCTTCGTGTCAGTCTCGCGTTCTCTTGTGTACGCTCGGTGAATGAACAAAAAGAAAATAAAAAAATCCATTGCACTTACTCACACACACACACACACACACACACGTGTATAATATATGTGAAGCGCTCGCGAATTATTACATTCATCGCGATAAGTATAAAGTAATACGATGGGAAAAATTAGTCTTCCGTATGATCTTACGCGCGATTAAGAATAAAACAAAGTGTATCAAATTTTATAGCGAAGAATAACAAAATTTTTTTTCTCTTTATATAAACTGAAAACTAATCGAAATGTCCGATCGATTTAGCGTATTTACAATAGTGTAGTTATTTAAAGCACTCGATCGATTTAAATGTTAATTTTTTTTGTTTAATAATTCAAGTTACAAATATATATTCATTGACGTTCGGAATTGTGCTTCGAAACACGTCGCACTTGTCGCTTCTTGTATAATAATATAATCTAACGATTACTTTTTTCTTCTCTATACATTCGATTTTTAATTGTCATTCCAATACCGGTTTTTTCATTAGAGTTTTAAAAATGGAACGAGCCTGTAATTATTTTTTATCAATACACCGTAATTTTATAAGAATATTAACATTTTAAATTTAAATTTTAGGTATAAAAAAAAAAAAAAAAAAAAAAAATTTTTATTATTTATTCAAATGAAAGGCTTTGTCTTTTTTTTCCTTTATTAAAAATATACATATAAAATGAATGATAATTTTTTTATTTCGCCATTAAATATTTAAATACTATTTATAACATTCAATTATTTTCACATTTTGTTGTATGATAAAATTTCGTATACCGATAATAAACTTTTTACACTTCGTCGGTATCAAACCATTAATTCTTTTAACGCAAAAAATACGCCGACACAAAAAGAAAATTAAAAATCAACTTTAAGCACGCGAAACGAATTCGCATTATTTCGAAAAACTGTAATTAATCGATTTAAGCCATTTCCATCTCTGATACTTTTTGTCGGCCTTCAAAAGACCATGAAAAATCGATTAGAACAATTTCACGTATTAAGATTGTCTATGTAGTTATTTTATGCCAATTAAATTCTGTGGTACATGAGTACAATGAGTTTTTTTTTTAATAATTCGTTTAGAAATCGACAATCAAAGTAACGCTTATTATATTTCAATCCAAACTCTGATACAATTTACGAATTCAATCTTATATTCTGAAGGCTTTATGCGTTTGAGCTTTGCATCATAAAAATTAAGCCGCCGACAATTTGTTTCGATACTGATTTACGCCTGATTGGTATTTCTTTCAAGAGCTTCAAGAGCTTCTTTTTTTTTTTTTTTTTATCGCACAGTAGATCGTTATCGGAATTTTTGTTTTAATCATGTCAATTGAAGCGAATAAAAAGATCACCCGCAATTGATTGTTTGGACAAATTTATTGAATGAGTGTCAATTTTAAAAGTTAATTGTGCGAGTGGTAATTTTAAAGCTTATGTTTCAAAAGTTATATTTGAAAAGTATAATTTTTATGTTTGGAATATAATAAAATTAGAATATTTATTTTTTAAAAATTTTCTATTTAATATCGTGTGAATTTAATTTAAAATAAATTAATTTAACGATTAATACAACGAAACTTTTATACTTTTTAAATTGAAATAATATAAGTAAGAAAGGTAGATAATAGAATTTTCAAATATCTAACGATCTACTCGAATGAACTTATATTAGACGATAAGACAATAAAGTACAACTGAAGTGAAGGTTAATTGCAATGATATCGAAAGTTCTTGGCGGTATAGATTTGTTTGTATACAATGACTTTGACTCTATCAATTCGATACAGAGGCTTAGACTAAACGATTTTCATTTTCAAGTCGATAATATTTGATATATCAATCAATGCTTATTCTTAGTTTTTTTTTCTTCGAAATAAATCGTCATATCGTCTTACTGAATTATCACTTTATTGCGTTTTTTATGAGTCATTTTTATAGTAATATCTTCATTTTACGAGATTACAACAAAAATAATGTATTTGAATTTACTACAAAGAGAATGCATTTTTTATGAAATGATGATGTCATGTTACATAGTTAAAATAATTTTCACTTATAAGAAAATTAAATTGTATATAATTTCACTTATATTGAATCAAATCTTTATTAAATTCGATAATGTTTTTAAAAATACACCGTATACAAATAATAATCCTTACCAAATAAAAAACCGATAAATCATTGCCTACCTTTCCCACAAAAAAAATTAAAATAAAGAAGCAGTTAGAATTTTAAACAACCATCTACGAAGCATTAAAATTTAATAACCCAATATAACCCATAAGCAGCAGCTTCGCGACATATACAAGAAACCGCATACGCATACGCAAAAAGTCTCTCTCTCTCTCTCTCTCTCTCTCTTTTAGTTTCCGAATCGAAAGTGCCAAAGTTGCGCGGCGCGATTTTGTCCCGCTTTCGGTCGAACCTTCCGCTGCCCGTGTAATACGGCACATTCGTGGCCCATAAATTTAATTGGTCGTCGTACGTCCACCGCACGCTCACCGGTAAGAGTTATTGCGATCTCTCTCTCTCTCTCTCTCCTGTCTCTCTCCTGTCTCTCACTTGGACTTTTCAACGTACATCACGCGGGTGTGTGTATATATGTGTGTATATGCAGCACCCGGAATTTCGAGGCTGCACGAAGGTCTCTCTCAGTTGCGTTCTCTGTACTCTCGTTATTATTTTTTGGTTATTTTTTATTATTTACTCTTTTCCTGCTCCGCGCGGTTCGATTTCGTATCGCACTCGCGTCCGTTATTATGGCCGAATCTTTCGCCAGTTTCTCGTTGAAAAGATAACGAAATAAGATAGTAAAGGTAACAGATTTTATTCTTTTAGTCTTCATTATATTCGAACAGTACGATAGTAAGAACATTTGCTTTAGGCTTTCAATTTAAAACGGACAAATCGTACAATTACAAATTCTATGAGTTCAATTATCTCCCCGTAATACCAAAATTTTGCCGCATCTCGATAAAAACGCGAACATATTTGCTGGATATATATAAGCACGCGGTAAATTTATCGCGAGCACACACATGTATAGATAAACGCGTGTACACACGCACACAAACACACACGTGCTCGATACGACTTAAAGAGTAAGAGATTCTCGCGAAACGACGCCATAAATTGCGGGCTGTCGCTCTTTCGCTCAAAGATAAAAAAAGAGAAGATTCTTTCCTCGGGCGCTCTCTCTTTTTCTCTTAAGCCAATATCCAAGCAGATGTATCTCGTTCTCCTCTCTCTCTCTCTTTCTCTCTCTCTCTCTCTCTCTCTCTCTCACTCTCTCTCTCTTCTCTTTCGCTCTTTCTCTCACACGTACACAGACACACACAACACACACGCGCGCGCACACGCACACACACATATACTTGCACACATACGCGATGCCCGTACGCCGTTGAAAAATCCCACGGTGTCGGGCAAGAGAGCGACCACCATGGATCCGCGTCTTGCATCATTATTTAAGCATTCAAGGATACGCGCGTGGCGTTAGCGTACAGTGCAAGCCTCGCTCACGTGTATATATATGCATATATACATGCATATGTGTACGTATATACACACATATACACATAACCGTTTGTGTTTATCGCGGCTATATTTAGCTCCTCCGGTTGTGTATTGCCTGCCATATATACTCTCGCGAGAATCGAGCTCTCGGTATACGCACGAAGTCGTGCAGTTCTCTCTTTATCTTTTTCTCTCTCTCTCTCTCTCTCTCTCTCTCTTGTTTTTTCTTTTGCAAGCTAGAAATTATACAGCATTAAAGAATTAATAATATATATTAAAAAATCATAAAAGAATACGTCAAATCGAAGAAAAAGAAAGTGAAAACCAACGTATCTATCGCAATAATGGCTGTAAGCAGAGGCATGTAAGAAAGCATATATCGAGATATCGGAAAGTGTGTCCGAGTGTCGCTTTTACCGATTTAACGGCGCGTCGAACGAATTAAAAAATAATCGCGCTCGCAACCTCCGTAAAAGGACCTTTAAAGTTTTATCGCTTCTGGAAATGATCGATTTTTAAAGCGTCGATTTTATTTAGCTCTTTATCGAACTCACTTTCGTTCTCTCTTTTTTCCCCCTCTCCTTAAATCAGTTTCGCCGTTCTTTGAATCTCGACGATTCGAGGAGAGATTTTGCCGTTTTTGTTTTTCTTTTTCTTTTTTTTTTTCGCGAACATTGAGTAAACAACCAGTTTGGATAAATACGGTGTATATGATCGCTTTTTATGACGCGTTGGATCGTTATCACGAAAGTGCGCGCACAGACACCGCAAAATTCTTTTTTTTCTTTTCTCCATTCTTTTCTTCTTTTCGATCTCGACGTTTATTGAATGAATTTTTTTTTCTTCGTGCAAAATAATGTTAATTTATTTCCGTTATTTATTTTTTTTATTTTTTTTTTTTTTCGTTATTCGTAAACGAGTTTCGACATTTTTAATAACATTTTGTTGTTCGATTGTACGCATATATAAATGAACGATTTATCCATACTTTAATACCATGACTTTTCTTTATAAAAAAAAAAAGAATAAACTGAAAGTAATAGCACGAATATATACATATATTTAACCTGGTGTTTTTTACGCTTTATATAAAATTTATATCGAGAAACAAAAAAAAAAAAAAAAAAAAGTAAAGAAAGATAGAAAGAAAAAATTTATCGCGATTCCTTCGACGAACGTTACACATTGGAAAAATTTCTTCCCAAATAAGTATACGGGTTAATAATCATGCTCGCCTCGATTCATATACGCACGTTGTTATGTAACAAAAGATATTTTTAGTATTTCGTTTTACATCAATCCGATTACGAGATAATTAATTGGAGCAGTCGAATTAAAAGCTTCGATAGTTGGCTTTTTTTTTTTCTTTTCTCTTTTTCGTACATTCGTTACATAAAATCAAATTAGCACACGCATATATACGCATAGCGAATTGAAATGATTTTTCTTTTACCTTAGATAAATCGTAATCGGATTTATTATATCGTTGTAATCGTGACAAATTATAAAATAAACATGTCCTAAAATGCGCCTTAATCATAAAAGCTCGCTCGCTCGCGCGCGCGCGTGAGAGAGACAGAGAGAGAGAGAGAGACAGAGAGATAGAGAGAGTGAGTTCAAGTAGCGCTGCAATTTGAAGTGCCTGCATGTATTGCGCTTGTATACTATAAAGTGCTTATAACTTGACTAACTAAAGTGCTTGTAATGCACTTTTAATAAACGTTATTTTTAACAACATTTAATAAAGCGTTAGGCAATTTATATGTATTCCTATTCATTCTTAAGTGAAATATTATCGCGCTTGATAACGCACATATTAATGCGATAGAGTTAAAAAGGAAATTGAATAATTTACTTCATCTTTGAGTCGTTCATCTCGCTTATATTTTAATATGCCGTACCTGTTTATATAAATATGCCTCTTTTTTTTATTATCAAGTTTTTTTTTCTTTTCAAACATTAACGAACACCGATTCAAGTGATATTTAACAATGAAAAAAAAAAGGTCAAACGTAAAATCATTATTTGTAGGCCGATTTACAAAATCTCGTACGCAAATAAATAAACGTGTCGAACGAACATCTTTATGATCGTAACGAACAGGTACACGTTTTTCATAATTTGCGAGCTAACCGCAAAAGAAAAAAAAACAAACAAACAAACAAACAAAAAATAAAAAAACAAAACAAAACAAAATATTCGTTCGTTAAATTCACCGTGACTACGTGTTTTCGAAAAATATTTAACGATCGGTGGTGCTCGCCTTTTGAAAGAAAGAAAGAAAAAAAAAAAAAAAAAAAAAATGATTTTGAAAGAACGCGCCTCATTTTTCATCCACCGTGCGAGCAAAATTTCGAAACATCAAGCGGTTAGGCTGAGAGAAGATATCGAAGAATCATGAATCATAAAATAAGCAACGCGGGCGGCAATTTTCTCGTTATATCTCGTCCAGGTCGCATTTTTCATTCGGTCCTCGCGCGCATTCGCGCCGAGATATCGCGAGAGTTTGAACGCCGCGCGTAAAGACAACCCATAATTTGTTCGAGCCGATGAAAACGGATTCAAGGACTATCTTCCGTCGTCGTCGTCGTCGTTGTCGTTTGTTGTGACGCCCTTCGTCCACCCTCGATTTGGTGCGATAAAGTTAGCCGTCCGCGAGATCTTATGTGTATATGTATCCTTTCGCCTTCAATGTCCTTCGTCTCTCTCTCTCTCTCTCACTTTTGATATTTCGCTTGGATATAAGCAAATGTTTGTAAGCACTTGTATACGTGTCCTGAAATTTTCCACTGTAAGAGGAACACGCCTTTAATTATGTCTTTTAGTAATGGAGCAGCTTGATGCGTTTTGTAGTCTCGTAAACAGAGAGACAGAGAGAGAGAGAGATTGAGTTGGGAGTTCGCAGGTTATAAAAGCGAGCACAGTTATGATTTGTGTTACGGTTTGCCTTTTGGTTTTTATTCTTTCTCAATTACCGCTCAGATCCTGAAAGCTTTGATTATCAAGTCAAAATTTTGTCTTTATTATTATTTTTAATACCGAGAGATATCTTTATAACAATCTACGTTAATATTAAAGTATTATATTAATTTTTATTTTTATCAATTTATCAATTTAAAATTTTACAAAAAATTGCCAATGTAATTCCAATTGAAATGTTTGTAAATAATAATAAATCATTATTTGCGTACTAGTATTATTAAAAAAAACTTGTAAAAATAAATTATATTATTTCACCTGAATAATTCAATTCAATAATTAGCATTTTAAAGGAAAAATAAATTTAACACAGATTTACTTAACCTAAATAATTAAAATATTTTAATATTACAAACATCAAAAATACCGTAGTAAATTCAAATCTACACATATATACTAGAATATCTTTTTTCGCATTTATTTATTTATTTATTTTTTTTTTTTATTTCAATGCGATGAATATTATATTTTTGTCAATCACTGCTTATTAAATATTTATGTAAATTTTATATAGATATTGAAATTGAAATAAAAATACTGTTATGGGTATTTACGTATTCATCGAGCCTTACTTAACATAATTTTCTACATTCTTCATACATCATAAACATTTTTTTGTTCAATTTACTTAGTTCTCGTAATATATTAAAGTATTTCATCATTTAAATTACAGTTATCGCTGAGCTAAATTAATTATTTTCTTTCAACGATTGCTCATTATATTATACTTTTTTTTTTTCAAGTTATTCATAAAGCATAAGTAAAAACAATATTACCAAGTTTATAAATACTATAAACTTTATTTTATACCGATTGTTTTTTCATTCGTTGACGCTGTAAATAAATTTACGTAACTAATTGATTAATCAAAGGATCATAAAATAATCGTAAAACAAAGTAAACTGCATATTTATTTCATATTCTAATATTAAATACATTTTTATTTGATTTTATTTAATTTCATAATATTTATCGATAGAACGCAAATATTATTCTTAAATAAAAATAAAATTATTTTTTAATGAATAAACCAACTTTTTACATCCGAAATGACTTACTTAGTAAAAGTTTTTTTTTTTTTTTTTTTTATTAAAAAATTACTCAATAAAATGACAAATAAATCATTAGAAAGTAAAATCTTATTCGTAAACTGTTACAATTTGATTGTTTAAAATACACGCGAAATTTTGTATATTTCAAATATAAATTTTTTCAGTACAAGCAAAAACGAAAGTTTCAAAAAAAAAAAAAAAAGTGAGCGGGTCAAAGTCAAAGACACGCGTGCACGTGTTTACGATAGCTCCTTTTGGCGATATATGTCGTAAAAGCAACTTTGCCGTAATCGTAAAATACGATTTCGTCGGCGACGTCGCGCGCGTTACAAAAAGGAAAAGAGAACGAACGATACTTATTCCTAAAATACTCGTTATTTTTTAAAATAAACGGTCAAAAATAGAAATTCCCGGTACTATTTTTTTAATGCCGAGAAGCTTATATTCTTGGTAAAGAGTACACAAGACTAACGCAAAATTTCGAATTTTGTAATTATGTAAACGATTGTTTAAAAAGAAAAATAATAAAGGAAAAAAAAGAGTGTTTAATCAAAAAGCTTAATATATATATATATATAACAACAGTGATTTAAATCGCACTGGAGAATTTTAAAGTACACACGACAACGCCGTTTATAAGATAAGAATCGACACGCCACACACGCGAAATCTTGGCCAATGGTAATATAACTCAGCTTCAGATCTTCTTCTTAGTTTGTAAATTTTGCGCAGTAATTCCTATTTAAAGCGAACCAGAACCGTCGATCAAAACATCCCCTTATCTCGTAACATATCGTCTTTCTCTCTCCTTTATTCTTTGAAATCCAAAATCTCGCGATCGCGATAAAACTATATATATACATGCATTATATACTCCTTCTACTTTTTTTTTTTTTTTTTCAACCATGAAGTACGATCTTGCGATACGAAAAAAAAAAAAAAAAAAAAAAAAAAAAAAAAAAAAAAGAAGAAGAAGGAATGCAAACAGTCGGTGGATACAAGCGCGGTGCTTGAAATAGACGTTAATAAGAGTCAAGGTCTCTCAACGCGGGCGTATATTTAAAAATGTAACGCTGCGAGAGAATCGAGTGATCAACGAGTCAACTGTACAGTGTATGTACGTTTGTGTGTGTGTGTGTGTGTGTGTATCTGTGGACGATTCATGCGCTAATGTATATTAAAAGTATTATACCGAAGGAATATACGCGAGTACATATCCCTCCTCGAAATCTCTTGTCAATTAAAAGCCAAAGAGCGAAGGTATGTCTTTTAACCGGAGTATGGTATACATTCATGGTTGGTCGATTAAATAGAAACGTTGACGCTATGTACATTTGCACGAGATTTGCTTATTTCGTCGGATCCTTTCTCTCCGTATACGGTACATTATTTTTTCACTCGATTGACTTTTCTTTTTCGTTTTTATTTATCATCGGCGTACAAAAGTTATTAGCGAGCTTTATTGTTTCGGATGAATGACTATTAATAATGGGTTGAAATTATCCGATGCTTATGAAATAAGACATTAGTTTAACGTGATCTATCGAGTGTACAAAGATGAATATCGTTTTATAAATTATAATCGTATTTTAATAATAAATTAATAGGATAAATTTCATAATTCACGTTTATTATTGTTATTATTATATGCGATGTTTGTTTGAAATTCTAGACTCGAATCCATAATTTAATTCGCGTACGTTTTCTTTGTCGTTGTTTCAAATTACATTAATCTTTGCGTACAATATATTTCGATGCGTCAGTTATTATTATCATTTTATAATTTAACACAAAACATCGCGCGTTAATTTAATTATAATTTCTAGACGCAGAGGAGCGATTTTAGATTCTTTCGTTAAAACATTTCAATGATTCATATACAAAGTAATAACGATCGTCGAAACACAAATTACTTTGCCTTCCTTAAAATTCGCACGCTTAAGAAATGTAGAGCGTACGCGAATGAACATATAAAAGCTTTTCACTATGGCGAGAAAATTCCAGGTCGGTTAAAACCGAACGCAAAGCGGTGGTACAAAAAGAAAGTAAAACTCATAATACACAAACGATACGAACGCGTGTGCGACGGTATATACGTATGGTAATGTCATCCAAAACCGTCATCCTTAAAAAAATTGAAAAGCTCCTTTGGCCGACAGCCATTATCAATATGGATACGAAACACAAATAACACTCGCCGCAAATTTCACGCTCGACATACATCGTTAAATTGAATATATGTACGTATATATAAATATATACTATAACCTCTCAACGCGCAAACGATTTCGCGGCCTGTGAAAATACGCGTGAAAATACATTAAGGTATGCGAAAGAGAGAGAGAGAGAGAGAGAGAGCGGGCCAAAATCAATCGGTGGGTTATGTCTCGCGTGTGATTATTTATACGTACATATCGGGCGTTTAAAACGATCACTTTTACGAGGACCCAATCCGTGTTTCGGCTCGTTCGATTGTTGTTATTTGAGCAAAGATACGCGTTTATAGATTGGCTTTTTAGCAGCTTGTTAAACTTTCGTCTTATGGAAATATGTTTTTATTTGAGCAATTTTATAACGTTGATTTAAGTAATAGAAAATTTTGGTTAATTTATAGATTTCGATTATTGTAAATCAATCGAATTAAAGCTAAGAACATTTGAATTCAATATTTTCATTTCAATAACATATTTGTTCAAAAAATACAATTAATTTTGACATTTATAGTTTAAGACATTTAAGACGTCTATGTTTTTTCCATGGCAAATTTTAGTTTTAAATTTTACCGAGCTTTGAATATCTTTTTACAACTCATAAATTTTATACATAAGATGTTTAATTGTCTAAATATTTCAAATAAACAAATTAATGTTACTTTAGTGCAAAGCAACCTTTGATTTACAATGAAAGGATCGGTATATTTTGGTGCTGATAAATTATTATGAAAAAAATTATCATCTTTTGACATCAAAAGCAAATATTTTGTTCGAAAATTCAACTTTATGATACGTAGTTTTATTTATCCGCGTGTATTAGTAAACAAAATAATTAATAAATAAATAAGATTAAAAATGAGTTAAATTAAGCAAATTCAAATGAAACACGCTAAATATCAATTGCAATTAATAAAATTTTACTATTTATAAACGCGCATGCGAAAGCTGCTTAATATAAAAACTCGCTATAGATAGCAACAAAAATATTCCCTTATGACGATCATTAAAAGACGAAATAAAAACAAATTAATAAAAGCAATATCGAACTAAGTAACATTCTCGCAGACGCGTAAATAAACAGAACGAATGATTTTCGATGCGCGCGAAATAAACCTCACATACTTCGTCCAATGAGCAACTTACTCTCGTTTGCAAACTCGTAGAAATAAAAAGAACAAAAGAGAGAGAGAGACAGAGAGAAAAGAAAAATGTAAGGAACTGTTTCACCGTTTCGAGCTCTCGCTCAAATTGCAATTTCAACGTCAGACGGCGACTCTTTTATCCTTTTATTTTTATTCTTTTTTTTTTCCTTTCCCTTTATTTCTTTTCTTATTATTTTTTAAAGTTTCGTATGTATATCGCGCGCAGAATCGGATCATTATCTTAATGAAATCGATTACTATAATCAGGTGAAAAGTCGAACGTCATTTCTTTAAATTACGATTCAATGTGAAACGTCGATTGCCCGATGCTACTCTGTAATTGAATCTTATTTAGATTCGATCCCTTTTTATTTCTTTATTCGTTGAAATTTTAATTCGCGCACTGGTTAAACCCGATTTCCCTTTTTCTCTCATTTAAAGCAATAATCAACAAATGCATTTGTACGTGAAAGTAACTTTACTTTGCGAAACGAGTGAGTTTATTTTGTCTTTTTTTTTTCCAATCAATGCGATACGGCGAGTTTTTCTGCGAGGTTTGCATTCATTTTTTTCGTTATCGAAATAAACGTTTTCATTTTAAAACTCTTTTTTATTTTTATTTTTAAATGAAAACCATCGTAAATATTTGATGACTAAAAGAAAACGATATTGTTAAAGTAAAAATTATTAAATTTAAAACCTTATCTATCAATTGTATCAACGTTTGCTGTAAAATAAAAAAAAAAAAATTAATATCGTTAAGTCGACTGATTTTTATCAAGTTACAATGAAATAGTGGCAGTTCCATAAAAAAATAGAACGATGCTTGTCAAAATAAATATAAAAACTATGCAGTTTTTTGTTGTCGTTGAAGGATACGTATAAATTACTTAATTAATCAAAGAGATATCGATTACATTCATTGTATTTATAGAAGCATTTAAATTGCGCGATTTGAATTTTTCGTAACGAATTACTAAAAATAGCCGTTGTGTCTTTAATTTGTTAATAATATTGAACTAGGAAAAGTCTACGCATAGTCTACGCAGCTTAAAAATTATAAAATTATCTTCAATCTTTTCTATTTATTCCGAATGACTCTAAAAATTTTCATGTTAAAACCGTTTCATAAACAACCGACCGACATAATTCAACAAAGTAACATTTGGTTATATAGCCGTCTTGATTAAGCGTTAAATCCACATGGGATATATAGTACATTCATGTATATAGAGAGATAGCGTACATTGGGAATATCCTGACCGTTTGGTCCTTTGATTATTTGACCACCCGATACGCGCGTCTGGTTCGCTAAATTTATTTGCCATATATTCATATCGTTCGAACCGCTTAATTTTCAACCGTTACAGTAAATTTTCCACTTTTCCGCGAATATATAACGTCGAGCTTTTCGACTTCGTGTTTTTCTTCTCTCCTCGTTTTGGATAGAACTTATATATAGCATTGCGAGTCGTGAAAGCTGTTGAAAATGTAAGTTTCCTTTCGATTTTCGTTATTTGTTCTGCAGTTTTTGGGTCATTTCCGTGGCGCGTTTTGTTTGATTTTCATTCGCTTCTATCACGATGTATTATTATAAGTTTTTAAGTTCAGCATTAATTTAAATGCAAATTATACATTTTTTAAGATTTGTCTGAGAATTTTTTTTGATTATTATCGTAATTTATTTAGTTTTTCAACTCATCAACATTAGTTAATATTGAAATAATTTTTTTTTTATTTGCATAAAGTAATTAATTATTGTTACCTTTACGTAAATAAAAGCTTACACATAAACCTATCATTTTATTTTTGTTATTGCAATAAAAATTCATATTATTTTAAAACTTGAAGTTAAAATTTTAAATTTTATGTTTAGAATTTCGAAGCAATTAACGATTTCTAAATATAGACCGATATCTTTTTGATAATTTTCTAATAATAGATATTGCTTTTTTTTTAAAAAAAAAACACCGAGGAAACTTATTAGTCAATCTCACGATTAGATAATGAATACAAAAGTTCGATGAAAAAAATTTTCATTAAGTGCATTGTTTTTTTTTCTTTCTTTTCTTTTTTTTCTTTGTTTTCTTTGCCCTTACTGTATTTTGCTCTTGACGATTTAATGCGCTATTGATAAGACGCGATAATCAAAATAAAAAAAAAAAAAAGAGAGAGAGAGAGAGAGAAAAACAAAGAAACCAACGTGTGATCACGTTTTATTTTAACGTTTAACGTCAGATTAAGCTCTACATTGGCTTTGTAAAACGAAAAAGAAAAAGATTTTAATATTGTTCAGGAGATTGATGGGCGATTGACGCTCGGTAATTTGACAATTTTATGGTTTTAGTTTTTTGAAACTCAGCCAACTGTTTATGCCTATTTTGTTGCCGATTGGCTTTTCAAATGCGCTACTGCCAAAGTCGTATATTCGTTTGAATAATTTGAATATGATTATATAATACGATCGGGCAAACTGATGTATTTTGAACGTTTAAATTGCAACAAGATAATTTAAAATATTTGCCAAATTGCTCGATGAATAAGATGTAATTTTTGAATAGAATTAAGTATAAAAAATATCATAGTAATACAAAAACACTTAAATAATTAATCTCTTTATTAAAGCTTTGTATATTATATGAATAATTTAAGTGAATGAATCACATTTGATATATCATACTATGAATTAATTATCATCTTTCAAACAAAGAATTTTTCTAAAGTCATCTTTTACTTTTAAAACAAAAGACATTTATTTTTTATTTGTTCATCAGTTTTCATACATTTAATGTAACTTATAATACAATTTTACATTAACAAGAGACTGAATGATTTACAAAGTATTGAAAATAAGCGAAAATTCCATGAAAATTAATCATTTATCGAGTTGAGAAAAGTAACGAAACAAGCATTCATGAAATAAAACTCGTGCATAAAACATCAGCGTAAACAAAAAACCATTTTTCCAGACGATTATTGTGCATAAAACCGAGAGGGGGGAGGAGAAGGGAACGCGAAACTTTTTCTATAAATAGTTACAATGCTAATTTGGCCAAGAAGCCAAGCTCGCTAAACGACATTATCGAGCAAACGTTTAATTTCTCTCTTCTTAAAATGCGAAAAGAAAGCAACGCGTTTCGTGCGTATGTGTATGTCTTCCGCGAGATATAAAGAAAAATAAAGAAGAGAGAGGCCGCATAATTCCGTTCGATGGCGTGTATTTCGCCATTCAAACGATTTACACGCACACACGTATTCTCTTTCTCTCGAGCTTTCGGGCGCGCGTATTTGTCCAGCATGCTATAAATAGATCTCGCCGCGTTGATTTATGAATAAAAGCGTATACGAGAGATCGTTCGCGTGGGCCATAGCTTTCCTTTACGCCTTTATTTTCAAATCGTTCTCTGGTTCTTTCCTTTTTTTATAAGCGTGTATACCGTACGAATATAAAGATCGCGTTTTGTGATGGATATATACATATATATATATATATATGTGCGTCAAACCCACACTCCGTGCACGCGTCGACCGAGTACAGGTTTCTCGTAAGACGCATCGATGGACGCGTGTGCGTTCTGTCGGACAATTTGCGTATTGCGAGCACATGGACGGAATCGTTTGCCCTCTTGACTACGTGTAGATATGTAAGCGTTACGGTTGTCGGACATATATTTGTATTTATTCACAACGAATATATATATATGTATATGTATGTACATACATAGTATAACGTTTGCGTCTTCCTTCTTGTACGAGTATAGCTCGCGTTATCATTGTTTATACCACCGTTAACGAACGATTTATTATTATTAATTGTTATTTCTATTTACTTTTTTCTCAATTTTCATCCGTCGTCGAACAACATCTTTGCGTTCGATTTTTATTTACTACGAGTCGGCCGCTGTATGTTACTGAATCTCGTCTTGATTAAATATTTTTATGCATAATTATCCTTTTTGAATTTTTACGTAAGCTTAATGAATTATCTGCACATATATGGAGATAATTTGTTTTTTAATTCGCGATTCGATTAAATTAATTATAATTGATATTTTGTAAATAAATATTTAGCTCAGTTAAAGACACTCATATTCAATTTATAAAATAATTCTTCTAATAAAACGAATGTTTGTTTGATTCAATAAAATTAAAATTCATAATTTAAAAATTCTGAAACTGTTATGCTGTAAGAACATATTATAACTGGGCGCATTATATAAAGAACATATTATAACATATTATAAATCGGCCCTGAAAATTGAATTAGAGAGAAACGTGCGCACATTACTTGAAAATCGATCATCCTCCAAAGATAAGACAGGCCAATCGATCTCCCGAAATTTCCAAGAGCCTAGTTACTTAAAATTTACCTAAGAAGGGGGATATTGTTTTTAAAAAGAACCTCACCGAACCATGAAAATCAATTGAACTCGATAAAACTTCACCGCAGTCGCAATAAAAAAAAAAAAAAAAAAAATTAATTTCAATTTTCAAAAGTATCATGCCTCATAGTCAAGGAAATTTTTCGAACTATACTTACCAGCAACATTTTTATCGTTTCACTATAAAAAGATAACCATTAATTAAACATCATATATTAAATTTTGAAAATCTCTCAAAAAATAAATTTTAAAAACACCTTATAAAATTAAATTTAAAAACGATTTATGGCCATTCGCGGTATTAGCTCGGCATTATTTTTAGCCCATACGCAACAAGTATTTTGATAACTCGTCGTTATCGGATAAGATAAGCGAAGCAATAGATCGTCGTTGAACTATATGTAAATTATTTTACTTTTTTTTTTTTTTTTTTTTTTTTTTTTTTTTTATTTATTTATTTTTTACGGCAAATTTTAAGGTCAACGAGTAATCGTATGATATTGTCACTCTATGAAAGTTACTTTTCGACGTCTTAAATCGATGCACTTTTATAAATTAATCATTTCGACCATGTATAAATGTTAATCGTTGAATAATTTATTTTAACGGTGCAGTGTACTATGTTTAGCCCGAGATGTAAAGTTTTTAGATGCGTTATTTATTATTCGCTCGATGTACCGAGTTGATTACTGTTATGTATTTATTAATATATTATATACATATATATATATACATATATATAATTAACGCTAACGTTTCGTGTCTTAATTAATTTTAAATTATACAATAAATAACAGTCATTATAAAACGTTTAATTTTAAATGCATACAACTTTGAAAAATTATTCAAATATATACTTTTATTACATAAATCTTAATCACTTATATCTTGCTATTTTTATCAATTCAATGTTTTGTAAAAAAAAAAAAAACATGAAAATTGATGCGTTTATTGTCTCTGTAAATTAAAAAAATTTTATCTTTATAAATAAAATTTTTTATCTTTACTCGACATGTCATTACTTTGCTCTCTTTTTCCCCTTTGACTCGGATAAACGATCTCGAGTACGTCGCTACAGCTTCGCTAATAATTGTCATCAACAGTAACGACGTACTTAACGATTCGTGATGTTCAACGTAGGGTCACGATAATCGTGAAATCTTCTAATGATGTTATTTTTCGATTACTTTTTGTGTCTTACATTCGGTCTTTATATGATTTTGATGAAATTATTTTTCTGCAAACGCAATCGTAAAACATTTAAAATTTTTTTAAATTAAACAAAAATTGATTGTTATTTTCACGAAAATTGTGTGAAAAACAAAAATCAAACGTAAAAATATAATTAAGGATGATTTTAAATCGACGATTATAATCAAGTTAAGCGAAATTTATTCAAAATTCGTTAAACTCCATATATTAATCTTAGAGTGTGGGTAAAGCACGGTCAAATTATTCCCCGGAAATATGTGATTTGCATGCATAATTCAAAAGCAGGTGCATCAAACTTTAATTTAGTTCGGAACACTCTGAGAGAGACAGAGCTAAACGTAAAAGCGATGTAGCCCGATATAAACTGCCGATAACAAACCAAGACGTTAATAGCTGCAATTTATAAACTCCCTATCGATCCTAATTATGTTAAAATAAACTTATTATTTATCTAAATGATGCGCGTTTATTTATAAACATAATAATTTATTCTTTAAACATTTTAAAATCCGTGAAATTTTTTTCACCATAATATTAAAAAAAAAACTTCCCATTAAGTAAATCTCACATCGCGACAACTTTTAACAAATGATTATCTCAAACGACTCGAGCAATCTCGGGCCGTTGCCGTACAAACTTCTCTCGTTCGTCCTTTGCCTTTCCTCTCATATAAATACATATATATTGTTTTTTTTTTTCTTTTTTTTTTTTTTTTTTTTTTAATCTTCGTATTTTCGTCATCTTTACAAAACTCTCCGGCGTGCTACATGAAGCGTTCTTCTTCTCCTCTCACGATTCGTAGTTACTGCTATCCTTTGAAGCCGAAATGAGGTACAATCTTTTTTTTTTTTTTTTTTTTTTTTTTTCTTCAAATAAAAGAATACGCCGGTGATTGTAATCAACTTACGGATTGCGCGTATATGCAATATACGAAAATTTTTTCGTAGACTTCGTGCTCGATCAACCCACGGCAATGATCGCCTTTGGCGCATTATAATTTTTCCATATCCGCTAAGACTTATATGTATCGCGCAGCTTTTCGCTGTAAATTAAGTTAAACGAGTTATTTATGCGTATAAGTACGTATATACATTAATACGTGCGTTGTTTCACGTTACGCGATGCCAATCTCTTTTGCGTTTGCTTCTCGTACGGAGATGGATACTGTAATTTTCATGTCATGAAAGCAAATGAAGTCTTTTTTTTCTTCAACCGACAATCGAGAGATTTCGTGATGAGGTAAATGAGCTATTTATTTGTTGAGATCAAAATTTCATTTTTTTTTTTTTTTTTTCTTTTTATTTTCGATATTTTTAGCGCATTGAAATGTTATTATATATTGTCCTTATATGTACAATGTGGCAATATAAAAAAATATAATTACAATATTCTTTTTTTTTTTTTTTTATTAATCATTGAGTTAATTTACAAGCATTATTTTCATCATTTTCAATTTTCAAACTAATTGCGGCCAATAAATTCAGTTTTACAACTTGTTGAAGACTTTATTACACTTCGTATTTTAATAGATCGTGCTTTAATTTATTGCAAATTACTTCCTTTTCTTGTTGATTCTGCATAATTATCATATAAATATTCAAAAGTAAGTCACATCAGCATATTTATTTATTATACCTAGAGGCCTCGATTAATTCGTTAAATTTCCTAGAAATCGAAAAAAAAAAAAAAAAAAAAATTCATATGTAATAAAACTGATTATATCGAGCTTAGAAATAATCACTACAATTGAAAGCTTTAATTTTAATATCAAAAATTAACTTTTGAACAATTGATTTTCCACAATCTCGTATAAGTAGGAATAATATGGCGTAGTCGAAACAATAAACACATTATCAAGCGTTCAATATTACATCTACTTAATTACATTTATTTACATTAACGAAAAATAATCGAATTGCAAATGTGAGCAAATAATTTCCGTGGCAAATCGACAACTACATTCACGTATAGAATCTCTAGCAAATACCGAGAAGAGAGAAAGAGAGAGAATAAAATAGAGAAAAAGATATCAGTATGCGGTCGCCGCGATTCTATCGTATGAACTTACGTTATTCAGAATCACCAAATTCATTTGTGTAACCACATAGAGACTATACCACGAGTCGGGAATGAAACCTGCGGCAATATGGGAACAAAGCCCCGCTACGGAATTGTTTTTTTATCTTATTATTTTCGTTCTACCTACTCTCCGTTTCTCTCTCGCCGCCTTATTTTATTCCTCCGCATATAACGCCAAAGATATTCTTTCTCCACGTATACACATATACATATAAACTATCGTCTGTATTTATCTAAAATTTTTCACACGCGGATATATTGCGCGGAATGGTTTGCGCAAAGAAGTTAAATCATTAACATTTTTGTTTTTATTCTTAAATATATATATATATAAGTATTTTTTTTTTCATTCTTTTGTGTGAGTGTTCCTAAAGGCTTTTTATATTTTATATAAGTGAACGTATCGATTTTTGTTGACTTGTTAAATATTATTTTTCCCGATGAAATATTAAATTCTATCTCTATGTAAATATTTGGCCAGTTTTAGAAGCCAGTTTAGTAAGTCGAATGAGTTATCTTGGAATAATTAAATATTATTATAAAAAATAATAAAGTGTTTGTTTTATAGTTATTTTTTTTCTTGTGAATTTCAATACTTTACATTAAATTTTGATAATTATTTAATTTTAAAAATAACTAAGTTATTTTTAGTTGTATCTTTTATAAAACTTTTTTATAGAAGCTTTGTGATTATTTATTGGTTAAAAAAAAAAATTTGTCTTAATTGGAATTTGTTTTTCTATACACTTAACGAAATTTTTTCCTCGTATTAAAAATAATAATAAAACATTTGTTTGTGCACTTTATCGCTATTAAATTGAAGGAAATTTTTCTTTTTTAATTTACGATCTTAACAATCAGACTTACCGATTATCATATAAATTAAAGGTTCTATTTTTAAACTATTTTTCTCGACTTTATTTTCAAAACCTTTTGCACGTGTGACGAAAATATTTTCCTACTACATATGATTAATATTCCTTTTTGTCAAACACAAAAAGTTGCCTAAAAGAAAAACAAATATTTTGTTTACAGGGTTATTTTTCGTTATCTCTTCAATTAAAATTTCAAATGAGATTTCCAAAGCACGCATTGCAAGGGTAATCGTAAGCTTAGATATAATCGTGAGCCGACGCTTTCGGTAAAATTTTATGAAAATGTAAAAAACCTTTATAATTAAATCTTTAAACAATGGCATAATACTATACGAACGATAAAATATAACATGAACATTTAAGTCGCGTAAGAAAATAGTTAAAAGTACTTGCGCTAGATCATTCCCACAAATACACATACACGGGCACATAATGACATCATCCGTTGACGTGAGCGGGGCTCCCGCGCATAACCATAAACCTGCGCTCGCACAATGCAAACACTCGAATTTACGATCCGCAAATCGATTTTCAAGAACTCCGCTGCTCCGCGAAAAAGAAAAAAGAGTAAGGGAGTTAAAGAGAGAGCGAGATGGAAAGTATGTGTGTATGTATACATATGCACGTAGAAGCGAGTGCAGAAGAAGAAACGAGGAGGATGTAGGCATTTATGTGGAGGGCAAGAGAGAGAGAGCCGAAGACAAGATATATATAAAGCCGAGGAGGTACAATCGACGCATAAACAATGAAAAGACAATCCAGAGGGACTCTCGATTTTCTTTTTTTTTTTTTTTTTACGTAGCGCGCGGAGAGAGAGAGAGAGACTCTTTCCCTCTCGCTAACTTGTATTCTTTTTTCGCGAAAGCGAGCGCGCACATTATTTCAAAAATTATTGGCGCCCTGAGTATTTGGAAAATGCCGTAGTTGAAGTGCTTCTTTGGGCCTTATAAATATATTCCTTTGTTCGGTTATCTCTTTGATCTTTCGCCGGTTTTAGCGCGCACGTACTCGCGTAGCTTGCTGAATTAATTTGATTCGCGTGTGTTTTAAAATGTTATTAATCTAATACTTTTAATGGTTTTATTTTTCTCTCTTGATTGAAATAAAGAAAAAAAAAAATTACTTAAGTTATTTATTCAAAAATTTTTATTTACAATCATAGAAGCATTTTTTTATTTTACAAAAAGAATTTAAGAATAAATTAACGTTGACTTACACCAGGTATTTAATTAAAAAATATTGAAAAAAAAATTATTTGTAGATTAAGAAATGAAAATAAAAAGGTTCTTAATTTGATTGTTAAGATAATTTAGAAAATATACTTTTAAGTTAAATTTGTTGCCATTGTGTACAATAATTTAAATTCACATAGTCAGAATTAAAAACTTTTCACATTTATTTTATATGAATCAAATTGCTTGACATACGCTACAACTTTCATTTTTGTTCTTCAAATATTATTAAAAATAAAACAAAAAATTGAAGAATTAAATTGTACCAATCGAATTTTTTTTTCGAGTATAAAAATACGTAGGTATACTGATATAGTGTACATTTTACAAAAACAACCTTACATGTTTAGCATACTTAAATATATATCATAATACGACAATATAACTAAAACATTCCATTCTCCATCCAAATATCCTTACTCTATGCGCACGTGCACACACACATACACAGAGACAAACAACACAAAGCAGAGTTACAGTAGTATACACACGAACAAGAAAATACTATCGCATACTCCTTACCGGTCTCTCAAGTCTCTCTCTCTCTCTCTCTCTCTCTCTCTCTTTCTCTCTCTTTCTCTCTCTTTCTCTCACGGTTACGTTCACTCCGGGAGTCGCGCGCGAGCCGAGCGAACGTTATTCTCGGCCCGTGCTCGTCTATATTTAGACTACGCAAAAGAACGAGAGAAAAAGTAAGAGAGAGAGACCACCTTGAGCGAACGAGTAGATTCGCCACCGCTCGGTGAGAGCGCGCTTGTGTATACAGGTATATATACATGTATGTATACTGATCGCGATCCCGCGCACACGTGTCTAGATCGTATGCGTGTACACATGACACCGCAGGGCGATTACTTATACATATATATATACACTACTATGATAAAAAAGTAAGACCAATTTTCAATTTAAATTTCGCGGGTTTATCGATTTGACGAAACTTTTTTTTTAAGTTGGTAGCACTGTGAGAGACATATGTGTCAAATTTCATGTCAATATATTCATAAGTTTGCAAGTGACGCTCGTTTTTGTGAACATTTAAAAGTGATTTAGGCGATTTTTATAATGTCAGATTTTAGTGAGCAAAGAAGTTGTATTAAATTTTGTTTTCGGAATGAAATTTCTTGTGCAGAAACGTTCAGAAGGCCTTCGGTGAGCAGACTTTGTCGGAAAGAAATGTTTACAAGTAGTACAAACAGTTCAAAGAAGACAGAGACAGCGTTGAAGACAAAGAGCGTCCAGGACGACCAGCGACATCAACTAATGAGAAACACATCAAAGAAATCAAAAACCTTGTGCTCAAAGATCGTCGGTTAACAATTAAAGACCTTGTTGATACTGTTAGCATTTTATTTGGATCGATTCAAGCACTTTTGAAAGATCATTTGGGTCTCAAACGCGTCAAATCTCGATTGATTCCAAAAACACTCAATTTTTTTTAAAAAGAGCGTCGTGTTGATGCGTCTGAAGAGATGCTGATTCTGAATACCAGAACGTCATGGAGCGCATTATTACAGGAGATAAGACATGGATCTATGCCTACGATCCAGAAACAACAGATCAATCGAGCGCATATCGTGCCAAAGATGAAGCAAGACCAAAAGAATCACGTCAAAGTTGTTCAAAAATCAAGTCATGTTGACAGTTTTCTTCGATTATCGTTGTGCATTCAAAATTTCTTCCGCCGGGCCTAATTGTTAACAAAGAATATTATTTGAGTGTTATGCGTCGTTTGTGTGAAGCTATTCGCAAAAAGAGGCCGGAATTGTTGCAAGACAACTCATGATTTTTGCATCACGATAATGCTCCGTCTCACACCGCATTCATTATTCGCGACTTTTTGGCTAAAAATTCAAGTTATATCGTTCCACAACCACCGTATTAGCCTAATTTAGCGCCGTGTGATTTCTGGCTGTTCAATTAACTCAAAAGACCACTCCGGGGACATCGTTTTGACTCGATTGAGGAGGTTAAATGTGAATCGCTGCGTCAATTGAAGGCAATTCCGAAAAAAGACTTTTCTGACTGTTTCAAGGATGAGAAAAAACATTGGCATAAGTGTATTGTGTCGGGCGGTAACTACTTTGAAGGCAACGAAATAGATTTAAAAGAATGAATAAAGAATTTAAAAAAAAAAAAAAATTGGTCTTTTTTTTATCATAGTAGTATATATATATATATAAAGAGAGAGAGAGAGAGAGAGAGAGGGGGGAGGAGAGAGAGAAAGAAAAGCGAGAAAAAAAAAGAAAAGAAGAAAGGAGAAAGAGAGCTGTATAGGAAAGGGTTGTGCAACGCCCGCATGCATTGTCCGAAAAAAAAAGGAGTAACTCTTCATCTTCGTTTTTCTTCTTTTTACATTCGTTCTTATTCTTCTTCTGCTTCTTCATCCTCAGGCTATTGTTTGACCGGTTCCTCATCTTTCTTTCTCCCTCTTCCTTGCGTTCTCGATTTTCTACTCTCCCCAGGAGAGTGTCTACTGCCCCTCTTTTTTTCCTGTTATTTTCCGCGCGTCTCTCTCTCTCTCTCTCTCTCATCTGGGCACTATCGCGTTTGCGTAAGTGTATACTTGTAACTCTTATGAGAGTTTATTACCGTAAGACAAATTTGTAGGGGGAGCAAATAGATTGGTTAAATTAAAGAGATCGTCGATTTTGTTCGTTGAAAAATTTGAGCGATATTTTTTCTCTATTTTTTATAAAGCGGTGAAACTTATAAAAGGAAAAGTTATCTTATACCAACTACAACGTCTACTCACCGATGACACTATTATTACAATACACGTATCGTTTCTCTTTACGTTCTATTAATATCCTAAACTCAATCGTTGATTTTACCATTAAATAAACAATCTTATCGTTTTTCACAAGATACGGCTCCTAAAAAAAAAAGAAAATTAATAATAACAATAATAATAATAATAATAATAATAATAATCTCAGCAGGAAGCGTTCATCGAGAGCGATAATAGCCTTTGTCAAGAACCAGGATTATGCTCTCATACTAATCTCTAAGATTTTAGTCCCTATAGAAGCGCACGTTCCTCTCTTTCAAATTCATTTTAAAAGACCTTGACTTATTCACTTCAAACGATAGATTATTTATACAGCTTAAAGAATCAAAATACATTTACAGCCGGTACATAGTCGCGCTCTCGGTGAGTGAAACAAGATGAGAATACATCGAACTCGTATGACGTGTATATGTTTATTATGTATGAATGTCGCGCGACGCTCATATTCGTAACATAAAAGATGCGCTTAAAATTCTTTCGTGATTCCTTTTTTCTTTTTTTTTTTTTTTTTTTTTCATTTTTTTTTTCTCCTCGCTCTTTAACCCGATTCATCGTGTCTATTTCGTTCGCCTTTTAAAATCTCGCGTCGGTAGTTTTCTCGATCCCCTTTCAAGTCGAAATAACGAATGGACGTTTCTGGCCGGTATAATTTATATACTTTATCGAAGTAGTTTTTCGTTGCCAGTTCAAAGTGAAAGAATCGAAAATGTTCGTCGATATAAATTAAACTACACGTCGATACCATATATCAATGAAATTTATCGTTGAATAACTTTAATCGATAATTTACGTTTAACGATGATTTTAAAGTTATTTTTACACGAAAGCTCGACAGTTGTATTTAAAATCTATATATAATACAATATAAATGTATTAAAATATATATAATAAGTATATAAATTTAAACTTACAAGCGGAGGCAATAGTTTGATAAAAAACAAATTGGCGCACGAAATGAGATTATCATCATGTATTATCGAAATCCTTTTGCTGCATATCTTTATCGTATATGTATATATCATCATAAAGTTTTAACGATTTACTATATTATTAATTACCTTGAAGCACGTTTTAATTAACTCATTAATCGATTGAAATGTTTTTACGCGAAACTTTGAAATAAGAAAATGTTTTTTTATTATTTTTTTTTTTTTTTTTTATAAAAAGCACAGGCAATATAACGTCTATAAAAATTCTTCACCTTTTTTTTTTCTCGTAATTACGAATTAAAAAATTCGGTATAAATATAAAAAAGCGCGCCGAGGAAAATAAACGACAGCGACGTCGATCGAAGAACAAAGAAAAACAGTTTAAAACTCGGAGACAAGCAACAGGTGTCAAGTCCGAAGCGCGCATACTCCGACGAAAAGCTTTAAAAAACTTCTTCCTCGCCGAAGCGGAAATAAAACGAGCGCTCGATCGAGCATCGATTGATTTTTCTTCGCTTTTATTACATATGTTTTTATTACATATGTTAACGTCGTTTTCTCTACAAGATTTTGAAAAATCTTGATGTAGCTTGGTAAAACTATAGAGTTGAGAATTCATAAAGACGTTGTTAAATTTTCACTTTTAATTTTTATAAATTAAATTCTTGTAAATTAAAATGTTTAAAGTAAAATTGATCGTATGAAAGTGAAATCCAATCGTGTCTGCAACAAGATACGCGCGAGTGTATTTTTGTTTTTTTATTTTTTTTTTTTTTGCACTTAATGTCCTGTCGCATCGTTAAAACATTTCCAAAGTGTAATTAAATAAATTAAATAAGAAACTAACGAACAAAAAAAAAATTAGTCATTCGCGTGCATTCTTTCGTATTTTTTCGACAAAATAACTACCTTAAATACGCGACAGATTGCGCAATTTTCCAAGACGACAATGTCGCGCGACGCGATACCGCGAAACGAAAGAAATTAAAAATAAAAGAAAAAAAAAATGCACGCGTCGAGTGCACGAGCTTGAAAAGGCAAAAAAAAATAAAAGAGCGCAAATTACAGGTGCACAATAGTAGCTATAGCATTTAAAGGGTTTAAAAGAAAGAAAGAAAGGAAAAACTATAAAATTGACCATAAGCCGATACATATTCGGAAATCCAAAATGAGACGGGAATTTTCGAATAATGCCTATAAGCAAAATTCGCTGAGAAAAACCGTAATCGCGTCGTTTGTCCGGATTAATTTCGTTCTCGCTCGTTCTCGGCAACGAGACGACGAAAGCCGCTCGCGCGATATGTGAACGCGGACAAATCGAGGCCGTGGTTATTGCTAATTTTAAACGAGACGAAAGCGACATTGTCATTACTCGACCTTATCTCACTCTCTCTTCCCCGCCCGCGCAAACGATTAAATTTGGATAAATTTTTTCCTTTTTTTTTTTTTTTTTTCTTTTTTTTTTTCTTTTTCAAATGTTGAAATGCTAACGCGTTATTGCGATTTCTTATTTGATTATTTATGCAAATTTTTAAATATTTTCATAATGTATTATTTTTTATTTATTTATTTATTTATTTATTATCAATAGGAAATCTATTTTTAATATTATCGTGTATTAAAAAAAAAAAAAAAAAAAAAAAAAAAATGCATAGAATATTGTAAATTATAATTCAGACTATTTCAAAACGATCAAAAATTAAAAAATTAACAGCAGTAATTCAAATATACGAGAAAAAAAAGGATTAATCTTTGTTGTATAATTTTTTATTCTAAAAATATATTCTTATACAATAAACTCGTTGCTATAGATACAATATCGCTTAGAAATACCTTTTAATGAAAAGAGCGAACGAGTAAGTTAAACACCGAAATAATCGTTTTAATCGGCAAAACAAACAATTTTATCTCGCATGCCGAGACCCTCGCATGCTTTTAATTTATAAACTCGTGGAAGCCTTTATTTCGAGGCATTGAGACTAAAAGTAAAAAAAGATCTTTCGTTTCGTCATTACGAGCGCACCGATCTTTTTTAAAAATTTGCAGGAATTTTGTTCTTGTTTACATTTTGAACTATATATATATATATATATATATATATATATATATATATATATATATACACGGTTCGTATCTCTAATAAATCATTCGAATTATTAAAATATACGTATTTTTTTTTTTTTTTTTTCATACTTGACTGATGATGAATTTTCCGTAAGGTATGCGCATATATTATAGCTAATAATAAATTTTATGTATGAGATAATTAAAATCTATATTGGTTTATAATATATAAAAACGCTGAAAAATATAGAATTATTCTTTAAAGTGAGTAAGCAAAAAAAATGCATAATTAATTGTTACGTTTATACTATGCATTACTATGACGTCATTACTCGTTATATAATTTTATTAATTTACCGCGATTGAAAAGAACAAAAAAATTACGCGAAACAATTATAATTTTGCAACACTACTGCATTCTTATTTATCACATTTTCGAATCAATCACCAATCCTGCAAATCTTATGTCTCTCCCTTTCTTTATCTCTCTCCATCAACAATCTTAATTAATCAATCCATTATATTAAATCGTGGCAAAATCGCTTTAAACAAAATTTCCTCGCGTAAACGGATGTGCTCGACGTAGAAACGAAAAAAAAAACGAAGAAGAAAAAATTCAAGAGTAATGTCGAAAAATAAAATTTGCAAAAAAGAAACGCCGCACCGACTGAAATAAAAAGGTGCGCGCGAAAGAGACGAAAGGGAGAGAGAGAGAGAGAGAGAGAGAGAGAGAGAGAGAGAGAGAGAGAGAGTGAGAGAGAGTGAGAGAGAGAGAGAAGATGGGAGAAAATAAGAATAAGAACGCGCGGCGCATCGGCCACAAAAGCGTCGACGCAGCGGCGCCCTGCGCACTTTTTACCTCGGCTTCCCCTTATCTCTTTCTTTTCTTTTGCTGCATCTATATATAGCACACTATATTTGCTCTCTCTCTCTCTCTCTCTCTCTTTCTCTCTTTCTTTCTCCCTTGCTTCTACACTGATTACCGAATATATGTATACATAACATATCTGCGGATGTGTGAGAAAGTGAAAGAATAACGTAAAAAAAGAGACACACGTCAGCTCTGTATAGCCAATATTTGCTGACGATGACGTTTCTGCAACATAATCCAAACTGGCAATGATAGATTTTGAAAACGCGAAGAAGCGAATTTGCAATTGTTCTCGCATATACACTGATATTATATTTATATAGATTCTAATTTATATCTTAATGAATAAACGGAGTTTTATACATCGAATCTTTTTCGTTTTGTTAAATTATACTGTCGCTCTTTGTACTAAAGTTTCGTATTTATTGTAACGAATTTCATTTCTCGCATCATTTGCTCATGTGCTCACATTTTATGATAGCTCACTTCTTAAAAGAAAAATGAGGTGAAAGTTTGTCATCGTTTAATTTTCGAAAGATATCGTTACATTTGAAAGAAAAAAAAAAAAACAATATTTTAATGAAACAGGCTTATGTTTTTCTTAATTAACGTCTCTTGTATAACTAAATTTTATGAACTTTATGCGCTAAACCATAAAAATTATTTGCTTAATCATTATTTTTTCAAGTATAATTTTTCTAAATCATCTAAAACGTAGGTTTTACATTTTATTAAATTTTTTATATTAAAATATTTTAATTTCGGTTGAACGATTTTTTTTTTTCATCGAGATAAAAAAATAATGTAAATATTTGTTTTTTTTTTTTTTTCGATTATAAAAAGATGACAGTGGTAATTACGTTGGCTGATTTATCATATATTACGTCACGTTTTTTCTCAAAATTAACAATTTTAAATTCAAATAAGGAAATACATCAACCTTACAAAATTTCCTAAACGGTCGACTAATTATTTTATTTTTATTTCGTAAGTATATATCGGGAAAATTAACATTTTTTTTTCATTTCGTTCCACTATCAATTAGATTAGTTTATTAATAACTCGCAGGACTAATGCTAATTTAAATTATCGCATGTTTTCAAAACGCTTTAAATATTCATTACATCATTTCGATATAAAGCAATAATTTTTGGTTAAAAATAAACTAATAAAACTTACACGCGATGGTAGAATAACTCAAAATTGCAAAACGTCAAATCAGCGCCCGATAATTAAAAAATAACAACCGGGCCATAAAAGAACAATAAAAAAAAAAGGAAAAAAAAAGAAAAAAAAAAGGAAAAAAAAAACGAACGCCACCACCACGTACAACAATAAAGGAAAAAAAAATCAATCGAAAATTCATGCTACGTTAAAACAAAAAGAAAGAAAAAGAAAAAAAGAGCTACAGTCTCATAGTGGGCTATAAATTACCAACCCACAAAATATCAACTCACGCGTCGTGCAAAATCTATTTTTAGAACCAAACTCGCTCTCCGGAGCGGCTTCTTCCTTTTCTTTCTCTCTCTCTCTCTCTCTCTGTTTCTTTCCTCGTTCCTTCCTCCTTCTCCTTTACGCCATAAAATTCATCCTTAAAAAAAAGAGAGGAAGAAAGGGGAAGAGAGAGAGAGAGGGAAAGAGAAAAAAGCGAATAAGAAAGATCCCTATAACCCTTTTCTCATCCTGCCGGCGCGCATCCTTCCCACCGACTCTCTCTCTCTCTTTCTCTCTCACGTTGCTTCTTTCTTTTTTTACTACGGCTCCTCAACGGCGGCATCGAAGCACACACACACGCGTGCGCGTGAGCGCGCTTGCGCTTCTTTATTCCACCGTCGAGTTTGACTGTATTTTTAAGTCGATGATGCGTGAGATGTTTATATATATATATGCGTCGAAGAAAAAAAAATTAAAAACGCTTTCTTTTTTTTTCTCTCTCTCTCTCTCTCTCTCTTCATCTCGCGAGCGCGCGCATGTGTTAATTAAAAATTGAAAATGGGTTTTCGGGTTACGTCAAGGTTCGAGTTTATTTTGAATGTTGCGCGATGCAGTAGTTTTTGTAATGCTGGAATAGAGATTTTTTTTTTTTTTTTTACGTTATTTAGTGTTTCATATGCGTGAAAGTTATCGTCGTTGATGATCTTAAATCATTTGTTGGCGATAATGGTATAGATTAGTAAGAGAAGAAAAATGCAAAACAAACGATTTAAAGTCTATTTTTGAAAATTGCTTAAAGAAAACTCGTTAGAAAGTTTTCTGGTTAGAAAGTTTTTATTCAAATTCATAAGTTACCATCTGAGTGGAAGGTGAAATTTCATTATTTTAAGTACTACAGTAATTAAGAATAAATTATATTATCATAAATTATGCACTGACGTTTCAATCGGATTAAAAAAATGTAATAAAAATTTATCGTTTAAACTAAAAATAATATTTTATCGCGTTATCAAAAAAAAAAATAAATAAAAAAATAATCTGTCTATTATTTTTTCTACTCACTGTCCAAAGCTATTTTTATATAATTTATTCTTAAATGTTTTGACGTCTCTAATTTAAGACCTATACTCGTACGCTACTTATGTGTTTATTTAACGTTATTTTTTTGTTAATTAATAAATGCTTAAAAAATCTTTCTACTAGACCGTTTAGAGTTTAGTTGAGGTATAGCATATTTTCAACGACTGCTTTTTTTTCCTTAAAATTGTTCATGCAAAACATACAATCGTTAAATTTATTTTATTAACAAGCATTTCGTTACCTTGTTTATCGACGTTGAGACAAAAACCAATTTATACTTTTATTAAACAAAGAAAAAAATATAATTTTTTTAAAAATCATCGTCAACAATTATCATCGATATAAAAATAATAGATTAAAATCACATTGTAAAATCAATGATATATATATATATATATATATACACACATATACATAAATTTAAGAATTAACGTTAAAAATATCCGTTTACACGATTACAGAAATGCTCGGACTACAAGGCATCGAACGTCAACACATTCGCCCGTACGGAGCCGCCTGATACTCAGGTGACGAAATCGGTGATAGCGTTGCTGCTGCATTACAGTTGGAACAAATTCAGCATAATAGCGGAGAAGCCATGGTCGACGGTTGCGAAATCCCTTCAGCATCAGGCGGGCAAGAACAATCTCACCATCAATCATTTCCTCAGCGTCGAGGATAGACACGTCTGCTGCGAGGATAGGCTACCCTGCTGTCAAGGTGGCGGCTGGTTTCCCATTATTCAGGATACCAAGAATATGACTCGAAGTGAGCTTTTACCCTCCCTTCCCCCTTTTTTTTTTTTTTTTTTTTTTTTTACTAGTTTATTGTTTCTCCTTTTTGTATCTTGCATTGGACAAACGCATTTTATTTATAACAATTTATTAAAAATTATTTATTACCGAAGATGAAATATATATTTAAAAACCGTATACAATGTGCGTAACCGTACCTCAAAACAGACGTCAATTCCATTCAGCCTATTCCATAAATTTCCGTTGATTCACCACATGCATCTTATCTACTAATTGTATTTACAATGCTAATCGTATCTACTTACATTCTCGATGATAATTTCATTTTTTTTTTCTTTCTCTTTCTTTTTTTTTTTTTTTTTTTTTTTTATTTTCCTTCAACATTTCTATTTTTCTTATCTGATAATTCCATTCGCTAGAAAAAGAAAGAAAAAAATCTTAATCTTCGACACTCGACTTAAATCCTTTTATGTAAGTAATTTCATTTAGATTTATTTGATTGTTGTTTATTTGATAAGGATTTTGACGATCGTTGATTGTCTCGCTCAATTAAATCCAACGTAACGGTGACAAGCCGATGGCATCGAATGAAATATTACCTTCTCTCGATTTGAAAATAGCGCCCCGGTAATCGCGAAAAAATTCCTCTTTAAATTGAGCTTTAATTTTGTTTTTTGCTTTATTTATTTATTAACCAGTTTAGTAAACGAAAAAAAAAAACGATCGTAATAAGCATCATAAAATACCAATGTATTAATAAATATGCCGACGAAGGGTTAAACATCACGATTTTATTTATGTTTCAGTTTATATATTTCTTGGGACCCCTATATCTCTCATTGAATTTATGAACGCCATGCAAAATCAAAGGCTTCTTGATAACGGCCAGTACATGGTAATATACGTGGACATGATGACGTATACGCCGAAGGAAGCAATGAAGTACTTATGGAGTTAGTATACATAACTTATGCGTATCAAAATCGACTTGTTTCTATAAAAAAAAAAAAATATCATGTAGTTTACTAAAAATCAAATTATTATCTAAATAATTCGACTTTACATAAAAAAAAAAATTAAATTAATAATTTGAATAATTACTTCATACTCTTGAAATACCTCGACGAACGAATTGTTATCTTTGGCATGTAATTTTGTTTTGTTTTTTTTCTTTTAAACGAGTTACAAATAAGATAATATAACGTAAGATAAAGGAGATAATAATCGGTAACGATTGATTACCATTTCGATTTACAGAACCCGAGCACTACGCCAACTTGAGAGATTGCCAAGATCCAAAGGACAAGGACTTTCTTAAGAGAGCTCGATCCCTCATGGTGGTGGCGTCGACGCCGCCTACGCAAAATTACGAGGAATTCACGCAGAAGGTCCGCGATTACAGCAGCAAGGAGCCCTTCAATTTTCCTGTCCCCGAGCGCTTTCTTCTTGATAAATTCGAAAAAGTTCGTAATTAATTAATGTTACGATCCTCGATCGTTCACGCTGCTTTAATATTTTTATGTAACGATCTTTCTTTTAATGAATTTGTAAAAAAAAAAAAAATGACGATGCAACATCAATTATTTTTCATGTACAATAATAGATGAATTTTATTAGGAAGATTCAAAATTTAAATTATTAACGTTTTTAATCAAAGCCGATTGATTTTTAAATAATGTAACATCACAATTTACAATCAGAGTACATATCCATTATATTGGATAGTCTCAAAAGTATTGAGCCTTTTTTTGTCATTTTTCGATTGAATATTTCTTTTATTTAAAATGGATTTTATTTAAGTACATATTGTCCATTATTATCTATGACCTTTTGCCATTTTTTGGGTAGAGCCATTATTCCATCTGTGTAGAACTTCTGTGGTTTATCGTCGAAAAACTTGGCCAAGTGATTTTCACAGTCCCTTTTTGAAGTGAATTTCTTTTCATTAAGGAAGTTTTGCAGAGACCGAAACAAATGGTAGTCTGATGGTGCAAGGCCTGGACTATATGGTGGATGCATCAAAACTTCCCAGCCAAGCTCTGTCAATTTTTGCCGGGTCATCAAAGATGTGTGTGGTCTGGCATTGTCATGATGGAAGACAGCGCCCTTTCTATTGATCAATTCTGGCCGGTTTTTTTGAATTGCTTGTTGCAATCTGGTTAATTGCTGACAGTACAGAGCCGAATTGAGTGTTTGGCTAGGTTTTAGCACCTCATGATAAACAATTCCCTTCCAATCCCACCATACACACAGCATAACCTTATTTGGTGTCAATCCTGGCTTTGAAGTCGTTTGTGATGATTCACCTTTTTTTGACCATGATCTTTTTCGAACGACATTCTCGTATCTTACCCATTTTTCATCGCCCGTAATAATTTGCTTCAAAAATGGCTCGATTTCGTTGCGTTTTATTAGCATTTCGCAAATGGAAATTCGGTCGATCAAATTTTTTTGTGTTAATTCATGCGGCACCCAAACGTCGAGCTTCTTTGTGTATCCAGCCTTACGCAAATGGTTCAAAACTGTTTGGTGATGGATATTCAGTTCCTTAGCAATGTTATGGCTGCTTATGTGTCGGTCTTCTATTTTTTGTAAGATTTCATCGACTTTTTCAGTGATTGGTCGACCTAAGCGAGGTGCATCTTTGACATCAAAATTTCCCGAACGAAAGCGAGCGAACCATCTCTTGGCTGTGGCTTTTGATAAAGTATCTTGACCGTAGACACCACAAATTTTTTCCCGAGCCTGCGATGCATTCTCACCTTGATCGTAGTGGTATTGTAAAATATAACGAATTTTTTCAGAAATTTTACTCATTTTTAAATGAATACAACTTTTGACACGAATGACGAAATACAAAACTGTCCATATGAAAATTGTAGACTGGAATGTCACCTTTCAAACGCATGTCAGTTTGATTCAATCTGATTAGTATTGCCCGATATATGACAACGAACACCATCTAGTGACAAAAAAGGCTCAATACTTTTTAGACTATCCAATATTTTTTAAATGTCGTTATCACTTGCGTTTCGCAACTGCATTCCAGTCAAACTTATCAAAATTTTACTAAAGCTTATGTTTTGATATTATGTTACAGTACGTTTCTATTTATGCAGCTTATTTATACGATTCGGTAAAATTATACGCGAGAGCTTTGGATCAACTTTTACGCGACTATCCTGACCAGCCGTTAGAGGAAATTGCGAGTAATGGCACATTGATCATTGAAACGATCATCAAAAATCATACGTATCAAAGTAAATAAATATTTTATTTGTATTTACGTAAATCTTATTCAAATTTAATATGTTAATTTAATAATATTTTTTATGAATTTGATCAATAAGTGAACGTATTTATTAATATAATATAATATTACGTTAATAGGTATCAGTGGAGCAACGATAAAGCTCGACAGACACGGAGATTCGGAGGGTAATTTTTCGGTACTCGCTTTAAAAAAAGAGGCACTTCATATACAAAATTTTTCCTGCGATTTTCAAATGAAGCCGGTGGGTCAGTTCCAGCAAGGCGATAATTTGGTTAGTAAAGCGATTATTTATTTTTTTTTTTTGATAAAATTTATTTCGAACCAGAATTATCCTTAAAAATAAATAAATCGACAAATTCAAAAATTTAATTGTGCATTTTATTTTATTATTACGTTTCTACATTATTATCAGAATAAAATCGCACAGAGTAAAACTAACAAGTAAAACTAACTCATAAATTTTTCAGGCATACCGTCCGTCGGAGTCGGTCGAATGGCCGGGTAAAAATAAACCAGAGGCCGAGCCCGGCTGCGGTTTCCTCAACGAGCACTGCCCAAAGGACGACACGCACATGCGCAGCATCGTCGCCGCGGGTATCCTCGCGGTTCTCCTCTTCTGCGCGGCTGTCATCACGATGAGCATCTACCGCAGGTGGAAAATCGAACAGGAGATCGAGGGCCTGCTTTGGAAGATAGATCCGTGCGAGATTCACGGCTATCCGCATCTTGACAATATGATGTCCTCTCCTAGTAAGGTAAATTAAAAAAAGCCCCGAAAAAATATTAACTTTTTATATACGTCGATCGATGTGATTGATAAATTTATAAATTATCTTTTATAATCTAATAAAGATTCGATTTTATAAAATTATCGACGATTTTCATATTACCGTTCGAGCAAGTTTTTATTTTGTGTGTGGCGATGAAGAGAAAAAAAAATCAATCATGAATATTCTTAATTCTAACCGCAAGAAACTTCTTGCGGTTAGGGCTAAATATAATATCGACTGAATTTCCTCATTTTCTTAAATTTCCAATTCTTATTAAGTTCTTGTAATGTTTTTCAAATTTTTACTCATATTTTTTTTTATCAATACTTTCAAAATTAAAAAAAAAAATCATTAATAGTTATAATATATGCAATAATCGAATTAATTTTATACGAGGAGCTTCGTGAGTTTCTTAAAAAAAAAAAAAAAAAGAAAAAAAAAATACACGATATATTCAAAACAAAAATTAAAAATTTCACTGCTTTACAGTTAAGCTTAGTTAGCGCAATGTCGTACGAGTCGAGATGCGGAGGGCAAGTATTCGCTCAAACCGGGCATTACCACGGGGTCGTTGTGCGTATAAAGGAGCTCAAGTTCTCGAAGAAGAAGGACATATCGAGGGACGTGATGAAGGAGATGCGAATACTTCGCGAAATAAGACACGGTAATCTCAATTCATTCATTGGAGCCTGCGTCGAGCCAATGAGGATACTGCTAATTACCGATTATTGTGCCAAAGGAAGTCTTTACGTAAGAACTTTTCATTCATACTTTTATGTATACGATAATTGTTGTCTTTGTACCTCTTGTTGCGAATACTTTTTATCTTATGTGAATTTTATGTAAATAATATATGCGTCATAATATCAGTCATAACAATGTAAAGCAAACAATGGAAAATCCGTTTCTCAATTAAAGAGAAAAATTTCATTTTCTTTTTTTTTATTTTTTTAACTTATCAAAGTATTGAAATAATTTTTTATCTAATAATGCTTATGAATTTTCACATTTACAGGACATTATTGAAAACGAAGATATAAAGTTAGATGATATGTTCATTGCGTCTTTAATTCATGATCTCATTAAGGTAAATATTTCTATTCATTTAATGCTATATTTATAAAGTTTGTATAGATCCCATAAAAATAAATTAACAATGTTATATGTTATAGGGGATGTTGTATATTCACGAATCATCCGTACTAGTCTGTCATGGTAATCTCAAGTCTTCAAATTGCGTGGTAACTTCTCGCTGGGTACTCCAAGTTTCTGATTTTGGACTTCATGATATGCGTCACTGTGCCGAATCTGATAGCATTGGTGAACATCAGTATTATCGAAGTATGCACATTATACATATATGCTTTATTAAAGCTCTTTCTACAATAGTTACTTTGACAGCTAAAATTGTTTTATTCGCTTATAGACTTGTTTTGGAAAGCACCGGAATTATTGAGGAACCCTAATGCTCCTATAAGAGGAACGCAAGAGGGAGACATATATTCTTTTGCAATAATTTTATTTGAAATAATTGGAAGGAAGGGACCTTATGGAGGTGTTAATTTAGAACCCAAAGGTACATTCATTTTTTGTATGACATTAATACCATTAATTTTAAATCAACACTGATTTCTTAATTAGTTTATTACAAATAAACAAAAATTAATACACGAAAATTGAACAAATAACAAACATTCTAATAATAAATTTATATTTATCTATTAATTAAATAATTTAAAATTGAATTTTGCAGAAATCATAGACCGAGTGAAGAGGTATCCTGAAGATGGTGAGCCACCGTTTAGGCCTAACACTAATATTCTGTTTGAATCCGAGGCGGACTGCGCCGATTACATCGTGAACACGATAACTGACTGCTGGGCGGAGAGTCCAGAACTGAGGCCGGACTTTAAGACGATCAGAACGCGATTGAAAAAAATGAAGGCCGGCAAACACCGCAACATAATGGACCAAATGATGGACATGATGGAAAAATACGCTAACAACCTCGAAGATCTAGTCAGCGAGCGAACGCGCCTTCTCTACGAGGAAAAGAAGAAAACCGAGGATCTACTTCATAGAATGTTACCTGAGTAAGAATCATCTTCATTTTTGTCTACTTTAAACTATAAAGATAATTTATAAGTTCAAAATTATTAGAATTGTCATTTAGCAATTATAGTTGAATGGTACATTAAATTTTTTTGCAACTGGATATTCTACATTTTTTGATTCATTAAATATTGATATTTATTAAGCATTTCATTGGTAAATCGAGTAAAATTGAATAACGACATTAGAAAAAAGTGTTTTAATTGATTTAAAAATAACTGAATAATAAGTGAAAATAACAAGATGAAATTTAGATGCGGATATTTAATTATAACTCATAAGTTAAATAATATTCATTACTGCAAAGTTCTCAATGGTTATAATAAGACATTATTTTCTGATTCTAGACCTGTTGCCAATTGCTTAACGAACGGCATTGGCGTGGAGCCCGAAGCCTTCGACCTGGTCACTATTTACTTTAGCGATATTGTTGGTTTTACAGCAATGTCAGCCGAGAGTACACCATTTCAGGTAATTTTAAAAATTTATCCTAAAAATATATCAATGCAGACAGAATATAACGAACTCCAATATTGCTATTAGGTTGTCAACTTTCTCAACGACCTGTATACTCTGTTTGATCGTATCATCAAAGGATACGACGTGTATAAAGTAGAAACTATAGGAGATGCTTACATGGTGGTAAGAATTTTTTTTTTTTTCTCATTTATCATTATAAAATATATGTAATTGATGAAATAACGTATAGGAATTTATTTGAAAATAACGGTTTTGTAAAATTATTTAATAATGACGATTTTAGGTTTCTGGGCTACCGATCAAAAATGGAAATAAGCATGCTGGGGAAATTGCATCTATGTCGTTAGAGCTTTTGAACGCTGTCAAGCATCATACAATAGCTCATCGGCCTCATGAAACGCTTAAACTTAGAATTGGAATTCATACTGGTAATTAAATGCTTTCAAACTAGTTGAATTATTAATTTATATAAGAGTGATAAACATAATTGAAAATTTTGTTTTTAATAAATATAATTTTATAAATGTAATTAAATTTTTCTTGGGTTTGCTAAATTATAGCTTTCAAATTAAATAAAAAATAATAAATAATGAAAAGAAACACGTATAAAATTATTCTTTTACAGGTCCTGTTGTTGCGGGAGTAGTTGGTTTAACGATGCCAAGGTACTGTTTATTCGGCGACACGGTAAATACGGCTTCGCGAATGGAGTCAAATGGTGAACCATTAAGGATACACATAAGCGCGCAATGTAAAGATGCACTAGATAAAATTGGCGGTTATGTAATCGAAGAACGCGGAATAGTACAAATGAAAGGAAAAGGTGCAGTTAAGACTTTCTGGTTAACTGGAGCAACTGAAAAAGCGATACAAAAAAGAGAGGTACGATCAGAGAATATAAAAAAGTGTCATAATATTTTTCTTTTAAAATCACGCTGTATGTTTATTTGAAAAAGTTTATTATTATTTACATCTCGAGTCAAATCTTATCGTATACAATGAACTAAAAACAAATATTAATAGGTCGACGTGAATGATCTGCCACCGTTATTTTGTCGTCCACGTCGCAGTCCCAAGCTCAATCCAGACTCTCGCCAAGCTTCGCTCTTAGGTGGTCTAGGCGCCGGTAGCCGTCGGCAATCGAGTGTACCCAGGCCCACGCCTTCGGATAACGCCGATTCAGCTTCACAGTGCGGGAATTCCAGTCCGTTACAAGTACGACCATCGCTAGCCTTGCGCAAGCTCGAACGCTCACCACTTTATCTCACCGACAGCTCCTCCAAGACAACCTTGGATAACGCAATGGTGCGCGAGGAGGCCGAAAATCGCGCGGCCAATATTAAACTCGTTCTCGATGACTTGTTTCCCAATAATTCGGATAAGTATGTAGCAGATTCATTTTATGAGATTTTCATTATGTAATTTAATGTATCTTATCGAATATAATATTGCTCTTAGACTCGCTAGTGTATTGGCCGGCAATGGACTACCGTCAAATCAAACTAATACTGGTGCAAAGTTTCGTTTAAACGCAAGAGCTTTATCAACTATAGCAGCTTCATCTTCCTCGACGAGTGATCCAGTGTCTCAATGTAACGCATTAATGATACGCGAATCAAGGTCCTTGGATCCTTTCCCCGTCGACCTTTTGACTGGCTCTCGGAAACTCGAGCCTGCCCAACTTCGCAATTGGAAAGTAGCACCGAAAAAGCCGAGTTTTCGCTCGCTCGAAAACTGCGACAGATGCATAACACCGCGTAGTGAATCAAAAACGAGTCTAGCTAGCGAAAAGCTGATAAATAACAATTATCCAAACGGAAACGTCGTAATATTACCAGCGCGGAGAAACAGAGCAGCAGAGCTCGAGTTCAATGCGACACAGGAGCAACAGCAGCAAAACGAAGACGCAGCAGAGACGCCTCTGCTTCTCGGCGATAATTGCGTCCTATCGTCGGGCGAATTATCGATGCCGGTGAAAAGATGGCGATCGCTCGATCAAATCGTCGCTCCCGGCAACGATAATGGAAGTGGTGGCGGAGGCTGCGTAGCCGTTGGTGGCCTATCTGACAAGAAAAGCTCGGCAAGAAATTCGATACGCAGCTGGTTAGCCAATTTCTTCAACGGTAACGGATTGAGGAGCAGCGACGCATCTCTTAGACGTGGTGTTATTCCTGGATACGATATGCAGTCCGAAAGAGAGAGCATCGTTTGAGAGAGTGACCTTTTTTTATAATTGAGAATGATGTCGATGATTGTTATTGTTTATATTGAATATAGTATAGCACTTACTGCGATATATACACATATATATATATATATATATATATATATATATATATATATATAGATACTCATGAATGACGTTGATTGCTTTCATTCGACGATTTACTCTGGTTTTATTTTGGAAGATTGTTTAGCTAGTAAAAAGAGGGATCGATGAGATTTTTTACAAAAATAGATACAAAAAATAAAATATTTTTTAAGATGCATTTTTTAAATTTTCAAAATCGTCTATTCTATGCTAAACCTAGGTTATTTAATTGAAAAAAAAAGGTTGTTTTTATATGTTTATATGTTTTTGTATGAATTCATCGATAAAACGTGCTTTTTAATTAAATAATTTCTAGCGATATTTATATAGAGAAGACGATTTTGTACTTCATAAAATTTATAGATTTTAATATGAAAATATTTTTGATAAGTAGCATGATTTGGAAATTCAGTAAACTCCAAACTATAGCGTACCGTAAAAAATAAATAACAGTTAAAATATAATTTTATACTTATTTCATTAATATAATTGTCCAAATATTAAAAATTTACTTAAAAGAAATAAATTATAACTGAATAAGATCTATATATTTTATGGTACATATATTTAAATTGTCAAATTAATACTAAGATAGGCTAAGGTATTATTTATTTCTAATTTATTTCATTTAAGTACACATTAATTTACACATTAATAAAATAATCTTTAATAAAAATACAAACTTCTACAATTGCAAACTTCTATTTCTATCTTTTACAACTTTAATACTTAACCAGGGTAAGTCCGTCATAAGTGTGTAGACTTATTACTTGGAAAAATTATTCTTTTCAAGTAGTAATGAAAAAGCATCATAATAAGCGTATAAGTGAACGTATATTACATTAATGAGAGAAATTTATAGTAAGTGATCTTATATAATATCAACAGCAACAAAATCAAATTTTGAACATAATTAAAAATGGAATAATATGTAGGAGCGGCTGTAAAATTTAGAAGATCCTTGGTCAAGTGATCAAGTTGAGAGAAAGAGGACTTTTTCAGTTTTTCGAGTCATCGAAGACATAATTTATCGTTGCCATTTTTTTCTTGTTTTTTAGCTTATATGTACAATCCTTCCTATTTTCCTTCCCTTTTTCCTTCCCCTCCTTTTCTTTTGTATATGAGAGTTACCGACAATGTATATTTTTAATATCTACTATTTGTTTTATAAATAAAACTGCATTGAGAGTGTGCATATATATAATGACGATGTAAATGAGAATAATTTTGTGCGTGATTTGCTATAAGAATTAAGAGTGTGTTGTCGCGCTTGTACGATATACATTATGTACATTGTGTATGCATACACATATATAAATGTATGAGTATGTATATATATGATTTTTATTTTGAAAATATTGCGAGTAGACAAGTATAGCGAACGAATTACTGTAAGAGAAAAGACGATTATTCTAACCAAAGTATATATAAAAGTAAAATAGAATGGATGGGAAATCTTTTTTGTTATTGTTGTTGCGTTGGCATGATCAAATTGAAAAATAATAGAAATAACTAATGAAAATGATGAAATGTCTTTTTTTTGACGAAACGCTTCTGTGTAAATGTGCATGTACATAAACAAAAAACTAAATACATATGAAGAAACATATTCACTGACATGTGATATGGATATATAAACGCACATACACACCTTCGCACGCGCGTGTGTGTACGTATATCTATATGTATTTATATTTGTTCACTGGAGGAAAGCAAATTATCCACATGGCTGTGAAAAGTGAACTAGATTGTACCTAAGGTGCTTAGTAATATATCATGTTGTCAAATGTATATAACTGAATAATAATATATCGATGTAAAAATAATATGTAAATTAAAAGCAAGTTATTGCCTTACATGTAACAGTCAATTAAACTTGTACCTTTTGAAATTTGTTTGTGTCTTATATTTCACTTTTGCTGAATAGATATTTTAGTGATTTTAAAGATGATTAACTTTTGAAATTAAAATTTATTTATATCACATTTTTACATACCGTACTTAAATAACATCAGTTTTTATAATTTAAGCTATATAATATAAACTAGTATATAAATGTATGAATTCAAGGATCGTGACCAGACATAAATTTCGATAGAAAATCTTTTGGTTTTGGTTCTACAGTATCTTTAAAATAAAACATTAAATTACCCTTATTTTTCCATCTTTCAGCAACTTCTTTTAATTCCATTTGCCCCTAAAATAATAAAGTTTATATAAAAAAGGAATGTTTATTATTTATTAATGAAATATTATATTTTTAAATAGCTCATGACTTTTTGTCACAGTATTAAATATTTATTTTAATTTTTATTTTACAAACAGAATAAAAAATAAATCATTGAATAATTTTAAAAATAAAAATTTTATTTATAAAATTATTTTTAAATAAAATATAAAAAAGTTATCAGAAAATTATTTTAAATATATATAAATTTTCCGATTACAGATAAATTTTTTTTTATTTACCTTAATAACAAGCATATCAATCACTCTTATATCTTTGATGAAAGAATTTTTCAAAAATTCTTCTCTAACTTTTTCTTTTAAATCTTCTTTAGTCTTAGGTATTTCATAATCTTGCACTGCAAATATATCAAATAACTTAATTTAAAAAACCTTGTCAGTATTTCATTTAGGGAAAAAATCTATAACAAAATCATTATTTATAAGAAACTCTATTATATAAACAATTTAAAAAAAAGAAAATAAATCATTTTCGTTGAAAATGCATGATACTAATATTTACTAAAAATATAATAAATGAAATAATAATTTTATAAAATACAAATTATATTGTATAGAAAAACAAAACAAGATGTTATATAAAGTTTAAATGAATATTTTGAAGGTTAAGTAACAACATTTTAAATGAATTGGGATACAGTACAAATATTAAAAATTTTAACGCTTACTAATAAAAGGTACTTGTCGAATCCATGCTTTATACAATTTAAGAACTCTTAATCGAGCTTCATGTTGACTTAAAGATAAAAGTGGTTTAACTTGGCGAGTGACCGTCTGTACGGGACCAGCCATTTTTATTTCACAGCCTAGTTATACGATTACGCCCTCTTGTAAGTAAACAAATAAATTTGAAAAATTTCTAAATAATAAATCATTTTTTATAATTTAATTTAAAATAATTTACTTTGTTGTGGTGCAGTACAAAAAATTTAATTAAAAAATAAAATACTTAAAAAAAATTAAACAGGCATTTGTTTGATTATTAAACTATTTTAAAAATCCCTTTTTATCCTTAATGTATAAAGGTAGTTATAAATAAATATATAAATTATGTGTAATAATTTTGTACTTGATTAAAATGAAAAATTGCTGACTAAATGATGTATAAAATAAAAAATTATTTATTGTACAATTGGGTAATTTTAAATAATTTTTCCGAATAAATTTTTATTTATTAAAATATAAATTTGTTGTAATAAATTTAAATAATCAAACTTAAGAAAATGTTACTAAATATCATTCTGAATGTAAAATGATTTTTTTTATTGCTATAAATTGTATCCTAGCGCACTCTACAATATACAACATTTTAATCAGAACCAAAGTGATGTTTGCGCCCCCACGCGGAAAGTAACAAACTCTGAAGAACCTCTTTCGTCGTTCTACAAGACGCAAATATGGTCGCGGTAAGATATTTTTGTGAAAAATAATACAAATTCAAAGTAAAAAAATGATTTACTGATAAAATGTGACTTAAGTTGAATAAATCAAACGTAACTTATAATTAAGAAAGTTATATTTATTAATTTATTCTTACGATGCATTTGAAAAAAGTGGATTCTAATAACAGTACAACTTTGTGGTATCAACATGTCAACCTGAAACAGAACCTCTTTTATGCCACATGGAGCCACTTGATTCTTTATTTTAACAATAATTTCAAAATCGTTAAAACGAAGTAGCAAAATTATTTTTTTAGAATGCTATAAAGTTTGTGAAATACTTTATAAATAAAAATCTAATCTATTACGGATACTATAACAAATTGAACATTTGTAGTTTGAAAACATAATACCACACTAATACTTATAAGCTTTTATTTATTTTCAGGTCACCAAGAAGACCAATGTGGCTAAGCCGCAGGTCAACAAAAAGCAGCACCTTCGAGGTAAAAATCAGAAAAAGAAGGTGTCGCTGAAATTCACAATTGACTGTACACACCCAGTCGAAGATAATATCATGGATGTTTCCAATTTTGTAAGTAGACTGTATTTTTCAATGTTATTTTAAATTATTTTAAAATCTTACAATAAAATATAAGTACAGGATATAAATTATTAATATAATGTTATTTATTGTGTAAAAAGTATGCGTGTACTTGTTTTTTTAATAAATATAATTAATTTTAAAATTTTATGAAGATTTTCAAATGTTCTTTGTTTTAAATCAATATTTTTTAAATATTATTAAAAATATTTTTCTTTTACTATACAAACACTTTAATAAAACCGTATAACTTGATAACATTTATTTTTACAGGAAAAATACCTTCAAGAACGTATCAAAGTTCATGGTAAAACAAATAACTTTGGCAACAATGTTACAATTGAAAGGAACAAGATGAAACTGACAGTAAACAGTGACATTGACTTCTCCAAGAGGTGAGTGTTCTCCAATTATTCAAAATAAATTTAAAATGCAGTTTTTTTATAATTTATTTTATTCTTACTGGATTTCTATGAAAAAATAATTTAGCATTTTAATTTAAAATAAAAAATTTATAGTAAGTTTCTTGCTATATTTTTAATAATTTTGTTATATATATATAAATTTATTAAACTTCTATTTATTTAATGAGATTATAAACAAGAGAAATTTTAATCACTTGAATCATTAATATCTACATGTAAGAACGATATTTGCACTAACCAAGAAAAATATGTTTTAATAGGTATCTTAAGTACTTGACAAAGAAGTACTTGAAAAAGAACAAGTTGCGTGACTGGCTTCGTGTTGTTTCTAAAGACAAAGAAACTTATGAACTTCGTTACTTCCAGATTAACAGCCAGGAAGATGATGATGAAGAAGATGCAGAGTAAATATCTTTTTTACTCTATAATGACATTATTCCAACATCTGTAAATACTTTGAATATCAATAAATGTCTAAAAATGTAACTTTGTCATTTTTGTATTATTTTTAATGCAAGTTCATTTATAATTTTAATATGTTAATTCAAAATCGCAATTCAAAGTTTTCAATTTATTATTTAGAATAGAAATTCTTTTTAGCTAATGTCGCGTTTTTTATTGTTAAATTTTTATATTTCAAAGTGATAAATAAAGTATGTATTCTTGAATTATATATATGAATAAAATACTTAATTTTCTTTATTTACAATAAATTAGAAAAATATTTGTTCACACATTTTTATCATAATAATTTCAAAGACCTTAAATTTTAAATTATTTTATTTTATTCAATCTGTAATATTTCTTATTCTTTACTTTTATAATTTTAATAGTATAAAAGCTTGTTAAATTGTTCTTTTAATTAAAGCTTTTTGCACTTGAAAAATTTAATTAAATTATCATTTTTTTAATGATATTTAGTTAAAATTACTTTTAAAATATTAATTAGTTAATTATTTGTATTGTTCGAAATACTGTAAACTATTGATGAAAAAACAATGGTTAAAACATGCTTATTATCTTATTTTTCCTATCTCTTAAAATTAAATCTTTTGTCTACCGATGATGACGAGGTTAGCGCATTACGCACATCTCTCGTTGTTACAGACAGAAGCAAGAAATGCTAAAAATGGAAAATGAAGAAGTGGGGGAGCAGAAAAGGTAATTTACTTGGTGCAGAATACCTAATTTTAAAATTAATAAAAAATATATTTTTATTATTTATTAAATCAATATGTTTATTTCATTTTCTAAAAATGTTAATTGTTACATATTTTTAACTCTCAAGGTTCACAATAATAGTGCGAAATTTTTAACTATTTACTAATTCAAAAAAATTACGAAAAATAATAGCAATACATTTTTTTTTTTTAGTTAGTTTTAAATTAAATATATATTATTTACTTACTAATTTACTTAACTTTATAAATCCCAACATTTATAATTTAAATTTTTAGTTCAATAATTTTACCAAGTTTCTTACGCCTCTTTCGTTTACGAACACGTAAATAACATCTGACTTTTTACTTGATAGATTTCTACGTAAGGTAAGAGTAAGAGAGAAAGAAAGAGGTCGAATAACGCTATATTCAGTAAGAGTTGGTCAGTCATAGCGCGACAGTGTTGGTATAAACATCACGCTTTCGTCGGGAAGAGATAGAAAGAGAAAGATATAGCACCTCTTGTTCCTGGCTTTGATCGTTCAATATACGTTTATAGATATATACATATATACCTTCTTTCTTTCTGACGAACAAAAAGACAGACGACAGAAAGCGAGACAGTGTGCAGCAGCTCTGCATTCGGAGCTTGAATAGTTGACGGGCGAGTAAAGACAGCCAAAGGCAGAGTTTTTGAACGAGAAATTGGTGCACTAGAGCACCGTGGAGAGTAGACGTAATGAAGTTCCAGTATAAAGAAGAACATCCTTTCGAGAAAAGAAAGGCCGAGGGCGAGAAAATCCGAAGGAAATATCCGGATCGAGTGCCCGTAAGTACAAACAATAACAAAGAACTCTACCTTCGTGAACGTTACATAAAAAATAAATACCTATCTCGCCACTGTTTCCTCTTTGTGCGTAAAACTGAGTGAGTAAGAGAGAGAGAGAGAGACAGAGACAGAGAGAGAGAGAGAGAGAGACAGGGACAGGCAGAAAAATAAAGAGAAAGAGAGTACTCGGACGTACACCTATGCAGAAACCTCGAAGGTTTTTAGATGGATAAACATACATGCACATTCACACACATACATATATATGTATATGACGCATTATTTCTTCTAAAATAAGACGTGGTTTGTGCAAAGTCAGAGGGCGATATATTTGCTTTTTCGATGTTCAATTATGGTTGGAGGAGAAGCCGAGCGTTGATGACAATGTCGTTGACGACGTAGACATCGTCGACGACGGCAACGACTTCGTCGTAGCTAAGCAGATATGATACAAGTGTGTTGTAGCCAAGGTCGTAAGCTCTCCCTCTACTCTCTATCTTCATCTTTTTCTGTTTTTCTCAGTCTGACGGCTCGCAGTGTGTCTGCGCGTTTTCTGCGTCGTACACTTTTTCGAAGAAGAGGACAGCAGCTGTTCGTAGGCTCTGTCTAGCGTTTGTGCCTTTAATACGTACTAGCCAAAGAAAAAAAGTAACAATTTTCATTGCTATGTTTTTCCTAATGGAACGTTCCATGTATATGCGTATATATGGTTAGTGACCATAACACCGTTTATATATGCGTATATTGATTTCTCTCTCACACTCTTACACGCTCGCTATTACATGTTTCTTCTTTTTCCTTCTTTTTACCTTTCTATCACTTACGATTTTTTTTTCTTCGAATAGATTATTCTGATATATAATTTGTTTATGCACATATTTTAAAATTCTATTCTGCCTTGCTTGCACTTTGATAAATTCAAGCTCTTTATCTAAATACGTGAGAAGATAGAGAAAGGAGAACTTATCATTATCTGTCGTTTGTTCCGGTAGCAATGAGTGAAATTACATGCATAATGAGGCGCATACTCGATATGCAATTTTTATTGAGTGCATGAAAAAACAATATAGTCAATGACTAAGACTGAAATTATTTATATTATTTTATACGCATACATATCTATATAAGAGATGTTTTTATTTTGAACAACTGAAAAATCAATTTCAATAATCTTGACAACGTTAATTGTATAAAATTTACGTTCTGAATTGTTATATTCCGTAATCCGTCATTTGAGGAAAAATATAAAAATTTATTCATAATGAAGGAAGATTAATGGACAATGATTTTACAATCATTGTTGGTCGGTAATTGACAACATTCACGAGAAAAATTATATGTGTACTCATATTTCATAATTTTAGATTTATCATTCTTGTTTATTTTCGCTTGCATTTCACCATACGAAGTTAGTTTGAAAATAATCTTTTAATTTGTTTATATTAACCAGTATGAATCATGCATGTCATAACTTAATAGAAAACATTAAAACCTTTTCAATTATTATTAGATTAATATTATTAAATGGATATAAATTAACAATTTTAATGGGATTGAAAATATAAAGCTCGTCATTTAATTTACTTTTTTTTTTTTTTTTTTTTTTTATTTTGTATAGAAAATTTCAAAAAATGGGATTTCAATCCAATTTTTGAGCAACTTAAGTTTATTCTTTTTATTTATTTTTTAATTTTACCAATAAAAAGTGGCTAAGCAAATTTTGTCTTAATTTTTTTTTTATAAACATTAAATTACTATCTTTAATGATTTCATTTTAAATACAATATTCTTTTGCAATCAAAATTTTAAAATCACTGCTCGATATATTAAGACATCAATATAATATAGGATAAGAACAAAAGTTTATTAAATTTTAATAATTTCAATGATTTTAAAATCATATTCTTTGTTAAAAATTGCAAATGTATACGAAAACTTAGCCTTATGCCCTTCCCAACACGCGATGCACACTCGCTTCCGTTTATGCATTCAGCTCATTCCACTGTTTCTCTGGCCGTGATCGCGATATTCTTTTAATGCGCATTGATTTCGCTTGATCGTTAAACGAATGCCAGTAATGATTTTATTTGCGTAATTCTTCATTTTTTTTTTTTTTTTTTTTTTGACAGTATAATTGTTTTTTTTTTTTTTTTTTTCTTTTTGATGTATTCTTTCGATAAATATCTTTTTATTAACGTTCGACAAATTAATCTCGTAATTAAAGTTTATTAACTTTTAGATTTTATTTAGCTATTAATAATCCTCATCGTCGGTTTACGAAAAAAATGTTTTATAAATTTAATTTACGAAAATAAATTGAGAATGACATTCTAAATATAAACTTGGAATAATTAATATTTTTTTTCATCGATTGATGAATAACTTTTGTGCTAGTTAATTCTTAAAGTATAACAGTATAGATAAATTTAAATGAGTGATTATCTGTTCGTATATTTGTAAATAATATCTATTTTTGTTATTTATTTTATTATTCACGTTTTTATATCTTTTATGTACCGCCGCAAGCTCTCTACGCACGCGATATTGTTTTTCACATAATAAACTATGTTTGTGTACATAAAGTTTCAAAACAATAATATTTACCAATGAAATTTACTGTTTCCATAGAGCGCTCGAAAATTATTCCTGTTGACGAATAGTATAGCATTAATTAAAAAAAAAAAATTTTAAATTCACGAATAAATCAACATTTGCATATTGTTTTCTTTTTCTGTTTAAAGGTGATCGTTGAGAAAGCGCCAAAAGCGAAAATCAGCGATTTGGATAAGCAGAAGTACCTCGTGCCGTCAGATTTGACCGTCGGTCAATTCTACTTCTTGATTCGCAAAAGAATTCATCTTCGTCCCGAGGACGCGCTATTCTTCTTCGTTAACAACATTATTCCACCAACCAGTGCGACGATGGGTTCCCTCTATCAGGTAATTAATTAATTTGTTTTTTTTTATAATCATACGAGACAAAGATAATGTCTCGTTTGCGTTATTACTGGTATAAACTCGCGGGAATTTATTTGTCGACTTGTTCTTAACGCGAAGTCGCGGCACACGCGAGCTATTTTTGCGAGGGTCAATATTTTTGTTTTCACTTTTTTCTCTTTCATTTCGAAAATTCAAATTTCGCTTTCATGAAATTTTGGCGACGTGCCATTTAGTATTTTGGCATTATGCAATGATAACCTTGCCGTGGTTAGCTTCTATTTACAAAAACAATGTAAAAATTTTGATTTCTTATAATTTTTTTTTTTTTTCTTTTTTTCTTTTTTTCTTTTTTTTTCTTCAGTTTAAATTATGAGTGTCTTTTTTTTATATACATAAATTCTTCATAAAATTAAAGTATTATCGTTAAAGAATTGAAATGTATCCAAGAGACTAAGTTAAAAGTGCAACAAAATAAAAGTGACTTTCTAAAATTAGCACATTTATCAGCAATGTGCTTTAGATAAAAAAAATTAAATATTTATAAACATTTAACAGAATGAAAACGAACATGCAATAAACTTGTCTTTTGAATGCGCTCTAAAGTTTTCAGAAAAGAAATTAAGATTGTTATTTTTATTTGTCTTACTTTACAGGAGCATCACGAAGAAGACTGTTTCCTGTACATTGCATACAGCGACGAAAATGTGTACGGTTATTAATATTCCAAGAAAAGAATTTCTCGCGATAAAAAGATTGACAGCAACTAATAATAATGAAGGTCTACTATCTACACTGTAGTCTTTATAGACGCTTGAGATGGAATTAAAAAGAAAAAAAAAAAAAAATTATTGCTACCGGTTAAAGCGTTGAAAATTACAACACAATGTATTAATTTCGCTTGTTTGCCAAGATAAGCGTTTTAGAGTTATTTTTTTGTAATTGACGTGTATACTCTCAAATTTTGAGTTACGTCGCATTCGAAAAAAGAAAAAAAAAGAAAAAAATTTAAGTGTGTGAAGTGAAAAGAAGACAAAATAAGCCGAGTAAATGTGTTGCAATTTTTTTTGTGATTATTTGTCGGCAATGTAAAAAATTGGTAAAAAAAAAAAAAAGTGTCGAAATAGAATGAAAAAAAAATCATATGACTATTGATTGTAATAATAGGTGTATGCTGTCACGATTATTTACTAAATAGCATTGATTTTGCGTTATGAATTTGGATCTTTGTAATTTTTACTGTTTACCGTTATTTACTAATGACAAAAAGAAAAGACTACCGACAGATTTATCCTTGTGATATTGTTTCCTTATTTTAGACTAGATATATTAATCTATTCACGAATTTAAAAATGAATCGCAAATTTAGAATGAAAAGGAAATATTTACAGACGACACAATAAGAAAATTACTGTAACGGCTGGTTGTGGGCCAATAAAAAAAGGTAAAAAAACTGGAGACAAAGTATTCAATTTCTTTTCAACCTTTATTTTACTCCCTATAGTATTCGCATTGAACTTGCACGAGACCCCGAGAGCTTGTTAATGATTAATTTGTTTTCTTCGCTGGCCACGATAATACCTTTTCCTATGTCATGTGACAGTATAACTTCGTTTCTCTTTCAAACAAGTACTTTTTAGTGTCTGTGACGGAATTTCATTTTTTTTTTTTTTTTTTCTTACAAAATATGGATATAAATCGTATCGAATCAAATGATACAAATGTTACTACTACTTATGTCGCTTCGCCTTATAAACTTAATCAAGAAGATAGTAGCTGGATCGTCTCGAACGCTTTTATTATATTTACTATGCAAACAGGTATATTTATTTCAATGCATCAATCTCACTAAAATCATATGATTTTAATTAAATTATTGAATAAAGTATTATTTTTCAAATATAAAGATTTATTCATTAAACATCGATATTTTAACAAATTTTCATTAAAAATATTCAATCACGTTAAATGGCATATCGCAAAAAATAAACTTTATTTCGCCAATCGTCAATTAAATTAAACAAAAACAGGTTTCGGAATGTTGGAATCGGGCTGTGTATCTCTGAAAAACGAAGTTAACATTATGATGAAAAACGTGGTCGACATCGTTTTGGGCGGATTGACATATTGGCTGTTCGGTTTTGGAATGAGCTTCGGCAGATACGAGCCGACGAATCCTGTGGTCGGTGTCGGCGCTTATATGGTCGATCCTTCGATCAACGACGAGCTCTTCGGCCCAATTTGCGCGGCTTTTTTCTTTCAGCTAAGTTTCGCTACAACCTCGACGACCATTGTTAGCGGTGCCATGGCTGAACGGTACAGTGATGTAATATTGTTAGTTTCAAAAGTCTCACGTTGTGGCTGTATAAAAATGTTTTTTTTTTTTTTTTTTTCAATTATTGTAACACAATATAACGATATAGTTTAGTTCATTTATTTATTTATTTATTTATTCATCATAAATTTAATGGTAATTAAATTTAAATTTTGTTATTACATTATAAATTATTTGTGAGAAATGATACAATATTACTTTTTGTTTTTAATAAAAATTAATTTAAAATTACTTTTAGCTGCTTGCAAATTGTACCGAGTAATGCCACATAAAGCATAGAATTATCTTAAAGAATGTTAGATAAAAAAACGTTAAAACGTCATGTACGTGACGTATTTTATACTTCCTACAAAAAAAAAAAAAAAAAAAAAAATTATGATGCTTACATATTTTACAAAATGATATTAAATTAATTTTAAAAAATACTTTAATATCACGAACAACTTATCGTACCTAAAAAATTTGGCATTTTGAATATTTTATTATTACAGGTGTAACTTTAAGGCTTACTGTTTATTTTCGTTTCTCAATACCATCGTGTACTGCATGCCGGCGGGTTGGGTTTGGGGAGATCATGGATTTTTAAAAAATTTGGGCGCCGTCGATATCGCTGGCTCCGGTACCGTTCATCTCGTCGGTGGTGTATCTGGTAAATTAATTGTATCAATATACTACGCAATAATGTATGTAAACAGGTACGATTGCGATGTTATACATGAATTATGTGCGCGTCAAGATGATATACGTTATCAAATTTGCCATTTTTTTTTTTTTTTTTTTTTTTTTGTAGAATCTCGGTTTTATTTAGAAATGATTTGATTGTTTAATGATGCATTATTACGCATATTTATGAAAGATAATTTTTAAACGATTATTTTGTATTAATAAAAATCGTTCATATGTATATTTAATTTTACAAAAAAATACGCCTACAATGTGTGTGAAAATTTTAATAATTTAAATACTTGTAAATGGATAAGGCGCTCAAATATTTCACAATTCTTTCGTTAAAAAGTCTCGGCCAAAAGTACCCACTTCTTCGTAACGTTCCCTTGCAATCGTCATTCTCATATCGAACCCCTAGATCAAATATAATCAACCCTATATGTAGAAAAAGAAAAAGAATGTGAGTGACTAATCGACACTAATGAAGGACAGCCCTAGCGTGTGCGATAATGCTGGGGCCGCGACTTGGCAGATACGACCACGGGATCGACCCTCTTCCGCTTGGCTGTCCGGTCAACGCCCTCATGGGGCTCTTCGTCCTATGGTAAAGTGACTCATTCTCCTTGATGTATATCCGATTGCGAAAGTGTAGATAAATAAATTCGCGCGAAAATCTGTTACAAAATTCCACATACATATATGTATGTAATAACTAATTGTTAAGTTATACACGCGCGCACAGGTGGGGTTGGTTAGCGTTCAACAGCGGTAGCACCTACGGCATTGGCGGACAACGATGGAAGTACGCGGCCAGGGCGGCTGTTACGACGATGTTAGGCAGCATGGGCGGTGGATTGATTGGTCTTGGTTTCAGTCTCGCTAATCCCAAGGGCATAGATATTCTCAGCCAGATTAACGGGATCTTGGGAGCACTCGTTGCGGTTACCGGTAAATTAAGCGATATTCCTTTATGTTCATTACGAATGATGTATGTGCGATGCAAAGTCAAAATACAAACATTTTAAAAATTCATTTAATAGGTGGGTGCTTTTTGTATCGAGCTTGGGAGTCGATATTGATCGGAATGGTCGGGGGATTCTTAACGTGCTCTATGATGCCGTTGCTCGATAAATTGGGCATCGATGATCCAGTCGGAGCGTCCGCGACTCATGGTCCATTATTTTTTATGATGTTGAAATTTTGTTTTTTTTTTTTTTTTTTTTTTTTTTTTAAATAATCGTCGAAAGAAACGCGAATGACGAAATAATTTTTAAATTTAGGTGCAAGTGGACTTTGGGGAGTTATCGCCATTGGTTTTTTTGCCGATAATCCTTATCCTCTCGATACGACTAATGGACGAAAGGGTTTATTTAAAGGTATAAAAAAGCTAAGATAAATTATTATTTTTTTTTTTTTTTTTTTTTATTATTGAAATCAATTCGATTATTAAAAGTGAAGATAATAATAATGTACACGCTTATTATTATCTCTTCGCTAATATTGCCGCGTTAAACGTTATTTAAATTTAATTAAAAACGTTTTTTATTAACTTTTATTATTAATAGGCGGTGGATGGTACTTATTGGGAATTCAAAGCTTGACAGGTCTTTGCTTATCTGCGTGGAGTTTTACGTCATCGATTATTTTATTATGGGTAACGAAAAAAAAAAAAATATACATACATACATAAAAAATAAAGAGAGAGAAATATAATAACCACAATTAGATTTGCGTGTTTGATAAAGAATGATGTTTATTAATTACTATAATAATACTTTCTCGATACTGCAGATAATAGATAAAATCATACCGATAAGAATGGATGCACATCAGGAGTTACTCGGTGCCGATTTGGTCGAGCATCGAGTGCGTCATTCACAAGTACGTTTGTAACATCTACGTTTTATTATTTACATGCCTACGTAATTTTACATGCTATGTCATTATGGAGAATACAGTATTTCGTATTTTTTTTTTTCATTTTTATTTTATTTTTTTTATTTTTTTTTTTTATTTTTTTATTTATTTTTTTTATTTTTTTGTTTATTATATTTCATCTTTTCTTGCATAACAAAATACCGCGTTCTTCGTGATAATTCGTATAATAGCTTTATCATTTTCTTCCGTTAGATTGGCGTTAGCCGAGCATTGTCTGCGCTTCATCCGTTACCTAAGAAACAGAGCTTAAATAATGTACCTTCTATTGGGACTAATCCAGGTAATTTGAATATTTTTGAAGGAACCTATAGTCGAACGCTACGGAATTCAAAGCGATTTTATCATTAGATTAAAGTTAATACGGTGTTGATTGATTATTTAAATTCTTTGAGAATTATTACATTTAAAATTAAGCATTTGAACACTTTTTTTTTCGTCTAAGTTTTAAAACTTTAATTTGCTTAATGAATACCATTATTGAATATCTAAGATAATCTAATATTTACGAACGATAGATTTTAAAATTTGACTATAAGTTCCTTATTGCTAGCAATACATAATATAATAAGCTACAAAACATTTAATTTATTTATTGGTGTTCAAGGTCACGATTCGTTTTTAATGAAACTTAGCCGTACAAAACGTTTGAACGGACTGAGAATGTTTCAAAATCAATCCATTGATAAAGCGAAAAATGCTTTAGAACAAAAGCTACAAATATCTACGGTCGACTCGAATCAACTGGACTCGTTAAAATTAGCATGGACTGATTGAGTTTTAATTTAATATTTCTTTTCTTATAAATTAACTTATAAATTAAAAATGCTTGAACGTATTTACTGATACACTTAATATTTTATAGTTACTAACATTTTAATACTTGTTCTACACTTATTCTAGGAATGATATGACTTTATTAGCTCGTTTGATGAAAATAAATTAATTATCGATACATGTTATGTACAATTATTGACGAATGGATGGGCAATAAAACGTTTCAGTTTTTTTCGTAATGCGACGTTATTGAATTTTTTTTTTTTTTTTTTTTTTTTTTTTTTTTTTTTTTTTTTTTTTTTTTTTTTTTTTTTTTTTTATGTATATATTGCAAGATAATAATCACAATTTCAACAGCACAATTTAAATGAAAAATGAAAATACAAATGAAAACCGACTGGCTAAGACTTGCAAAAATCTTATAATGTGTAGGTTATCTAATCTTGGACGTTACACAAGGACTAATTCATGTCTACTACAAAAATCGATTTGGAAACTTTGTTATAAAGTTTTCAATTACAATTGTATCCTACTGAAGGAACTTGTCCGTGCAATTTTTACTAACTGCTAATACACGGACATGCACTCGCTCACACACGCGCATACGTTTATTATTGTATGTTATTTATCGAACTAGATTTTTGGCAGGTTTTAATGACGCATTATTTACAGATAGCTGTAACAATATTTTACGAATTTTTGGAGAGAAAAGTTCGATGATTACAATAATGACAAAGAATAATGAATTGTTAAATATTAAAATTTGATTTTGTTAAATTTAAAATTGAAGAATTGGATAAGATTCGTTTAAAAATTATTTAAAAATCAAATTTATCACCAAACATAAAAAAACAAATCATATTTACTCATGAATTATAATATGTTAAAAAATAGTATTAAATAAAAGAAACTATTAATATTTTAAAAACTATTTTTGCTTAATATATAATATATAAAAACTATATTTGTTTAATATTGTATAGTTAATAATTTTATAACAAAATATAAATTATCATCGAATTTTCTCTTAAGCATATAGATAAAATTTCGATAAATCTTGAATAATCAGTATTTCAGTTGGGATGTCCTTTCTCACAATGCACTAATTTACTAAAGCTCGAAAAACTTTTCTAAATTGTATACATATATAGTTACAAACAACTAAACAAAATGTTTTGAACTCTAATAACAATTACTTGATATGCAAAGTTATTTATCTACGAAATGAACACATATTTAATTCACGGTACATAAATTCTTTGTTGCGTCGCCTATAATAGTTATTCACTATTTTTATTACGAAACTGACACACACATTAATACACTTATTCCTATAAATTTGAATAAGTAGATATAATGGCACTGGTAAAAGACGTTTTTCATCTCAATACAAAGTCCAATATTTTCTAATCTGACTGGGCCAAATGTATTTGAGAAATTTTCATAGTAAAGACGTGTTATTTTCTGCAAAAAATAATTGCAAGTGAAATCGAAGATGCATAATTTCTAAAGTATTAAAATATAATGAAAAGCATCTCCAACTTCATAACTGTATTTTAGATTATACAACTATCTGCCCATTGAGCAACATCAGTTGGTAAACCCTGGTACTTTCTCACAGCTTCCATAACTTGCTGAGATGTCAGAGTAAACTTATACAGTTGATATTCCTTTTCGATTCTTTGATTCGTTCCTACAGGTATAATTAATTCCAAATTCTGAAAAGAAAAATTAAGTTATTGTATCAAAGATTAATGTAAAAAGATGCGAAACTTTATTTTTATTATAATACTTTTATATGTTCGAATGCTTTCATGATTATTGGTCTTTGGACGGACTCAATTGAAGAATTCTGATTAGCAAATTTTAAATAACGACTTGAAACTTTCTCAAAATTCAGAGGTTCACCATCATAAATTTCTGTTTCATGTTTCATAGCTATTATCTGAAAGTTTGGAGCAAAATATAAATGGCATATTTTAAAAATATGATTATTATTAATAAATAACACTTTTATTATATTTATTTTACTAGAAATTATTATTTACCAGGCACATTTCCAAGACGGATAAACCTTCCAACATTAAAACCTTATCATTCTGCATAAAGATTTCACTCGCTTGAATAAAATCTTTGACTTCTAATTCTTGATGATTTGTGCATAATGAAGAAATAGCTACAGCTAAAAAATTTCTAAATTTTCTTTCCGTTCTATCAGTTGTGTGCATTTTTTTTAATAATTGAATAATTGTTGGATTATTTGCTAAGTTTTTTATTTGTTCATTCCATATTGTACGAAATTTTGGATCTATATTACAATCTCTATCTTGTTCTATTTCATTAACATTTTCATCATCAGGTAAGCTTAATAAATGCCTAAAGAGTTCTAAACGATCTTCAAAAGCAGAAGTTGGTACTTCAGAACCAGATGTATCTCCAGGATAGAGAAAAATTTGTCTATGAGAAAATCTAGATTTAACTCGTTTTTCTAATAATTCTATAACATCTAGCCTACAAGTTATTCCGATTACACAAATTGGAGCCTGAAATAATGATTTTGATAAGTAAAATAAAATACGAATAAAATTTAATTCATATTTTTTATTTTGAAGAAAAGCAAAACTTACTTGAGATGACTGAGCAACATCAAACAGATTATATAGTAAAGTCTGATTGTGGTGTGCGCAGAATAAATCAAATTCATCTAAAATAAATATTATTGGCTTGGATCGCTTTTTATCACCAGACTTTAAACATTCTAGTAGAAAACTTAAATTTTCAGCAAATGTTCCAAAAACTTTATCTCCAACAACATTTTCTAACTGCATCTGTCTCGTTGCATCTTTTAAAGCTAATCTGTCATCAGTATGAACCAAACCATGAAGATTCACTATAAGCGCATTGTCTTGAAAGTTTTTTGAACATGATAATTCCTTTAATACACTATTAATGAGCTATATTAAAAAAAAATAATATAATGAAATAATTTTCTATTTCAAAATCTTCTAGAAAAAAAGTATAGTTATTTATTAAACATATAATTGTTTCATATTTATATAATTATCAAATCAATAATTATCATTTTAAATAACTATTTCTTTTTTTCATATTATAAAGAAAATAAAATATATATTACAATAGTTTTCCCACTTCCTCTTGGACCAATTAGTAATACTGAATTACTTTCACCCATTTCAACTGTACGTTTTACTAATTCTAAGACATGAAGACGTTCTTGAATATGGTGTCTAAATTTTGTCTCTGGACACATGATTTTTCTTTTTAAATACTTCCTTGTTAACATAATCATGTTGTCATGATTATGGAAAGGAATGGCCATATTCTTCTTCTTACTCATTTTTCTTATATAATTTCCCTCCAACTTACAAAAACAGTTTTAAAATTATAATTATAACATTTAAAGTTGTTTTTATATCACTAAAATTATTTTTTATAAAACAAAGTAATTAATATAGAAAAACTTAACAAGTTTTAGCTATGCTTATTGACTGGTTTATAAGATAAAAAGATTATAAAATTCCAAATGATCTACATTTTTGATTATTCTTTTTTTCAAAAAATTACTTTATTCCAAAAAAGTTTGAAAAAAATACAAAATATTTTTTTTTTAATTAATATTTTTATTTCAAAGTTTATTGATGAAACTAAATATTGACTTTAAAATACTTAGCATTCTAATACCTGCATTGACGTTCGATTTTTTTGCATAACATGGAAACAATCAAAATACATAAAAAATGGAAGTGTATTTATATTTGAATGCTTACCTAAAAGTTCCTTTTTAAAAAAAGCGAAATAACTTAAAGTTTTACTTAAGTAAACTAGGAAAATTAGCGAAAAAACGAGACTAAACTACGGAAGCGTCGAGAGGAGGACACACACGCATACACACGCAAGTTGAGAAGGCAGCTCTTTACGTACATACAGACGCGCCTGGAAAAAACAGATGTTTACAAAACAATCATGGAGGATCAGACGGCGCTAAATGATGCGAACAGTAATGAAAATAAAGATACTTGCAAATTCCTCTTTAAAAAACGCACGATTCGAAAGCAAGTGAGAAAACGCGAAAAAAATGAAGAAGAGGGTGAGTTTAATTTTAAAATAAATAAATTTTCTTTTATAAAGTTAAGAAGTCCATTTTGAAGGTTAGGTTCTAATTTTCTTAATACATTTTAAAAACTATTTTGTTTATTTAATTAAGAATAAAATAACATATTTTTAAATATTTAAATGAACATGGCAAGATTTTATATTAGCAAAATAATTGTTTCTTAAATTTGTATAAATAATGATAATAAGAGGTACAGTTGCCAACTGATAATAAAAATGAAAAATTGTTCTTTTGAATTTGATTACTTTATAAATGAATAATATTTTAGATAGTAGTGATGACGATACCATGGTTTATAAAAAAGAAAAAAAACAAAATTCTTTAAATCCAATGATTCAAAGCGTAAGTATTTTTGCACAATGTAATATCTTTTGATTTTAAAATAAGACTGAAAAGTTTATAAATGCAGCTTCTTATAGACAAATTCTAAGAGACAAAAAAAACTTGAAGATGAATCTAGCAGCGAAGAAGAGTCAGTAACTGTATCGTATAAAAGTAAAAAGACACCATTGCCGGTTGGTCCAAGTGATCAAGGAGCTACAGCAATTTTAGAAACAGAGACAGAACTTGACAGAGATGCACAAGCTATATTTGAAAAAGCTCAAAAAATTAATGAGGTATTTATTTTAATCATCAAATAAACATAATTTACATAAAACTTAATAGTTACATAAAACTTAATCATTTTTTTTATGTTATAATACTTCAGGAACTTGAAGGAAAAGAAGACGATAAGATTTATCGAGGTATGAATAATTATGCACAATATTATAAAAAAAGAGATACTGCGGCTGGCAATGCATCTAGTGGTATGGTTCGTAAGGGCCCAATAAGAGCACCTGCTAATTTGAGAGCAACTGTTAGGTGGGATTATCAACCTGATATTTGCAAAGATTATAAAGAAACTGGATTTTGCGGCTTTGGAGGTTTGTTTCAATATATTTTATAAAATAATTTCATTCTAAAATTATCAATTATTTTTTACATTAACACATTATGAGCGAGGCGGGTATTAGTACCGGCTTTGTAGACTATCGTCTATCAGCGGGTCGGGTATTTGTACCTTTTTCATGGACTGCCACTTAACAGATTTTATAATTTTATAGAGCTTGCTATTTAATGCAATTAATTTTTATAAAATTTTTGATAAAATTTTTCATGAATTATAATAATTTTCATAATAGTGAAATACATTTTTTAGATAGTTGTAAATTTCTTCACGATCGTTCCGATTATAAGCTGGGATGGCAATTAGAACGTGAAGCAGCAACTGGTACACATGATTTAAGTGGTGATGAAGATGATAAAAAATATGAAATTGATAGCGATGAAGAACATTTACCGTTTAAGTGCTTTATATGCAGGGAAACGTTCCAGGATCCGATTGTAACAAAGTAAGTTATTTTTTTTAATAAACATGAATACCGAATAAAATTTTATTTATTTACTTAATCACAAATAAATTGTTTAGGTGTAAACATTACTTTTGCGAAAAATGTGCTCTGGCACAATATAAAAAAAGTTCCAGATGTTTTATTTGCAATACTCAAACAAATGGCGTTTTTAACCCTGCTAAAGAAATCATAAAAAAGATGGCAGAAGCTGAAAAAGTAGCATTGGATAGTGATTAAAATACTTAATATTTGTAAAAAATTTGTACAGAATAATTAGTAGTATTGACTAATGCTAATTTTTAGTCATCTGACTAAGATTTATAATAAAATAATGATTTAAAATAGTCGTCACAAATTCATAATTTAAATTATTTGACAAGATTCTTTGCAGTTAATACATAAGGTGTATTAACTCAGGTGTATAAAATATACAAAATAAAAAATTAATTTTATAAAAATTTTTAGAATTTTTTTTATTAATTTCAAAATTTGAAATTCGTTTTTTTTTTTATAGGACCTTTTTTCAAAACTATGGATACTAACCATTAATATATACTGTATCTTTATTATTTAAAAATAAATCTTGCTAACTCACACAAAAGAAATTTCAAACGGATATATTTAATTAACATTTAGATTTAAAAGTAATTTAGTATTTCATTTTTTTCATCATTTTTTGCATATAATATTACAAAAAAAAAAAATTGACGAAAATTGAATAATAATGCATTTTATTATTCAATTAAATCTCGAAATGAATTCAAGTACTTGAGGGAATCATTAGAGCACAATCTAAAAGAATAAAGGATGCCGTATACGTAAGTCATAGTTGTCTCATCGACGATTGAGCTTATGACGGTGAGCTCTTGTGCTTATGAAAAATTCCCTGTGTTAGAGGAACCCATACGATGAACGTAACACCCTCTCACTTCGTGTTTTCTGTGCGATTTTAAAAGCATGACTTATTAACGACTCTCGCGCACTTCCCTCGAGAGTAGCGAACACGCAGTTGAGAACGAGTGACTCGGAATCGATGCGCGCGCCATGCGAGAGGGTTGCAGAGCGAAGATGAAAAAAAAGAAAAATAAATAAAAAAGATGAAAGAAAGAAAGAAGACGTGGACGTAATCGATGTTTGCTTAACAACGGAAAAAAAATCAGAATTCTGGAGCGAAATATGCGCGTAGATTTGGCAAAGGGGGATTTGCGTCAGTATTTAGTATGTCTTTGTATAATTTTCATCGAAAATTGCACAAATGAATATGCTTGAATAAACTCGAGCTTTACTAATTGCACAATGTTACATATGTTAAAGCATGTACCTATGTAAATATAAACGTGTTGCTGTATCTTACCTTTTCTACTTAACTTCGTATACTAAAATTATTTTGAATGATTTATGAAATTAAATTAAATTTCAAAGCAAACGATTAATTAACAACGTTGTAGCGTAAAGTGCAATGTTGAAAAAATTTAATTTTTAATATTTTAATATTTATACATATAATATGCATATTTTAAGAATCTCTTGCAAAATAAAGTCAGAATTATGCACGTTTCATTGATCAAAGCTGTAAAAAATTCAAATTACCTCTTTTGAATGTTCGAGGATTAAACTTTAATCACTTGAGACGCGACATCTCGATACACTGTACTAACAGTTGTATAAGTAGAATTAATTCAACTAATTAAGAGCTAATTAGCGTAATTATGGCTAGTTTTTTTCGTTTTTTTTTGTTTTTTGTTTTTACACATGAGAAAATATTTTTACCTAAGGTAGCAAATTAGACATTGAATGTTTTATAAATTTTTCTTTGAAGTCAACTTTATCTTTGTAAACTTTTTTTGTACACTTGGTATACTTGGTATGTAACTAATTTAATTTTTCTGAATATTATTATTATTATTAAATTATTATTATTATTATTATTATTATTATTATTATTATTATTATGTCAAATAAACAAAAAGCGATAATTCAAAAATATTATAAATTCATACAAAATGTATACATTTTTTTATTATTGAAAAATGAAATAATTACTATTTTTGTTAAGTAAGTATGATATCTACAATAAGTGAATAAAATAATTAATCTATCATTTATCAAGATATCAGAAAACTTGAATTTCTAACTTAAATCAACATTTATATTAAAATATTATTTTATTAAGATATTGATTGAATATCGATAATGCGAACTTTATTTTTTTATAATGTGATTATCTTCGTTGATAATATATTAACACGTTACTCGTCTATTCTATCCACTGACACGAGCACTTTGAGGGTTTTAATTAGATTTAATTCACATAATACATCGTCTCTTTCATTAAAATAAATATAATTCGTCAATAAAAATGTTTTTTGAAAATTTATATGTGGAACAAAAAAAGTTCAGTAAGTAGTAAGAATCGTTTAATGTCAGACGCTGCGAAGTAAAATAAGTTATTTGCTTGTTATATTTTTCATACTATTAAGTCTTGTTATTATTTTAAAATTCTATCATTTGTTAAACGAAAGACAAATAATAATAAAAAAAAATAAATAAAAAAAAAAAAAAAAAATTAAACAATGGATTCGTTTCGAGTAATTAATTTAAATTAATAATAATCAAGCGAGCATTGAATACCATTGAGAATTTTTCCGGATAAAATAATCTATTTATAAACATAATTAGATCAAATTATACGCATTACAGCAGCTGGGGCATTATAAAAGAAGCGAGTGCGAGAATGAGAAAAATGAAAATGAAAGATGGCCGAAAAACAAGTAGAAATATCTCAAGTTGCGAAAAGTGCATTTATCGATTGCTTTCCTTCTCGTCGTAGAATTCTGTGGAGTCGTACATCGATATATATATATATATATGTATGTACTCTTCGTTCTCTCAAACTTTTTCGCTTCAACGCTTAACCATCGTAAGTTTTCTCTAGCTTGCACTCGACATTAAGTGAGAGAGATATCAAGGAAAACCTGTTGTGAATTTTTAGCTCGTTCGCTCGCGGAAATCTCGAGAGAATTATTCTCAATTGAGCTCGAATTTTTCATCCGATAGTGAATTTTATTACCGTTATTATTATTATTTTCATGGTCTGCTACAAGCGCGCCGAGTACGAAAAGTTTTATCAAAGGCTTTTCTCGTCGATGGATTTCAATAAAATTGATGAAATTAATAATGCAATCATTTGAAGTAAGTGAGCTATGTGTGCTTTTGCATCTTCGAATAATTGAAATAAGATTCGTCTGCGCATATGGAATTGATTTAATTTTTCATATAGATTTACATTATTTATAAACTATCTTAACGATATTTAATTTTTTCTTTTCTTTTTCGTTACAATTTTTTTTTTTTTTTTTTTATATATATATAATACAACTATTTTAATATCGGTATTATTATAGAGAAAAGTTATAAAAGTTATGAAATATTGCAACTACGTTTCTATTTATAATTTCTTTTAATAAAATTAATATTATTATTTTTTATGAAATATATTAATTTTAAATCGACAACTCTATCAAAAATATCGTTTCGGATATTTATTCATATATATTTTTTTAGGAAAAATTTAATTTATATCCGATTTTAAACTTATAATTTGATTTCCTCTCAAATTAATCATGTCGCTTATAAACTTTGATTGCGTTTCCCGAAACCTATAATACGTTTCTCCTGATTACATTGTTTAAATTTAATTTATAAAGATACAGTATGTATTATAAAGCAAATTTCGATAATAAAAAAGACAATTTATGGTAAGTACGGCGTACAAAAGTTATTAAATTTTATGTATGAATAAAAATAAAAATACATCATATTCATGAAATACTTTTTAAATCGTGTATTGATTTATATCGTGTTTATTACAAACTTTATATATAAATTGACGAAAATGTCATTATGGAACATTGGAACGAAAAGTTAATTAAAATTATGAATACAAATTTAACTATCGAAAATATTCGATTACGTATTTCATTCGTCAAATAATTTCAGTGAAAAAGTAATTAAACCTTCAATTCGAGTGTTTTTTTTTTTTTTTTTTTAAATATGAGAGTTTATATTTAAGCATTCATATAAAAAAATAACGTGGACAATATTTTTCAGCAAATAATACCAAATAATTATATTTCGTATTTATAAAATCAACATAATAATCAGCTCAAGCAAATATTTATTTATAGATCGAAACAATCCTTAGAAACGGTATACGCAAAGTGAATCTCGATAAAAGATTAAAATCATTCTTTATCTCAAAATTTCATTAAAAAAGAGCACGGGTCTATATGTATATACACGTATAGTCAAGCAGCGACGCCTTAAAATCACAAAATAATCCATAATCGAATTGACCAAAACGATATACATCCCTTTCCTTCGTCCTCTCTCGTCCAGCTCTTAATCCTTCCCTTGAAAAATTAACATCATCAAAGCGAACGGATGCAAAGTATCCTCGATTAAGTTCGCCGTTTGCGTGCATATATCCTCTCGTCGTCTCATCTATCAATTATGCGGTTTGTACGCACGCAACATACATCCACACGTTTATCCATATATATACGTACATACAGAGAAACGTACATAAGTCGTGTATGTATATATATATATATATATATATATATATATATATATATATGCATATAAATATACGTTAGGAGTGAGCGGGCGCGCATCAATCGCGCGACGGCACGCGTCACTTTGTGAATGCGAGCCTCGAGGACCCGAGCGCTGGCTCTATAAATACAAGCGCCCACGGAGAGGGAAAGAGGGAGGGGGGAAGGGGCGGCTGACAGGCTTGCTCTCCATCTCCGTTCCTCCGCACAAGCTAGCGTCCCGACGCCGCGACGACGACGACGACGATCGATATGCGCTCAAAGGGGGGGATCGTCGTCGTAACGAACTCGAGGGTGAGAAGGTTTGTTCGCATTGCTCGCTGCGCGGCTAATATTGAACTATGGCTTTTCTTTTTCTTTTTTTTTTTTTTAACCGTTCGATGATTTATTTATTTATTTATTTATTATTTAAGCTTGTTTAATACAATTGCGAAGAATGTGAGATCGTTTGTGCTTGGTATTAAAAAATTATGATGCGTCGAAAATGAAAGAAAACTTTCAGTAATTTTACGTAAGGTTATTAGCAATTAAATTTATCGATATTTTATTATTTATTGTGTAGGTAAATCAATTCACAATTATTTAATTTTTTATTGAATAAATGAAAAATATTGCTTTTATTCTTGTGACTTTTTTTCTTTAAATAAAAAACAATGGAAATTTAATTATTTATAATTATTATTAAAAAAGTTACAAAAAGTTTTACCACCGAGTAAAAAATGCAGTTATCCCTATGAATTTTTTAATTCATATTTTTAGTAGAGAGGATCAATATCCTTTCTAATTAAATTTAGCACCAAGCGTCTAGGCGCTAATTTTGATTCATCATATTATTCATCAGAAATTTCGAGTACCGTAGTACAACGTCCCTCCCGAAATACCGAATAGACCTACACAACGCCGTAAAAGCTCCAATGCTCGGCAATGGTAACAGAGGTAGAGAGAGAGAGAGAGAGAGAGAGACCAAACGGAAAGGGAGTAAGCGAGATAAAGAAAAGGCCGCACGAGCGCGCTTGCATCGAGCGCCGACGTCGTCGTATCCGCAGGGAACAGCAGCAGCAGCAGCAGCGCGCTTTAAGCCGCCGCCACCGCCGCCGCCGAATCCCAAACAACAGCCGAGAGAGCGAGTGAAAGCTCCGAGCCCAATGCCCGAGGACGTGTCCATTGCTGCCACGATAAGTGAACGTAGCGGTAACAGGCGTCGGGGCGCACCGGCTATGAGGCACGAGGACGACGGCAAGCAACGAGATCTAGCACGCGCTAACCCACCAACTGATAACCGTCAGAGGCAGCAGCAGCAGCAGCAGCAACATAAGCAAATCCAACAGCAGCTTTTGGTGTGACAAACGACCGGCGGTGCGAGGAAACCTCTGGCCCGTTTTTTCAACCTCCTGGTGCGGGTATTCCTGTACGTCGTGGCGGCAATAAGGCGTCCGGCGCGCGAGCGCAAAGCCCAGTTGCTCACCAAGGCGCGCCGCAAGCACAATCATTGCATTCGCCTCGTGCGCCGTACCTGACTCGGCCTTTTATCACTTAGATTATATACATATCGGCGGAACGGCTGGCACGAATATTTTCTTTTCTTTCACGCGAGTGCGCGGTGGGATTAATTTTCGTTTTTTAATCGATACTTATACATATTGTGACTGTTGTTGTTTTTTTTTTTTTTTTATTATCTTTTATTTTTTAACCTTATGAAGATCTTGGACGTTTGATGGTTTTAATCTCGACGTTATCGTTATCGTTCTCCTCCTCCTGCTCGTTATCGTTGTTGTTATTGTTGTGCTCGTGAGGTGAAGAAATCGAGGTGTACTCGAATATAGTAAAGGAACAAGACGTCCTGGATCAAAGGTGCCCGAAAGGTAAATATTCAAAATAACATTGTTTGATTTATTTTTCTTATTGTTTGCTGGCAATAGACGAGGCTGTGCTCAGATAGAAATGTAAAATTTTCTCTTCTTTCTTTATTTTTTTTTTTTTTTTTTTTTACCTTTGCACCTTTGAGTTTTGAGGAATGAGGTGGAACGATGCTTATATCTACGTATACGTACATTCATATACTCGTATATATGTACTTGTGTATGTATATGTAGGTCGGAAAACGGAACATTTTGGCTAAGAGCTTTTGCGCATTGGAATGAATCTCGGTGCTTTGTTTTGGCGAAAGTTTTTTCTGCACGGCACACAAGACAAGCCGACGCTATAGGTTGTTGCTTTGAAGATGAAATTTCGTCCATGCGTTTTTGAGTTGGGGGCTTGTAAGTGCGCGTTTTATAGCGCGAAAGGCGACGTCAAAAGTTCATCAATGAAAATTTAAGTTTTTACGATTTCAAAAGTTATAAATAGTTTAATCGTCGTTATTTAAAGCTCGCTTTTTAATATTCAAGTTTTAAATAACGTTTGTATTGCATAAAAATAGAATAGTTTTGTAACGACGAGTATTTTCAAGCACATGGCACACTTTTTCCAGAGAGTAATATTATTTTGTTGCTTGTACTTTCTGTGAAAAACAATAATTAACGTCATTTATAGCTTTTAAGTTGTTTAAAATTATCGTATCATAGTTTTAAGAAATTGAAAAAGCTTTGTTTATTAAAAAAGCAATAATTTTACATCGACTTTGTTAAAAAATTTTAAAATGCGACGTAATTTTAATTCGTAATTAAGCGTCCAAATGAAATTTTCGAAAACGTTTGTGCGTAATTAAAAAATAAAATTTTTTTTTTCCTCTTAAACGAATCTCGTTCATTCAAAGACTCATTTGATTTGATGGATATATATATATACATATATATATATATATATATATATCGATTCTAGTTAAAACAAACATTTCTAACTGTGCACTGCTAAGTAAACCGTACATTACATTTACTTGAAAAAAAATAAATAAATAAATAAAAAAAAAAAATTAACTTCTAATCTATACGACTCATTCCATTTCCCTATTTACATGCGCTACTATGACTAAAATATTCAACGAATCTGTCATTTGAAAATTGTTTCGATTCTCTTTTATTTCTTGTACTTACATAACGAAGTAAAATTATCAAGATACGTTAGAAATTGAAGATAAAAATTCTACGTTAAAAAATAAAATTGAAAGTTTCGAATCAAAGTTATAAAAAAATAATTAAATAAATAAATAAATTAAAGAAACGATTTTCATTTGAGCATATAAAATGACGCTTTGGCATTGGCATTGCAATCGTTAACACAAAAACTAGATATTATGTTCTGGCAAATTGCCTTTGAACGCGTATTTTCAATGAGATGCGCCAAGTTTTTCACGCGTTTACCGGTCAATCCATACTTTGTCCATTTTACGTAGCTCGAAAAATTTGTTTAATTTGTCTATTATTTTTTTTTTAAGGATTTTTTTTTTTTTTAAATTTTTCGGATTAAATCATCAAAGTTATATTTTACATTATCAATTGTCTTACAGTAGTAAAATTTTATTCGTAATAAATAATCCTTTTTAAAATCGATTATAGTACTAAAACGTTATTTATTTAAATAATCCGTTAAATATTTTAAATTATAATCGAACCTTATAAAATTCGATTTTGAAGTATTTTTTTTTTTATATCGTATCGTAAATACCATCCGCGTAATTATAAAAATTGAAATTTACGATAACGTTTTCAACAATAAAATGCACGTTTTAACACGTTTTATTGTTATCGTCGTCGCGCGCGCGTAGTAATAATAAATTTTATCCTTTATCAAATCATCTTGTAACTAAAAATAAGCCAACGCTTTTATTTTCTCACTCTTCTCATTCACCTTCATATTTATATATAAATAAATTACGCGGAAGTTTTAAATTTACCAACAAAGTTGTCTCTATCGTGTTATCTAGGGGTATTACACGAGAAGGAAATTTATAAATATACTTTTTTCTGGAGTAACTTTTTTATTAATTAACAAAATTTCTTTCTAATTATAAATAAATTGATAATTTTTACGTTAACTTTGGTAAATATAGTTAAACTTTGAAATAAATAAAGTTTTTTATTCGTCAATCGATTTTTATCGTACAATAAAACGTGCACTATTATTTTAATATCGCTAAAGTATTTTAATACAAGCTTTAAATTACCTTTTTTCACGTTTAAAATAAAATGAAACAACGTAAAACACGACCATTTACTAAAAATTCGAGCAACAAGAGCAATGCCAAAATAAAGAACGAACAAGTCGCGCGGCGTTTCGATCGAATGCGTAAAAAAAAAAAACTATATCCACACACATAGATACACGATTAAAGTATGTAACGCAAGTCCTTGTAATGCTTTGTTCAGGATTCATCGACGCTCCCGGTAAATAAAGCAAGCAAAGAAGAAGAAGAAGAAGAAGAAGAAGAAGAACAAGCCGCTCTTCTTACGTTATTCCTTTCTCCCTTTCTCTCGCGATTCTGCATCGTCGTCGTGTTAGAATAACGCGCGAAAATATAAAGAAAGAGAGGGAGAAATCGCAAAAGAGTGAGAAAGAGAGAGAGAGAGAGAGAGAGAGAGAGAGAGAGAGAGAGAGGGGAAGAGAGAAAGAGGGTAGAAAACAAGTGAAAAATCCCAACATAACTGCCGACGCGCTATCTCCTTCGCGTCACGCGCGCTCCGACCGACGACGGCACCAAGATGAGCTGCGACACGAGCCGTACGTAACTCTATATTTACAACGCCTCTTCGATGGGTCAATAAACGCGCTTATAGCATGTAATAAAAAAATTTAAAAAAAAAAAAAAAAAAAAAAAAAAAAAAAATTAATGAATAAGGCATTTCTCGCCGTTTCTTTAGGAATACGTACGGAAGTGCATAGATAGATAGCAGCGACGGCGTACTCATTACTATATCACGAGCATATAGCCTCCCTGCTGAGAGCATATTGTCGCGGAAATCAACTTTTTTTTAACCAGGTAAGAATAACAACAGGGTGTATGTAATGTATATGTATGTAAAATGGAATTGCATTGCACGTACCCGTAAAAAAAAAAAAAAAAAAAAAAAAAAAAAAAAAAAAAAACGCGCACTTTATTTATTTTGTTTTTTTTTTTTTTTTTTTTTCACGTATATATGTATAAATACACACACACACACACACACGTGCGCGCGTATTCATTCACGCATAACCGCGTAGTTCGCGGCGAAAGAACAGAGAGAGAGAGAGAGAGAGAGAGAGAGAGAAAGGAGATAAAGAAAGACGGCAGAGAGGAAGGCATTTAACGATCGGTGCTCTATCGAGGAAATTCTAGCGCCGGATATCTGCTCTCTTTTCTGCACCGATGGAACACACACGTCGCTTTATTGTGTATTTATACATACGTGCACACTTATACATACACGCGTACATACTTGGGATTTTAGCGGTTGCTCTCGTGTTATATAGTACATCGCGTGAGCGCACCGACGTGTAACCTTCTCCTCACTCTCTCGCACCACTCGCCGACTTGTGCATCTCGTACATATAGATTGTATATATAACGTGTGTTCTCGCTGATCCATATATTCGTTGGATGCTTGAAATTTTTTTTTTCCCTCCGAATCACTTTTTAGAATCATACGCGTATTTGTATAGGCACTTTTTTTATTATTAGAATTTATCCTTTCACCTCGCTTGCTCTTCGGATTTTTTCTTTCTTTCTTTCTTTCTTTTTTTAAAGATGTATATCTTGATCGCGTTTCGATGTTTTAAGAGAAATGACGATTCAGTGCTCGATTCTTTTATGATTTTTCTTTTACTTTATTTTATTACCGCGTAATTAATAACGTTGGAATTATTGGATTTGAACTTTTAAAAGTTCAATTAAAAATTATAAAAATCTAACGAACTCGGTATAAATTTCAGATACGCAGAGGATTTGACGGTTAAAGGATATTATCGTATTAATAAAAAATTTATTTCAACTTATAATTGTATACAATTAAAAATATTACTTTTTTATATATATATATATTTATAATTTTTATAATTTTTTTTTTTTTTATATTTTTAAAATTTAAACGCAAAATTCTTATAAACCATTAATCAAAATGACGTTTTATAAAAATTTCAATTAGAAATATCAACGGAGAACGTTTCATTTCATTCGAATCTGCGCTGTTTAAGTGCGCAGTCATTTCTATCTTCGTCTTCTAATTATCATTTGGAATTGTTAAAGCACATTTTAGCTAGCATTGGTCTTTGAGTGCAAGATTTGAATTAGAGAATTTTCAATGAGACTGGAATATTCTAATTTTAAATCGTAATATACACGTACTATATGATTTGCAATTTAAAGTTTCTTTGAGCATTAATGATTTATCGGCGATAGTTGCGAAAAAATAGTAATGGATCGATTTAATTAAAATTATTTCAAGTCAGCGTACATTCAATTGTCATTTCATTGAATCGAGTGATTATTGAAAATAATAAATTTAAAAATAATGCAAAAATAACATTTATTTTTCATGTATAAAATAAAATACGTTGAATGTGTATTACATTGTATCTCAATAACGTAAAGTAAACCTCAAAACAAGAGAGACACGACGTTAAAAAATACCGACAAAGGCAACTTAAATAAAAACAAGATTTTACATCTATTCATATATATAGAACAAAATGCGAAGTCTAGATGGAAATAAATACCTTGCCGCATTGATTCTTTTTTCTAATGAAACGAAATTCATAATTCCGGCAAGAAATCATTATACTTATTGCGTAACGGAAATCCAACCACCGTAAAAGAATGGAAAGAACCGATGAAAAGTAACTCGTTCACCGGTAATTTTTCATTCCGCAAATATACGCATCGAATATTATTTTCTACTTACCTAGCAAAAACAAAATTTTTATATATATATATATATATATATATATATATATATATATATATATATGTGTATACGATTCAACATCTCGTTCTTCCATGTACAAAACGTTATCAGTAAAATCATCGTTTCTCTTTCTCTATACATGCACAAAGACACACATTATACTCGACATTCCCAGGAGTAGCGTGAGCGTAATATATCCTCGTTATTAAATAACGAGCGCGATATATTGCGTTAAGAGAAACAGAAGAGAGAGAAAGAGAGAAAGAGAAAGAGAGAGAGAGAGAGAGAGAGAAAACGTATAACGACGATGAAACTCACGAAATCCCGGTCGCGCGCACGATCGGATGCGTGGTTCATCTGAAATCCAAACGTTGCCCAATCATTCGTATTCCATTCACATCTTTTTCCCCCTTTATCTATCTCTCTCTCTCTCTCTCTCTCTCTCTCTCTCTCTCTTAAGCTCATATGTACATAACCGTACTTAACCTATATGCACACGCATAGATACGTAGACACGGAGACAAAGAGACCTTGAGAGCGAAAAAGCTCGAGCCGATATACTCGCCCGCGCAAAAGACTAGCATCCGCATTGAGACGAAGAGAATATCTAGCTTGCGGTCGTGTCCCCTCTCGCTGTATGTACACGTACACGCATACACACGCGCGCATACAGACACACGTACACGTATATGTATATGCGTGTATCGTTCAAGTACAAAAGCCTTGACCTTCCTTCCTCCGCTCATTGGCAAGCGTCCCGTCGCGATAAAACGTTTCTCTCTCTCTCTCTCTCTCTCTCTCTCTCTCTTTTAAGCTCGGTGACGCCGACGAGCGATCGCGTGTACGTGTTGCGGCTGTATTAAATACCAAGGTACTTCACACACATGTGTGCACGTAAAACGTCAGAGTAGGGCCGACGCATAGTTTTTTTTTTTTCATGCGCTTACAATATATATATATATATATATATATATATATATAATAAGCGCACGAGTGCGTCTTTTGCCGACATGCGACTACGTAACACACGGTGCAGTTTCGCGTGCGTCCAAAGCGACATTGACATTAACTCCCGCGACTCGTTCGTTGCTTATTGCTTGCTGGTGCTTATTTTTTATTCTCATTTTTTTCTTTGATAATTTTGCGCTACGTCGTTTTACTCGCCAACTCGCTTTACGATATACGTTCATATATATATATATATATATATACGGCTTGTCGTAATAAGCATGCGATTGTATCTTTGTAGTGGTTTATCTTATCTTAGCGAGAAAGTTCTATACGTGATTAAGACTTCTTGCGTTAATTCTTGACGTTTCAATAATTACAAAAATATTGAATTTGAAAAATGTTCGAGCTGTGCTAAGAAGAATTGTTTTCTCACGATTGATTATTATCGTTACATAAACTTTTTGTACACTTTTACAAACATCTAACAATTAAAACTGTTCAACAATAATTCATTTTACAGACGATAAAAAATGTAATAATTAAAGTATAGTTATTCTTAGAAAGTTTTGTGTATAATGTAAGCAAAACGCACGAGAATATATGCGAGTTTGCAATTCTTGTCCGAACGCACTTGGCACTTATCTACTTACGCGTGCTTACACGGTTGTAATTATTTTCTTGTAAAATTTAAATTTTTTCAATTTATTCTTTAAACGTCCATTTTGCTAAACAAAAAATTTTCAAAAGTTTTATCATCGCATGAATATTTTTAATTCATTCAAACGAATATTTTATATTCTCGGTTAAATACTAATTTAACAGTAACATATATGATTTCATTGTAATCGTCGAGCTAAACTTCGTTACAACATGCGCGTCTCATACATACAGCGTTGAAAACTATAATCGAGTAAACAATAATTTAAATAAATAGCCTTTTGCATTTATATTCAGAGTTAATAAATTTGACTTTCAACAACTGCATTAATTTATCTTGAATGAAATTAGCTGCTATATAAATATAAGTACGTTAGTACATTGCATCAAAATTGTTGATGATAATGTTACCGAAATTACAATATTTTAAATGAAAATAATTACATCGAAATTCATTAGTGGTTTTGGTATCGTAATGAACATGAGTATCTACATTAAATGTTGTAAAAAAAATTGTTTTTCGTGTATAATATCTCAATCAACTTAACGATACCAATAATTTTGAAAACAAAATTATTTGCGATAAAGCAGACGATTATTTTCAAATACTATGTTTTATTTATGATAATTATCGAAATTAACAATAAAATTTTTTATCCATTTTGCATATAGCATATAAGTTTATAGTGTTGATTTGTTTAATTCAACAATCGCAAATAATTGCTTAAATTTATTTTGACTTACGCGCTTTCTTACCTAAAATTACTTTTCTTTTTCTGGTTTGAATATTTTAATGCTTTAATTAAAATAAAATGAATTATTCATTTCTGCGTTAATTAATGAACCTAAACGGAAACATTTTCCTCAATTTTTTTTTTTTTTTTTTTTTTTTTATCTCGACGAATAAATATTTCATATTCATTTCATATTGAACGAAGGAATCAAATGTATTAAAATTTTAATTTAAAAGGAAATTTCCTTTTATTCTTCTTACAAACACTTAAAGGTAAATAAATGCCGTTCGAACGAAATGCGAAGTCTTTTTCATAAAATACATTTCTCCTGCTGGTTTAATGCAGCAACGTAACATTTCGACAATGATACACTTTTAAGCGAAGTTTGTACGAGTACAAATATTGCCGTCGGATATTATTATAAAAGCAATTAAAATTATTTTCGTAACATGCATAAAAACTTTCAATTGTGACAATAATCTTATACGATTAAGTAACATAAATAATTATACAATTAAGTATTTAAATAAAAGTTCAATCACATAAGTTTTAAGTTTTCATTAATATTAGTTACGATAATTAAATTTTATAATAATATTTGCACATTTTTCATAATGGATTAAATACTTAAAATTTCGTTCGTTTTTTTTTTTTTTTTTTTTTTTACGGTAAAACAAACAACGTTTAAAATTATATTCAAGTAAATGCGTGAATTAAAACAAATTTATAATTTCATCAAAATTTCTAAATTTTTAACAATTAAATTAGCAAAAAATAATTATTCGATTAAATTTTTAATAAATAATAAAGTTAAACTTTTTTTCATTGTTAAACGTTATTTTTAAATAACGCTAACTTATTTTAGCGCACGAAGTGTAAGTTTTTTGTTATAAAAATACAAATTTATACGGTGACGATGTATTTATGCGTCGTCTTTTTTCTTTTCTTTTTTTTTTTTTTTATTTGTCATAAATTCTTTTATGAACCTTTGGCCGCAGTTTGTACCAGCAATGGTAAAATATCAAAATTAGCCGCTGTCTCTCTCTCTCTCTCTCTCTCTCTCTCTCTTCCTCTCTCTCTCTCTCTCTTTCTCGTGTATGCTATTCATACAATCATCGATTATTATAAAAGTTTCGTATCGCGAAGAAGTATGTGCCTCTTTTACTTCGAAATATATTTTAATTTATGTTCTACTTAGTTATTCGTATATATGCCTATACGTGTAAATATAAATTTAAAAATTCTTTAGTATTTTTTTTTTTTTTCTTCTATAAACTTAATAACGAAAATTAATATTCGCTCTTGTACTTGCATAAGTTATTAAAAAAGACTTTTCCAATGCCGCAAATAGGTAAATTGTGCGTTGAAATTTTTTAAATAATGCGATTTGAAAATTTTTCAACCAGCGTATGAGAATATACAATAATATAATAAATTAAGTAAGTACGGACATATCGGAAAAATTACGTTACACGATAACATACCTTAGGCTTTTCCGTTCGCTTAAAAATTTGTGCCGTCGACGTGTGCGCAAAATCACGATATGTAATATCGTTTTGTTTACGCAATGGTTTTATAAAAGTGAATATGGGAAGAACGATGACTGAAATATAAAGAGGTTATTACTTTACTTTTATATATATATATGTATATGTGTAAATGTCATAAGATGAGTATTTAACTATTTTTTAATGTTTTTATATACTATAATGACACGGTACGGAAAATACGCGAGTGATTTATTAATTTACGAAACGTTGATACGGATTCCAAGAAGGTTATTGTCAAATCAAATATAAATCAAATATATATATATATATATATATATATATATGTGTGTGTGTGTGTGAAACGTAATCTCGATAATCGAAAGTATACGTAATATTTAATTAACTCTGCCTTACGTTTATTGCTTAATTATTGTAGATCTTATGAACAGAAAATCGGTTATAATAGTAAACAAATATCAATTATTTAAAAAGTTTTGTTCTATCTAATATGCAATGTATATAATTCATTGAAATGAAATTAATGTAAAATAAAATCGATAGTTTATGTATAATCAATGATACTTCAATCAAGAAATTTATTAATTTTTTTCCAATCTCTCTAATAATAAATATTTTTTTATTCTTTATATCGATTGTCAATCAATAATTTTTTTTTTTTTTACCGGTCAAATGATTGGCTTTAACGTTGGATTTTACGTATGTGATTGGTAACAATAACGCAATTTTCACAATAAATTACTTAAAAAACACAAATAAAATTATGGATGTAAGTTAATGCAAGTAAGACATTATTATGCATAAACTTTTTTATTATTTTATATTACATAAATAATACTGTTAATATCCGTTCTTGCACAATCAAACACAACAAAATCACAAACGTTTCTTTTTCGCAGTAAAATCTCAAACGTGATTACATTTCATAATACGGCATATAATTATATTAAATATGAAAATATAAAATGTAAAAAAAAAAAAAAATTGTATTATAAAAAAAAAAAAAAAAAATAATTAATTTCGTAACCCCGGATTATGCACGAGATGACTCATCGATATCGGAATAAAAATAATAAAAAACGCGCTCATCGCAAATGAATCAATCGATTTCGCGACAAGAGCAGCAGAGCACAGAGTCGCATCTTATCAATAAGCTCACGCGAACGCAGCGCGATTATCGATCGCGTAACTCTCCTCTCGCTCCCGCGATTTATCACGCGCGCCGAATAACTCGTATACGCGCATATACATTTACACGCATGTGTCTTACGCGTACACACACACACACACACACACACACACACACACACACACACACACATACACACACACAAAAAATAAAATGGTCGCGGCAATCGCGCTTATCTCACAAACTACGGGTGCTCCTCAAATATTTGTTCCCGTTGATATATCGCGTCGGGAGAGCGAGTGTCTTGCCGAACGCGCCTCGATACGCGGCACTTAGACGCCGACGTCGAGCTTCTGTTAAATAAGAGTTTATGAGAGAAGTATGAAAAAAAAAAAAAAAAAAAAAAAAAAAAAAGAGAGAGAGTAAAAGAGAGAAAGAGAGAAAGAATAAGAGAGGAAGATACAAGTGACAGGTGTTCGCGTGGACTGTTTTTTTTCCCTCTCACCGGGAGAGGTGAATCAGTATGACTCCGGACTCGCGATCGATCGGTACACTCGTTTAACAAATTCCGTACCGAAGTTAATACGTATTTATTTATATATAAATATATAAACGCTCGTTGAGTTGAGCGCGTTGTGTCGAACTGTCAAAAGTGACGTTTTGTTTTTACTTGTATACATACATTTCTTTTTTTTTTTTTTTCTTTTCTTTTTTCGTTTGTTTTTCCTCTCTCGTTTCGGAGGATGCACTTTTTCGAGGCTTTAAAAAAGTAAGTTGACGATTTAACCGAGGCTTTTTTTTGTTTGTTCAAATTTTGGCAACGGTGGCATTTCTTTTTTTTTTTTTTTTTTTTTTTTTTTTTTTTTTTTTTTTTTTTTTCTATTTCGGTGTATCCGTATACGAAAGTGTTTGCTCGATGGACAAATATCGTGTGACTAAAAGTTTCATGGATTTATCCAGAGTTATTTTTTTTGTCATTCGATGCTGTGATTAAATTGTTAATTTTACATTCAATGTATACCTTTTTCCATTTATTTATTTTAATAAAATATCACGCGCGATTATTATTTTTCAAGAGCAAATGGGAAAAAAAAAAAAAAAAAAAGAAAAACATTACCGACATCAAATTACAATCAACGATCACCAGATAACGTAAACAAAATGTCTTAGTATACGTGCTAATATGTAGATGCACGTTAAATTTTACAAAGCAAAGTCTTGCCAGGCTTGGAGTTTATCTACTTACGCATATTTATACGGATATGCATTGCTCGCGTTATCTTGAAAACTGTATTTGGAATTTTCTCAACTTTACTATCTGCTGATATGTATATTTCAAGCTCTGTCTACTTTCCACGTGTCATTTGTTTTAAAGATATATTTTTATCGAACATTTTCTTTGACAATAAATTTATGCGTGAGATTCTAACCTTGTGTGGTTAAACAGTCACGTATTATAAACGTATAAAGCATCAGTTGAATTAACGTAAATTGCCAATTAAATGTAAACTAATCAACGATGATAATAAATTGCATTAAAATCCAATGGTTATTGATTTTCTTGCATATAAATACGTTCATGTATATATTTAAAACGAACTCTAGCTAGATCGTTATCGTCATCCAACATATCGTATCCACTTCATTAACCAGCAAACGTAACGACTTTAAAATTTTTCAAAAAAAAAAAAAAAAACTTTTCGATCGCAGCAATTCCAAATTGCAAGCGATTTGAACGTCGAAACGAAGACAAAGTGACCTTCATCCGGAATTCATCGCATGCAGCCGGAGGACATAACGTTCTCTTTCCCTCATTTACCTATATACGAACGCTCGCGACCTTTCTCTCCTTTAAAGTTTCACGCTGAATTTAATGCGCGAAATAACTTTTTCAAATCGTATCTCCGGTACGAATGTACCAGTATGTCCAATCGACGACGGCAATGATAACAACGAGAGAGTTAATAACCTGCGATCGCGCAAAATATCGAGCGTCGTTTACATGAATACATGTAATGTTTGTGCATTCGAGCTTTCAACTCGCGAACCCTCTCATTTTTTCTTGGTTTAACGAATCAAATCCAAGGAGCGTATATAAAATAAAAAAAAAAAAAAGAAAAAAGTGAAGTTGGGAGAGTGCAACGCGCCGACTGAAAAGTATATCTCTCAATGTCGATTACTCGAGCCTTGCCGGAACGACTTCAAAGGTTCTCTCTCTCTCTCTCTCTCTTTCTCTTCTTCCGCATTATAATGCTCAAAACTGCGCAAAAAAAAAAGAAAGAAGAGAAAAAGCGCGGGGTACGTACAAACGAGAATACACATACACACACACACACACATAGGCAAAAGTGCAAAGTCACGGGGAGGAATTTGCGCGCGAGAGGAAACCTGCACCGAATGAATAAAGGAGAAAAAATGAGAGAAAGAGAGAGAGAGAGAGAGAGAGAGAGAGAGAGAGTGAGAGGGATGATGGGATTCTCTTTACTCGCTATCCACTCGACTCGGTGGCATAAAGGATAACGAGTCAAAGGGGTAGACGATGAGTCTATCTCCTTTCGTGCGTGTGCGCGTCTCTATGGGTATGTATTTATACGCGACAAATAAGCGTAGGAAGAGAGAAAGGTAAAGAAACGCGTGTACGGGGCATTTAAGAGGGCAAGAAAATCGTCGTAATTTTTACGTACTCGTTAAAGCTTCAACCGTCGTGACTTTTTTTTTTCTTTTTTAGTTTTTTGAATATCGCCTTTGGTAATTACGCGAGAGAAATTTACTTTTATTTTTAATTTTAATTTTGTCGTTTTTACTTGTTGGAATGATATATTTTTAAAATTTTATAATCTTACGAATTATAAAATTTGTCGATGAAATAAATTAGAATTTATTGATTAAATTAGTTGAAGTTACGTTCGGGCATTGTTATGCGATATATTGTCATAGACACTTTTTGAAATAAAAATAGGCTTCTCGTGCTCTTCGCTCGTGTTAAAAATGTCAATTTTTGATAAGATTAATTCGGCTTTCGAATATAGTCACTTTATTCTGGAATGTTGCCAACAACTGACCATTCCCATTATTTAAATGCAGTTAAGTGGTTTCACGCTCCACCCATCCTCGCTGTTTTATTAAACTTAACATAATGACGAGCGATCTCTTCAAACGTACAACTATGTATACTTGTATAAATAATTTTTTTTTTTTTTTTCATACGAGCTCTTGATTAAGCAATAAGGAGTAGCTCGAAGAAAAAGAAAAAAGAGTTTGCACGGAGCGAAGATATGGAAACGCGCGGAAAACTTTGAGTGAAAATTGAAGTTTAAAATACCGAATGAAAGAATAACAGTGCGTGAAATAAGATGAGGAATGGAATTTGAAAAAGAATATGAGCAAGGATAGAAATTTATGAAGTATACTTTAACAAGGCTCTTTCATCGCCTTTGATGTATTTTTCGAATCGTGTATTTTTATTTCAAATAAATATACTTTATCATAAGACATGATTTTACAATTGATTATGATAGATTGTTTGCAAAAAAATTACATTTATACGATATTCGAATCTTTTGCGAATTTATTACCATCATATTCTCGAGTTTTTCTTTTTTTCTGTTCATTATCATATAAATAATGATATTATCCATAAATAACTCAATTTAATTTATAAAGAGGAAAATAAATATCGGATTAAAATAAATCTCAAAGCAAACTTTCGTAGCAATAAGATCTTATGGAAATTCTTTCCCGAATAAAGCTATATCTTTTACTTGCTTTATTTTTGCACCAAGTATAACTTAGTGAACATACGTAATTATTGACGTATTTATCTTCGTTTTAAATAAAAAAAATTAAATCCTTATAAAATATTTGAAATAAGATCTAAGAATTCATCAAAAGATTATTAAAAAAATTCAATTGATATGACAAATAACAATAAATTCAACTTAATTTCGAAATACTTAAAATTCTGCAACATTGTAAAAACTATAAAATCCAGACAAGATACATAATCGTCCGTACATAAATTCGCGAGCAATCGTTTGTGCGATCGGCCGAATGTAAATTTTCAAGATCACGTATACGCGCGCTCGAAACGCGTATACACACATACGAACGACGAGTCCACATGTACGTATATGTATACGTTAACCGAGCCCACGGTAAAGTCTCGATATAACATGTAAATTCACCAAGAAAGAGAGAGAGAGAAAGAGAGCGATTATGTAGACGCACGCGATCGCTCTTTACAAATGTGTGCGGCGGCTTTGCGGTGTCGCGGCAACTACGACGACGACGACGACGACGACAACGACAACGTTTGGTCCTCGCACGCGCCTCGCCGTAGGCTAATTAGCCGCGCAGACGCGTCGCACACGTTCTTCTCTCTCTCTCTCTCTCTCTTTCTTTAGGTTTCTCGAGATCAATCGAGTCCAATATATATACATACACGAATATTCTCGTTCTCTCGCTTTCTCTCTTCCTTCTCTCTCTCTCTCTCTCTCTCTTAGTTGCTCCATGCGACGTTACAGTCGTCGGCGAGCTCAGTCGGTGTACGCAGTCGAGCTCGCGCGAGCGACGCGCGCGCTAAGCTTCCCGCGTATCGTATATATGCGCGTCTGCGCGGATAAAGAAAAGCCACGGATATTATATGCAAAGTTTCACCCTCCGTCGTTGAAGTGTTGTCTCTCGTTTTTCTTATTCTTTTTACCGGTGATTGTTTATGTATAAGCGTACCAGTGCGAGTGAGTTATTTCTTTTTTTTGTTTTTTTTTTTCTCTCTTATCTTGTTTGTACACATACAACGTCGTATATACCTAAAGTTTGGGAAATTTCTTCTTCATTTATTTTTTTCTCTTCTCTTTCCGCGCTCTTTTATGAAGTGGCAGCACGATGTTTACGAGTCCCTGCAACCCTACGGAATTATAGATACCTCGGCGTTTCTTTGATCCTTTTGTACGCCTCGGCTACCCGTATTCTTTTGATACCGCGAGCGCGCTCACTTGAATATAAAAAATAAACCCCTTTCTATCTTTCTCTTATTTTCTTTTATTACTTTTTTTCTTTCTTTTTTTTTTTATTTCTTGCTTGTTTGTTTGTTTGTTTGTTTGTTTTTTTTTTTTTTCTTCTTTTTTAATTCATCGTTCTCGTTGTAGTGTCTCGCGGTGTTGTATATACAGTCGCGTTGATCGTCCGATGAAAGCGAATGACAAATTTACTCGCCGACGACGAGGATGAGATAGATGATCAAACGTTCAAGTGAAGAATCGTTACCCGGTAATTGCCTCCTCGGAAACTCTTAATGGTCGATGGGTTTGTGTGTCTATATATACAGATATACTATAACGCGCGAAAACGAGAGAGAGAGAGAGAGAGAGAGAGCAAGTTTAGCTTAGCTCTCTTTGAGAAAAGGGGTTGAATAACGCGCGCGGCGTGTGTAGCTTTGTTCTAACCGACAACCGAATCAATAAAATAAAATGAATTATGATTGAATTTAATCTCGTTAACGGTTACTTATTTTTAACGTGGGAAGGACGAGGGGGTGAAAATTTAGTTATTATAGATGTATCGTCGTTATCGCGTGTATTCATTCGTTTTTTTTTTTTTTTTTTTTTTTTTTTTTTTCAACTGTCGTTAATTGATTTTTCATTTATCGAGGATTAATTGTTTATTAAATTATAAGATTGATTTTTTGAGTCCCTTTTGTAACTGCTTACGTTATACAATACTTTTTTGTAAATTATCTATTTTTAGAAATCTCATGATAATGTTTACATGTAATTTTCCAACATTGTAACTCTATATTTATTTACCTATTTTTATATCTCTAACGCGCATTACAATAAAGATTTTAGTAGATAAGCCTATCATTTTTTTTCCCTATTTATAGAATTATACAAATAGAGAAATTTATTATGTCATAAAATTAAATCAATAAAAATGAAACTATTGATTTTGTCAAAAATACGAATTTTACAATATATCTATAAAACACGTCAAAAGACGTGTTAAAAATATTGGTCCAATTATTTATAAAAAAAAAAAAAAAACAAAAAAAAGTGATTAGTGAACCTTTTCCGTGCTCATTGACAAGTCGATAGTGGATAGAAGAAAAAAGAAAAGAAAATGCTAGCGTGAATACCTATATCGTTAAATCAGAAATGCATATATGTATAACGAAATCAGAATGAATCGATTTTTACGATATAGCGATGAATTTGCCATTGAAAATGACGCAATCGGGTCGCAACGTTCTCGACAAAGCACAATGGATGAAAATAAAAAAAAAAATAAAAAAAAATACGAGGATAACATTAACTCGTCGATTTTAAATTCCCCGTAAAACTAGCTGCACAACGACTTTATGTAAATGCGATTTCGTTTCGACTCGATTTCTAACACGTGGGTTGTGTACAACAAGAGAGAAAAAGAAGGAGAGAGGAAGAGAAGAGAATCGCAAGAGAGAAAGAGCAATTATAAGTTTTAATTGACACTTCGTTAGTAAGTACCTTAGGCATGCAAATTTTTTGTTTGCAATCCCATCCACCGAAGTTTCTACTTTATAACGTTGCCACTGTAGGTATTTACGTATCAATCCCGACTATCCGATGCATCTCTGATTCTCTCGCAACTGTTTACGATTTTAATTACAAAAGAATTCATAGACGTGTGTCAAATGAAAAAAGTAATTGAAAAATTACGACTTTGCCTTGTACACTCACGTAAATATAATAACCATACGTAATTCTGTCTGCTCTAAAATTTTATCGTATAAACAAGGGGTAGAAAAAAGTTTGGAACAGAAAATTAAAAATTTAGATTTCGTTATCGTGCACTTGTGCAAAAGAGAAGAGAGAGAAAGAGACTGAACGTGGAAATTTTCAAGTCTTTCGAACATAGGTTATATATATATCCGAACAATAGCTTTCCGCTACATCATCGTTCCACTTTCGAATCATATTTCATGCTTCTTTCGACTAAAAAATATGAATGACCGATGGTTTTAGTAAAACGCATTCACGTTATGTATTTATTTCCATTGTTCATTTTCAAGCATTGTATTTCATATCTTTGAAAAAAAGTAAATTAATTTTCGGATTATGCTTTAAGTAAGATTTTTTAAAATATTTTAGGACATTTTTCATTTATAAAAGTATCAAATTTTATTTTAAAATATTACGCAGAATCGGCTTAAAGGATATTCATAAATCAATCGTATAAAATAATCGTTTTTCTAAATCTTTTAAAAAAAAAAAAAAAAAAAAAAGTAACTTTAAAAATAAAATATTATACTTCGATAATCTTTCAAATTCAAGATATATAGTACATAAACGGTTGCATCGGTTTTAATTTTCAAAACCATTGATTTGCATGAAAATCGCTGTACCTAACGAAAGAGTTTTAGCGGCGTGCAAAAGCAGTTAGGGAAGTATTCGAAAAAAAAAAAGCGAAATGCTCGCGACAAATTTGTCTTTATCCTTCGATCGGTAGACGAGAAGATATGGAAAATTTAAAGGAATAAAAACCTTGATTACTGTAATGTTGCTTCTTTTTTATTATTAATTATCAAAATTGATTTAATTTAATATTATTAATTTACATTAATTTTACTTTTCGTTTATATTGTTATTTTTTTTTATTTAAGCATAGAAGATAATTTGACTCAATTTATTAATTATTATAACGCGACAATAGATTTTAATTAATATTTTCTGATATAATTAAATTTAATCTTGTTTTTTTATTATTATTAATTTTATTTAGCAAAAGCATTGCGTGCAGTTTGTAAGAAACAATCGCCAAGTCCTTTGTATGTAAATTGAATTTAATCTTGGATTTTACTCGTAAAAATAAACGATTTTTTGCTGGCAAAATATTTAAAAAAGAAAACTTGTAAGACTTTGTGTAAGAATTTCATATTAAAATTTCTCGAAGGTTATTTACTTTTTGTTCTTTTTACTTTAAAATTTTCGTTTAAGAAATAACATTTTTATTAACTTTATTTATTTTTAGTTTATTCAACGTTAAACAAAGCTCTTTTTTTCGAAAAAAAAAAAAAAAAAAAAAAAAAAAAGTAATTGCATCAATATAAAAACTAAACCTTGGTTGTCGCGATTACAATCGATTTTATTTACGGCACAAGAGAACGTATATCTAACAAAAAAAAAATCAATCACTTAACAAAACTAGTAATTTTTAGCTTCTCCGAAATTCGTCGTAATTCTCAACCCTTTCGTTCACCATCGATCTTACATACATATATCTATCCTGAGTAGAAAAAAAAAAAAAAAAAAAAAAAAAATCACCTTCGTTATAAACGCTCGCGCCGATTATAAATATGCACATTTATATTCAAATCTTCGTTTTATAAAAATACTACATACCCTAACACAGATACTTGTGAATGCCTTTACACATTCTCTCCCCTTTCTCTCTCTCTCTCTCTCTCTCTCTCTCACTATTTTCGATAAAGCCGCGCGCACGAGCGCTCGGGTTTATATTATCGATAATAACGCGCAGCATGTCGCACCGCTTGCGCCGCGTGCTGTACATTCATTGCCGATGCGTCCGCCGCATATGTCGCTAATGCTTTTATATATATATATAATGCGTATATATACATTTAACCGCGCTCAATGGTTACCGAGTTATTTGCGCGTATGTGGATGCGTTATCGGCTTTCGCCTTTTTTTTTTTTTTTTTTTTTCATGGTAATGGAAAGATTGCAGTCAGAGCGAGAGAAACGGTTTGCCTTCGTTTTTTTTTTTTTTTTGTTCGTCCGCGTTACTTTGTGAATACCGGATCGCACCCCTTTTATATATATATACACTCGTTTGATAAAAGCAAGTAGAAATTGAATGTCTGAATCTACGTAAACGAGCCCGAGTTTCATGGATTTTTCCGTAAAGTACGCGCATGAGGAAAGCTTTGATGTATTTGCGCTAATATTTGTACGTATATATGGAGCGGTGATTATGTACGGCGTATTTCGCAAGGAAATTGAAATGGTGAAAAAAGAGAGAGAGAGGGAGAAGAAGAGAGACTTTGATTAATAAATTTTTCTCCTCTTTTATTTTTTTCCTATTTTCAATTTTACTTTTTTTTAAGTTTAAAATTGCTAGATATGAATTTAATTTATTAGTTTGTTTTAACTAGGACAACGATAATTAATTTTTTTTTCCGTTTCCTGGACGTTACGACTCGACTGTCGAATCGACAGAATATTTTGCAATCTAGTTGAAACTTGTTCCAAAAGCAGATTCTAAACTGCCAAATGTTACTCTATGACGATAAATTTTTATTTTCTGAACCAAAAGTAAAATTTACGCTTCATCATTCTCAGTTTTATGATGTTTTTATTGGAATATAAAAAGTTTACCGAATCGTCATTCAAGTTTACAATACCGATATCATATTCGTATGTTCAAGTTTAATTTTTAAAATAAAATCTATCGATAATTAACGTCATTAACAAGGTAAAACTTTAAAAATTCAACGATGTAAAACAACTAAAAACCTTTATTTATTTAACCAAACGATTTAACGGCAAAATAAACAAATTCCTTTTCCTCGACAATCAAAATCCATGCGCAACTTCATCAACAAACCATCAAGCCCAGAAAGCAGCGACGTTTCACACTTAACTCGCGCGCGTGGCGAAAGCGTTTCGTGCCCGCGGAACTAAACTAACCCCCGCGTAACCCCCGCGTCATCTACCTCTCGAAACTCTTGAGACACGTATGTACAACCGCGAGTCGTCGCACTTTCATACATCGAGTGAACAAGGGAGAGGGGAAAGGGTATGAAAAAAAAAAAAAAAAAAAGTAAAATAAAAATAAAAAAACAATAAAAAACAAAAAGAGAAAAACAAACACGTCGCCAACGAAAAAATAGTCGACGAGGATAAACAATCGGAAAATAAACGACTATTCGCTCGCGCGATTTACGAATAAATATGTATCACGCGCTGTATGTATCCGTTTTCTCATTCCTTCTTTTTTCTTTTATTTGCTAACCGACGTATATACCGTTAGGGTTCTTGAATTTGCTTTCGTTTTCGTTTATTTTTATTTACTCTCAACGTCATGCGTCTCGCGGCTCGTTAGCCGTCTTTGACATGGCTTTTATCGCGCGGCTTCTCCATTTTTACTCGATCTCGTTATCGCCGTATCTCTACTATTATATGTATACACATATATATATATATATATATGTATATAAAGAATTAACTCGAGCACCGGTTCGTTAAAAGCTTCGACGAAAGCGAAGGAGGGAAAGGGGGGGGGGGGAGGAGAGAGAGTTTCATCGTTATTATACAGCTTTTGCAAAAGGAACTAAGAGAAGTTCAAGCTTGAATGATAATGAAGCTTTTGCGCAGAGAATTTTCATTCGCGAGTTATGGCTTAGTGCACTTACGATGGAATAACGATTTTATGGAAAATCTACGGAGTCCGGTCCTCGAGTTTAATTGTATAATCAGTAACGATCTTGCGAGTTTGCGCGACTTTGTTCCCGTTGCGTTAGTTTTGAGAATTATATACACATTATATACACACATGATGGTTGTTAATCATTTTACGATTATGCATTTTATCGCATATGCGTATTGACTTGTGAAGGTATTTCGTTGTTATGCTATTTTTTGATCTTATTAATTTAACAAATCTTTATTTGGAGATTAAATTGATGAACGACATATCGCAAGCGACGCAGATTTATATAAAAAGTTTAAATTTCAAAATTTATCGCACGTTATTCGAGAAATACCAATAAATCTTCTTTTACCTACGTATAATCCTCATTTTAAAATGCGTTTAACAATCATAGTATCGACATTTTTCTTGAAAATTTTTGCAAACTCATAGCCATGCACAACTAATGCGTCTTACAAACTTCGTCGACTCGGCTTAAGTTTCATTACGACTCGCGAACACCTCATCAACCATAGTATTAAAGAAACTTTCTAGATAACCCGTGACACATACATACCGCCTACGTTTTCCACTCGTCATTGAAAAAAAAAAAAAAAAAAAAAAAAAAAAAAAAAAAAAAAGATACAGAGGCGCGCACGCAGCGGTAACTGTGTTAACCATTGCTTAATTGACGTCGCATTTAATTCATTCTATTATCCCTAATTAAACGAGAATTTAATTTTCTTCGTATACAATTTGTTACGAGAACGATTTATTTTTTTTTTTCCGCTAACTTCTTTGTTTAAGATTAAAGCTCTGTTTGACTTGATTCTTTTATTTTCATTTGAGTGAATTCTCTGCACCTGAAAAATTTGTGCATTTTTATTATGTTTTACAAGTTGTAAAAAATAGAATATAGTAATTTTTATTGAAAATCGAATGTCTGTAGTTGAAATTAGTGGAAAAAATAGCTTTTCATTTCTCATAAGCAATTAGACAACACACGCAATAAATTTGTTTACAAATCGAAGGAAAAAAGAAAACATGTTTTCGACAAACATTGGAAACAAAGAATCGGCTCGAGCCAAAATAACTAAAACCGCGAGTGAACGTTTTAACGAAAGACGAAAACTCAAAACGTCGGCAACTGCAACGTAATAATTTAAAATTTTCAGATGGTTTGTGGCAGTGATGCCCTCGTCGGAGGAGGAAAGCCTGTGGCTCGTGGGCAGCGAGGGTGGGGCTCTGTCCTCGGGAGCCGGTGCGCATCCGAATCATCAGCACCATCATCGGGCCTCCCGTCACGGCGAGCAGCGGACCTTGGCCGGCGTTAGATTCGCCGGCCATCTTTACACCGAGGAGATGCAAGTTCAGCCCCAATCGGGAGCCAACGCCGCGTCAGCCATCGGTACGACGAGCGGGCCGATAGCCCAAGCTACCGGTGCCAACTCGACGATGCCTGGACAACCGAATTCCACGGGCGCCGGTGCCGCGGGCACCGGTCATTCCGCCCCGGATTCCGCGGAACACGATCTCATCGATAACGCCGCCGACGCCACGCTCCTCTCTCAATTTCACGAGGACGCTATTAAACAGGTAAGCGTTGTCAAATTTTTAAGATTGTATCGAGGAAATTTTCATGTGTAATCGAAATAAATAATTATCAATGTTAGAATAAATATCATTAATATTCATCAATCGTTTTAAAATTTAAAATAGTATAAAATATAGTGTATATAAATTTTGATAAAAATATTTATAAAAGTGAATAATAACAATTTATTTTTTCATAATAATAAAGCAAAATTTCAAGTTAAAAGTTATTAGTAAAATCATTATTTTAAAATTTAACTTTATCAAAATCTATCTATTGAAATAGGAAATGAAAAAAAAACATCTTGATCCGTGTTATTATTTTAAAACTTGAAAGAAACAACGTTACAAAGATACAGTGCGCCTAAATTATGGCAACCATATGTCCAGTCGTGCAAGCCGTGACAATCGTACGCGTCAGAACAAAATAAAAAAAGAGATAGAGAAACTGCAGTTCAGAGAACAACGGAGACGGTAACAATATAGTGAGAAAACAAAAGCCAGTATTTGTTCAGCTTGGTCGTAAAACGCACCCACGAACGCACATTTCTTCTTGTATCAACTATCCAACGTTCCTCTTACCTTACGAAAATCCCGTAAAAATGCCTGAAAATCTACAAGGGTCTCTTGTTGATGCCGCTCCTCCACTTTATCGCGCCGTCGGCTAAGTTTTTTTTCGTCTCGCTCTTGTGTATAATGTACATGTAAAATCGTGTGCACGTTTTTTTCAACGTCGGAGGGGGCGGCCAACTACAGCGTCGCTGCACTTCTCTCTCTCTCTCTCTCTCTCTCTCTTTCTCTCTCTCTCTCTCTTGTGTGTTTCTTTTTCGTCGCCGTCGCCGTCGCCGTCGTTATCGCCGTAGGCGAGCTTCATACTCGACACTCACCATGGAGGAGATCCTCGACGACTCCTTCGTCAAACCCAAATTTCTCTCGCGGGAATTGCCTGGTTATCTTCAAGACTTTCCTGTAATTACAATATTTATCTATTTTGTTTTATATTTTGTATTTTTTCTATATCTTAAATTCAAAACTTTCTCTTTTTGTATGTAACTCCATTTTGAGGTTATGGAAACAAGAAAAATTGAGTTATTTTGTTCCGACATAATATATTAATATTTCATAAGAAACTTTTTATTCTTTATCAAATATTAAAAAAATTGTTCAGCTTTTTATTTTAGGTTATATATTTAATTTAACATTTCAAAGAATAAAATCGGTAAATTTTTTATTTTTCATTGAAAGAATGATTCATCTTAGAGTGCAATGTTTTCAAACAAAGGGATTTATACATGGAGCCTGGACATTCCAATAAGGAATTTTTATGTTGCTAAGGGACTATAATGTGATGGCTAATTTAATATACAGTATGATACAGTTAAATTTTTATTAGATTTATTAAATTTTAACCACTTATATAATATATTGAGTTATAATAAAAAAAAAATATATAAAATCTTATGTTTAAATTTTATATTATTTATAAATTTATTTGTTTGTTTGTAATATTTAAATCAAATTTTTATAATTTATTTTTGTAATTAATAAATTATTTTTTAAATATTTTAATAACTACTATTTTAATTAATACTATAAATTAATACTATTTTTAATCATATTTAAATATTTTATAATATTCAAAATAAATAACAATATTTTTTAAATTGAATTACAAATAATTTATTTTACAAAACTAATAAAATATTCTATCATGATGAAAAGAAATTTAAATGATTTCTAAGGTGTAACTCATAAATTAAATAGTTTAAGATATATCTAATTTCTAATTAAATTAAAATCAAGTTTATACTATAAAATAAGTACATTCATTGCTTTACTAAAGCTGTTAATATATTTTGAGCATTGATATATTGGAATGTAAATTTTTATAATGTCCTTGTAATTATTGATAATATATATTTATTTTTTTTAAATCAAAAAATATATATTTTGGTATTTGTTTTTAAAGGCTGGTGTTGGATACTTTCAAGCATTGGCAGCATTATATGTTGGCTTGTGCCTTGCCTCTGATACAGTCGAGGTTTTTGTTGTTCCATATATTCTCCCAAGTGCAGAAGTTGAATTGTGTATAGAAGATAATGAAAAAGGATGGCTTGGTAAATATAGCATTAGTATGATACTCTTTAATTTAACGACAGTATGATTAAATTCTTACAATTATTATTTATAAAAATTATTGTTTATTAAGCTAATTATAAAATGTCATATCATTATTAATAATATAATATAAAAAGAGTCAATATTGAATTCAATATAATTAATTCAAATTTATTAATCACAGGAAACATTACATTAATGGGTCTAGCTCTGGGAGGAATTTGTTGGGGAGGATTAGGAGATAGACTAGGACGAAGAAGGTCTTTACTTTCAGCAATGTCTATTCATGCACTTTTTAGTGGAGTGGCTACCTTTATGCCTACTTATGGAACTTTTATGACTGCTAGATTTTGTTCAGCCATTGGGTAAATAAAATAAATCTATTATTTTTTTTTTTTAATACTCTTTTAATACCATTTTAATAATTGAAATACTTGTTTAATTTATTTTTGCAAAAGCACATCACGATTTGACATGTAAAAGTATTTCACGTAAAAGGATTTAAAAAAATTTTCACATAACCAAAGAAAATAAAAATTTTTTTTAACAATTGATAGGGTCGGTGGATCGTTGCCGTTAGCGTTCGCCTATTTGGCTGAATGTTGTCCACGATCGAGCCGAGGCAAGTGGATTGGCATGTTGGTCGGAGCCGGTGCTCTTGGAGGTGTGTACGCAGCGTTGCTTGCTTGGGCTGTAGTACCGACTACTGGCGAGATGGTCGTGCTCGAAAACAAGGAACATTTTAGTGCTTGGCATCGCTTTTTGCTGTTCTGCTGCTTACCTGCATTGTGCGCCACCGTCGGTCTCATATTCCTGCCTGAAAGCCCACGTTACCTCGTTGAAGCCGGTCGTGATGTTGAGGCTATGATGGTTTATCAGGTAAATAGAAACATAGTATTTATAAAATTTAAATTTCTAAAAGTAATAGGATACATTTTTATTGAGAATTTTTTTTGTAATAAAATTTGTAAATATTTTATTTTTATTACAACAATATCTTATGGTTATTTTTATATGAAATTTCAGAGAATATACAAGCGGAATAATGCACAAAAAAGTGCTGCAGGTGCGCAATACCAACTTTCTGAATTAGAGCTTCCAAATAAAAGGCCACGTGGCTTAGCTCCACCTTCTCCAGCTAATCATAATGCAAGTGTCTTGGCAGACATTATGTATTCTATTGAAATGGTAATTATATTTGTTACATAATAAACTGTTGTTAAAATATAAAAGAAAACTAATTTTCTCTTTAAAGTTTTGGAGTTCTTTCCTGGAGTTATTTTCTACTCCTCACTTAAAAGTGACAGTGGTACTTCTAGTCATTTGGTCAGCTGCAGCATTTGGGTATAATTTTAAAAATCGTGTATTTTATAAATAATATTCGAGTATGATGTTAATAAATTTAAAATTCTGGGTTTTACAGCTTGTATGGATTAATGGTATGGTGTCCTGAATATCTTAAACTCTTACGGTCAATAGAATATGAAGCTCAAACTGAAAAACTTGTTGGTAAAGAATACGTGGACCAAACATTCAGTGGTTCCTTAGAGAATCGTCAATATAAAGATTCGAAATTTCAAAATTGCAAGTAAGAAATGAAAATTTTATAACTTAAAATTATTTACTTTAATTTTAAATAGTTTACTTTAAATAATGAAATAATTTTTTTCAGATTTTTTAATATGGTATTTAGTCATGTAGACTTTGATAATTGCACATTTCAATCTGTGGAATTTAGTAGTATTAAATCTAGTAAGACGCACTTTACTGATAGTATAATAGTCGATTCAAAGTGAGTAGTTTTAAAAATTTATTATCAAACATCAGAAAGTAAAATGTATGTATTTGAATCTATATTTGATTTATTAGGTTTATCGACACCGATCTCTCTACACAAGTTTTTACTAGATGCAAATTAGAAAATAATACAGAGCTCAGTCTTAGCGGCCCGTGTCCCACTCTCGACTTAGATTACAATATCTATATCGAGGAAGCACTGCACGGTCATCTCGCAGCTCAGCTTGCGTTCATACCAGCGGCTGCTCTAGCTGGACTGGCTCTCACAGTTCTTCAGCGGCCAAAAATGATCGGTTTGTTTCTTCCTATTATTTACAATGAGATAAAATTAAATTTATTTAATTTAATATTTGGAGTACAAATTTCGAAAGCGAACTAAAAAAATTTACAACGTTATACTATTTTTATTACAAACTTAAAATTGTGAAAAATTAATAATAATTATTTAAAAGTACAAAAACATTGTTTATAATAAATAAGCCATTTTTAGAGTTATTTTTCGAAACTAATGCTCCTTATAATATAAGTAAGGACAGCTCTTCCTAACGATTGATTTCAAGGAAAAATTTATCGAATTGTTATAGGTGTTTCATTGTTTCTTTCTTCCATCACTGCACTTTGCCTGTTGCTGGTCAGTACAAATAGCACAGCCGTCCTTGGCTTTGAAGGCGGCTTTATTGCAGTCTTTGCCATTGCTTGGACAGCTTTGACATTGGTAACAGTTGAGTGCTACCCTACACATTTGAGGTATGATGTTGTAAAACTTAAGATTTTTTTTAAATCTAATTGTATTAAATGAATTTTTATATTAACAGTTAAATTATATTAAAATGTCATTGTGCAGTTTAATAATTCTTTTAGTCATAAGTATACTTTTTAAATAGAAGAAAAATATTAAATAATTCTTACTTATTGAATAACAATGTATTATTAGTAATATTTTTTATTCTAATTCAAGATGTACTGGTTTCGGATTGATGGCAGCTGGTATTCGAATATCGGGTCTAATAGGCACGGCAACCTATCAGACCCTTGTGGGCGCACCCTTGATTGCGCCTGCATTATTGACTGCAGCGGCGCTACTAATTGCCAGTATCGCTACACTCGAATTGCCTCAAACTCATACAGTCTTCTTATAAGTATCTTTCAAAAAAAAGACGTAACTAAAAGAACATTGTGAGATTTGTATCCAAAGAAAGTTCGGCGCATAAAACCGCTGAGGCAGACTTATTTTTATGCGTACAAGTGTACGTGCTTTTATGATGGATCTTCGTGACAGTGGTGAGTCCCGAAAATCTTCAAGAACTGAGAAACCAGTTTCGTTTTTTCATTTTCCATTTTGAAAAAAAAAAAAAAAAAAAAAAAAAAAAAAAAAAAAAAAAAAAAAAAAAAAAAAAAAAACCAAAGGTAACGTAATGGTGAATAGGCTATTATAATTCTAATTTTTTTAAGTTTTCTTAATTAGAAAATAAAATTGAAAACAACTAAAGTAAAATTAATGAAATTACTTATATGTATATTCAATACTATTTTCTAATTAGAAATTTTAATCTTTTTCATTTGAAATATTTTTAACTTTAAAAATGTTTGGATAATAGTAAAATTATCCAAATATTAAAGGAAAAAGTGAAAGCGCAAATGTGGAGTCGTTGATAGATACAATTATAAAAAATACAACGCACAGACTGTTCTATAAGTTTGAAAAGAATCGTCAAGTGTCTCAAATAACAGTGAAAGTTTTATTAAAATGATAAAGCGGCAATGTGTCTGTTAAAGATAAAGAGATAAAAGTCAATGAATTTTGCCTGTTAAAAATATTTAACAGCAAATTTTCTTGGTTAGAAAATATCTATGAAATAAAAAGAGTAGAAAAAATGTATGCTCTTCTAATAATATTTAATTGATTAGTCAAATTTTTTTATAATTTATTCACTTATAAATTTGTTATGAATTTCGAAATTCTTAATTTTATTGTATCATAGTTTAAATAAATATGCCAATAAATATTAATGGCATTTGATCTAATTATCAATTCGTTTAAATTATTGTAAATTTATCAATTTTGTATGATTTATTATATTGAATTTTATTTTCTAACCAGAGTCATTGACCTGCATAAATATGAGTCAAGTTTTATCTGCATAAAGATTATACATTAGGAATAAAAAGCAGATTCAGGAGATTTAAGTTAATACTTCTAGTGAATATTGCATTTATATTAGAAGCTTCTAATCCAAAACTCGTTTTAAGATAAAAAGAAAAGACTATTTTAATACCATAATATTGGATAATAAGTGTTTGAAATTTTCATGTTTAAAAGTAAAAAATAATAGCAGACGTACTTAGAAGAACAGCTCCTTATTCATTTTTTCTTTTTCTTTATTTTTTTTTTATGAATAAAAAAAAAATATAAATATTAAAGCATATGTTAAATAGAATTTTCATTAATTTATTTAAAATGCTAAAAGATACATTACAAAAATTAAAGGTTGTGATAAATATAAAGATATTTATAGCTACAAAAATTCGATTCATATGAAATAATGTGTAACGTTTCAAAGCCTTTATTCTTTCTTGTTTATCTATATAAATTAATATTAAAATATATTCAAACTTAATTAAATATAAATTCTACGAAGGTTTCACATAACAAAAAAAAACATAATCGGCAAAGGAAAATTACATATCTTTAAATCTTCCATGCACTCAAACATTCATTTTACTCTATACGCAATACAACAACAACAAAATTAACTTTAAAAATCTTAGCGGTATTTTTTTTTTTTTTTTTTTAATTTTACACATTTATGATTCCCACTGGGTGTTTGCCTCTGATATTTCTTCAAATTGTAGCGACACTGAGGTTAAAAATGATAAACTTTTTTTTTTTGCACTATGAAACTGTACTTCTATATACGTCAAAAATTTTTTTTGCTAAGGATCTTTAAAATTTTTACTTTTTAAATGAGATGAAAATTATGAGCTATATGATATAAAAAGAAAATCTTTCATTACGGTGTCAAATTTTTAATGTAAAACTTTTCCAAGTGGCTTATAAGTCACATAGGCTAATTTTCACGTAGATATTAAAATATTCTGTCAATTGAGATAAAAATAAAAAAATAAAAAATAATAATGATGCAATAACGAGTTGGTAAATCGTTAGTTTAGGTATAAAATATTCTTGATGTCAACATCGTTATTTTAAACGAAGCTTCTCATTGAAAAAAGAAGTTCACGCGTATCGTTTCATGTGATTATAAAACTCAGTGGGGAATATCAATTATAGGACTGAACTTGTATTTCCTGACAATATACTTATCTGCTTTATACCAATGAAATATAATCTAAACTCTTGGTATTGGTTATTTAGGCGTCATTAACTGCAGGCTAACGATAGGTACAAAGCACATGTTGCAGCAATATAAAAGCGATATAAAAAAATAAAAAAATGATTTTATCGATTTATCTAGAAATGAATTTCAAATTATTCAAATTTCAATATTAAATTTTTTAGTTTTAATTAAAAATTATTTTAATTATAAAGAAAAAATAGCACGAACATATTTACTACACGAAAAAAACGTCAAAATTACAGGAAAATTTTTTGAATTTTGTGTATTTTGAGATTCATATCTTTATTTTTGTTTTTCAGCGCTACAATGCGCGCGATGAACTAAGAATAAATACTCGCTTAATTTGTCTTTTATATACGTACATATTTAAGAGATCTCTCAAATCTCTTAAGAGAGAGTTAACTCTAATGTGTATATCGAAAGTCGCATACGACTCTACCGATTAAATTTTAGAAAGAACAAAATTTTATCACTTTTTACGTAGTTAAGCAGATTCATTTCTTCAATCGTAAATTTGTTTAAATCCATCAAATTTCATTTCATTTAATTATAATATACAATAATAAAAATAATGACACGAAACCCGTAACGAAAAGAGGAAATTTGTATTTAGGATTGAATGGTAAATTTTTGTTTTTCCTCCTCTCATATGTAGTAACGAACGATTGTCATAGGCAATAAACAAACAACGCGGATTAACCTGCTGATTCAAAAACGATTGATTGTATCATATCGGCGCTCGTTAGAGGAAAAAAAAAAAAAGAAAAAATCAGAAAATGCGTAAGAAAATACTGTTAATAGGTTCTAATTGAAGAAAAAAACGCTTACGTCCCATAATGGTTAGTGAAATCCGTCATTATTATTGTTGTACTTGTACAAAAAAAAAAAAAAAAAAAAAAACAAAAAAAAAAAACAAAAAAAAAAAAAAAACAAGATAAAACGTATCCATATATACTAGAATATACTAGAATTTTTTATTAAGAGCAAATTGAAAGATGAAAATTGTTATTGGAAAATAAATAATACAATGATATATGTATTTACGTAGATTATAACATTTTCCATATTTTTATCAATAACTATTTAATTTTTTTAATTTCACTAATTTAAATATGGAAAAAAGTTTTATTATTAATAACAATTGTTCTTATAACGTAACGATATTATATGGCACTAAAAATGTATGTTATAATTCATTTGTAAAAATAATGATATAATTCATAACATAATTTTGTTCAAATTCTTTAAATTTAATAAAAATAGTTTATTTTGTAAAGCATAATAACTTATCTTTGCAAAAAATTGCACACTTATATTGCACTTTAAAGTAGTTTTTACAAGTATATCTTACTGTATATAAGCTAAAACTGAATTTTTGCTCTTAAATGTTGGAAAAAAAAAAAAAAAAAAAATATGGAAATGTTTTTATAAATACACATCGTAAACATAAGAGCAAATCGCACGTCACTATGAATATAAACGAGCCTATAAGTTAAAAGAAAGAATTTGATTCAAAAAGAATTTTTGCTTTCGATTTGCTCTTGACATAATCTAATGTAAGCTGTGTACAGCTTGCTTGTGCTCGCTTTTCTATTTCGTCACATAGCCTCATATAAATTGAAAAATATTTGCTCTTAGTTCGATTTTATTAAAAATGTTTTAGACTCATTGTATATGTATATAAAATCTATGGTCAAAAAGTGAAAAAGCGAATTGATGAATATTTTTTAAATAACTTTCAATTTTTCAGTAAATGGAATATTTTCAAGAGAAATGGATTATTTTTTTTAAACTGTTTTTAACACGTTAATATTTTGATAGTTTCAGTATAAATAATAATACATATTACTGACTTGATAATTTTTTGCATTAAAAATTAACAATATTTTTTTACAAATATATTTATAAAAGCGAAAAATTTTTTATACTTTTTAGCCGATTCGTTGAAAAAAAATTTAGAAATTTGTTTTAAAATAAATCACGTACATCGTACATTGTGTAATATTTTATAGCATATGAATGAATTTTAAAGTTTATAATTAAGAATCGATTCGTATAATAATTATATAAATACATGCTTTTTAAGCTAAAATGTACGCTTTGTAAGTTAAAATGTGCGCTTTTAAATTTCGGACCAACAAATGTGTAAATGAAAAATATTAATAATTTTTTATGTAACAAAATGACGGTCAGTAAATATTTTTTAATATTTTTCAATTAGCAAAGGTAAAAATAAATGTTCGATCCGCTCAGTTGATACGTTAAAAGCGTAACATAACTGTTGTTACTATATTAATAAGAGCGTTATTGGGATTAAAAAAAAAAACGTGAAAAAAAAAAAAATGAATTGTTATGAGACGAGAGTACAATCAATATTTTAGAAAGAGATAATTCATCAGAGACCAGTAACGACCTTTTCTATATATTAAATTATAGAAGTTTAAAGGATCATATGAATTATATAAAATATATTCTAAATAAAAACCGAACAAAGCTAATTTTTTAATAAATAGAAAAGGTAAGAAAAAGTTTCTGTAAATAATCGGGAGGCTGACGAGTAATTGACTTTATAATGCTGGCACAAGCGGCTTCGTATATATAGAAATACCTCGTTAATATACCCATGTCGAAACGTCATCATTCATAGCGATTATTTTATCGGACATATCATATATAAATATAAATATAAATATAAATATAAATATAAATATGTGTGTATATATATACACACACTTACGCGAGAGCACTGTAGCTCAATTAAATTATCAATAAGAGTAAAAAACAATTTAAAAACGAGATAAACAATTAATGAAAGCAGAGGCGTTAAAGGAAAAGTTTAAATAAAAAAAAAAGATAAATAAAAAAGTTTTGTGAAACAAAGTATTGAAAACGTGCACCAAGTATATACGTCATATTCTCTTAATACCCTTTTGATGTAAAAGTGTCGTTGTTTGCTTTCAAGTTGCTTTTATTCATCTTTTTTTTTTTTTGTACCCTAAATTTTTTTTTTTTTTTTTTTTTTTTTTTTTTTTTTTGTCATTCTTCACAAAAATATCGAACTTTATCTCGATAAAGTAATTTTTAAATTTTTAGCGAAACAGTCAATTGAGATAAATCATAAAGATTTTTTTAAAAAATGCGTCACGTATACGTGAAAATATGAGATTATAAAAGCAGAGAGACAGCGCTTGAAACTATCTTTGAATAATGTAATACGCATTCGATACTTTCAAAAAAAAAAATTACGAGGAAAACAAGTGTAAACGTTATATAAAACAAAATATTATTTATAAGACAAAGGCTTTGTGATATTATATGAATGTCGAAAACAAAGTATAAAAATATGTTCATCAACGTCTTTTTTACATTAATCGTAAATAATTTTAGCGTGAAAGTAGAGTATTTTGTAAATAATTTTCACAAATTTTTGTGTGAATTTTGCGTTTAAAATCAAAAGCTTCATTTAAAATAAAAAGAAAAAAAAAGTTAAGAAAGATTTTTACAAGGATTTTTCCGATGAAAAATTTTTTTGTGCAAAAGAAAATAATAATAATATTGATTAAAAAAAAAAAAAAAAAAAAAAAAAAAAAATACCGTAAAGTTAGCGTTAAATTTTTTAATAGCAAAAAATTTGAGCCGCTGTAGTTATATACATATATATAGTAAAAAGTGAAATCATCCCTCCGATAAGTAAATCTAGAAAAGAACATTTACCAAGCATTTCAGTGATCGTATTGTAGAGATTATTATTACAATCATTTAATGCGTATCAAAAAAAAAAAAAAGAAAAAAAAAAAAAAATAAAGTATCAGAGCGAACAAAAAAAAAATCTTCTTTTACCTACGGCTATGTTTTAATAAGTTATAATTTTATTATCGTGATAATAAGCGAGCTATTATTACGTTATAAAAATTTGTCGATTAATTTTATTTGCTTGCTAAGAGAGAGACTGTTGATTTAATGAAATATTGGAAAAATGGTAAAACTGACTGTAACTATTTCGATGGCGAATTATTCGTTTTTATTATACATTTAGATATCTAGATTATTATACTTCTTTTGCGTTAATATATAAAAAAAAAAAAACAATTTGTAATTAGGAAAAATTTGAATGGAATTTGTAAATTTTTGAGTGCATTATCCTTTACGGACTATACGGAGAAAAAAATAAGGAGAAAAGATAAGATCGCGCAGTCTATCAATTAATCGTTGATGGAAAAGTTTCTTTGAAAGTATCGTGCATTGGTGATTAACGAGTGAGAAATTTCTTTTACCTTTTTCAAATTTTTAAATTACTACGTTAATCGATCGGAATAATTTTATAAGCTTTGCCTAGAAACAAAAATGCACATGGGTTTACAATTATGCAAAATTCTTTTCTTAAATTATTAGAAAGAAACAATTTTTACGAAAAAATACTTATGTATCGCAATATTGAATAAAACTTAGATTTTCTACGAATATAATTTATGACAATCCATCTAATAATATTTTAGAATAATGATGATAAAATAAAAACTTATTCGCATACCTAAATTTTATTAAATCCTCTAAAGATTTTTCAAATATTTTCTAATAAATTTTCAATCGATAAATAAAAAAAAAATATAAAAAAAAAAAAAAAAAAAAAAAAAAAAAAAAAGCATAAATATTTCTATTCGCGCCTTAAAAAAAATTATTAAATTAATGCAATTATTCATTATTTCATTCACGATATATTTTTCCCTCGCATGAATGAAAAAGGGAAAAAATAAATGATGGCTTCAAAGAAACTTTTTTAACAATCTCTTGTAATTAATTATTAAACGTAATTTTAATACAAAAAAATAAATAAATAAAGCAAATATAGCGGAACGAATTGTAAACTTTATAGTCGTGCTCTACGATGAATGCAAATTATAATAAAAAATGACAATTGTACATTTTTTTAAAGCGATTTGTTCAGCCCGAAACGATCGTTGCATTATAAGCGTGACTCTTGTGGAGTCTCCTTAAAAATTAATTCGAAATAAAAAACAAAATGATTGAAACAAAGATTAAAAAAAAAAAAAGAAGTAACAATAACAATAACAACAACGTTCATATTCTCTGTTCCTCTATCTCTTTGTTGCATGGAGCACAACTATTATTTATTCCCTCGCAGATCCTAATGTATATTATATATTAGTACACTCTTTTTTGTATTATAAAAAAAGTAGTAAATGGAAAGATAATTGTAAATATAAACAAAAAAAAAAAAAAAAAAAAAAGAAAAAGAAAAAAAATTGAGAACGAAATATGTCTTTGTTATTAATTTCGCGATATTCCGCCCCCCCCCTCTAAAAAAAAAAATCAATAAATAAATAAATAAATTTTTATTTTTTGTCACCAAATTTTAAAAACAATTGTTTTAAATATATAAATGTAAAAATATTAGGGGCACATAAGATAGAGGAGAGGTGATTTAGAAACATTTCGGAGAATACAGGTCGCAGTAAATAAAACTTTAGTATTACAGAACGTAAGATTGTTTATTAGATATCAAGTTTTACAAATATTATCACACACGTTTTTTTTTTTTTTTTAATGAATGTTCTCGGGAGATGTCAATATATTGTACAAATATAATAATTATATTAAAAGTGACTATATATATATATTTATATATACGTATATAAATAATCGATTACTTATAAAATGGTGCGTCTTGATTTTTTTTTTTTTTTTTTATGTACATTAATATAACCACGATTCATCTCAAGTCTTCCTTATTTATCGTCGAGTCGTGGGAGGGATAAGGAGGAGGGAGAATATTTCTTTCGTTGATGCGACTGAATTATTTTTTTTTTTCTTCTCTATTTCTTTCAATGCTCCATCTTATTTTGTTATAGCAAAATTTATTATCAAGTAAAGTAAGTGTTCTCTTTACACTCTTTGAGAACATTTGCAATGCTTAGCTGCTCTCCACGTATGTATTCAATCAATAAATTATGTTAATTGTAGATAGATAAATATGCAACTAGACTAATTATACTTTTGTGGTAAAATATAGGCCTAAATGGTTTCTTAGGCTCGCCATATGAAATGCGCATTGCTTTTCATTTTCTTTTCCCTTTCCTCTTTTAACAGTAATATCATTCTTCGTCGTTTCACTTTTTCTTTCTATTATATGCAGTTTAAAATTTCACATTTACAAGCAATTTTCTTTTACTGCCACAGTTCGTAAAGAATATTAAATTTTAATTTTAATTCAGTCTTCTTTTTACATTTGTTTTATAAATGCCAAATGGCTTTTGAGTACTTTCATAAACATATAGAGGCGATCAGAAATGAATATTGTACAGCGATTAATATGTGTTGATATTAATTATTTAAAAATATCCATTTATGAAAATTTTCGAATAATTAAATAATATCGTTTATATTAGAAAAAAAAAAAACAAAGACAAATATAATAAAAATTTCGCCAAATATGAATTTAGCCATCCAATACCTGTGAACCGTGTCAGTTGAGAAAAACTTTGATTTTCATTTTATTAAATTGTAATTTAATAATAAATGTATATAAGAACGCAAGCGGTAACATTCAATTTTAATGAAAACAAAAGAATCATCTTTATTTTAGGCACGAGTATACGATATTATGTACCGCTCGTATGTGTATATATGACCATGTCAATGTTTTTTTAACGCTAATCGGGAATATTTTTGTCCTCGTTTTTTTTATTCGTCATCGCCCTTGTACCCTCGCCACTGTAAATATTTACAAGTTACTGTCTCAAGTGAAAAACGTTTCATAAAATACAAAAAGTTCAAAAAATGCATTATTTTATAATGATGTAACAATCGAATCGTTAAAATAAGTGCTTGGTTGTGCATACGTTGCTTGTTTCTCGGCGGATATGCATTTACAAGTTGGCAGTCAATTACTTTAATAATATAAAACATCCTTTCCACATTTTTTATTGTAAAAAAGACTCGAGGGCAAAAATATAATATATTATAAATGTATTACTCTTGTATGCAATTAATCATATATAACTATATTCAAGTATAAAATATATAAGTACTTGGGAATAATTGTGAATTTTCTTGTCCAATAATGCACAAAGTTTCAGTTCTTTAAAAAAATATTCAATAATTTTTACAACGAATAACGCTATTCAAAAAAATTTTAATATTTACGAAAATAAAAATAAATCTACTTTAAATGATTTAACTTTTCCCAAGTATGCATACAAATTAATTGTATATAATTATATGAACTTTTCTAATTATCGCGTTTTTTTAATAAAAATTTATGTAAAAATTTTACGTCACGTCGAATAAGAATTATTGATAGTAACTAATACAGATCTTTTTATGCGTAAAAAACTACGCCTTATAAGTATACAAATCAGAAAAAATTTTGCGCGATTATTTGTTAGTAATACTCAACTCTTCGCTAATGTCTGGCTTCTTTTTCATTCATTTATGATACATAATTATTTTACAGCGAAACCAAACTTCTCAACTCAAACCTACATACGCTCTTTCATACGCTCAAGCGGCCTACCTTTTTTACATCCATACTCGATGCTCGACAGTAATAACGATACTATTTTTCTACGAAACAATTGTTTTTTTTTTCTTTTTTTTTTCTTTCTTTTTTCTTTTTTTTTTTTTTTTCTTTTCTTTATCCAATGAGATCATAATACTAGACGACTAACTTTACGGAGAAAAAAGTACATTATACATTATAACGAAATTTTTTCGGCCAAGTTGCTTCAAATACATTTTTAAAAAGCGAAGCAGCTTAACAGTACGTATCATAACTTTTAAGGCCGTAAACATTTTATTTTATTTCTCTATATCCCTTTTGTAATAAATACGAAATTCGTATAAGAGATATTAGAGTTTCCTAATTTCGCAATATGTTGTACCACTCTGCACAGACTTTGTTTATTTTATAAAAAAAAAATAATAGACGTACTTAAAGTAAAGAAATAGTAATATAAAAAAAGTTTTCTTGCTCATCGAAAAAGACAATTTATGCCTTTGGATGGAATCGACACCTTGAAATTTTCTAAATATGGCAGTTGTAGCTTCCGTACAAATAAGTCTTCCTCCCTAGCGCACCGAACGCTGTAATCGATGGCAACAGTAACACGGTCGAGTCGGCTAGTCTGCGCATATCACCGTTTTTAAAAGCACAATCGCAACTTTGGTTCTACCAAGTCGAGTAGCTGTTTTAATATAATCGCGTCAGGGGTCCGATGAATCTAAATTTCACCTCGTTGTCGCAGCACTGGATGCAGAGGCTCTCGTGGAGGTAGCCGATTTACTAGACAAGCCGCCAGCAGATGACAAATATCTCATGGGTGACAAGGAGAGACTGAGCGCACTTGCTCAGCGAGAGCTCCAATACGCGCATAGAGTGCAGACATCATCCCGCAGTGTTGGCTTAGCAGTAACATTTACATATATGCCATCGTTGAGAGCCAAACACCAGCACCTGCGGCTCAAGTCCCCGTCGATTCGATGTTCCGCGTTTTTCTTGAATTATTTGAAAGCAAGTTAGCCCTTGTCTACCTGGAAGGAGTCTCGTCACTTTGTTTCACAGACGAAATTAGAATAATCTTCCTTGATCCATCTTATCTCGCCGCTGTATCAGCAGCTTCACGGCTATCTCGTGTAATGGCTTGCATTTTTGATACCTTGGAAATTTTCTCTCGTCTTGATCAGCGATTTAATCACGCACACCTGGATCTAATTGTCATGCCTCTCGTTGATGGTTACAGGTACTGTCTTACCATCATCGACCGGTTTATCAGATGGCCTCAGGCGATCCCCCTCAAAGACATGACAGCGGACACCGTTGCTTCAGAAGATCCGCACAACGCCGTACCACCCCCAGTCAAAGGGCATGGTCGAGCGTTGCCACCGCACTCTTAAGGCCGCGCTAATGTGCAGAACCGAATCGCCTCAGCAAAACTGGGTACAACTCCTTCCATCAGTACTACTGGGCCTCAGAATCACCTATAAAGAAGACCTAAAAGCTTCACTTGCTGAATTACTATTTGGAACATCTTTAAGTATCTCAGGTAACTTTTTTACTCTCCAGGACGCTCCAACGGATGTCAACACCTTCATCAGAGAATTGCGAGCATATTTTCGACTGCTGCAACCTGTTCCAGCTTTCCCTAGCATAAAACCCAAAATTTTTGTTAGCAAGAAACTAAAAACATGCACCCATGTGTTTAAGCGAGTCGACGCTATCAGGTCTTGTCACACGCCTTACACCCGGTCCGCACCGGGTACTAAAACGTCTGGACGACAAACGCTACGTCATCGAGTTCAATGGCGAACCGAGGACGGTCAACACCGAGACGCTCAAGCCAGGTTTTGTTCCAGTGAACGACCTATTCGTCGCGCCGCCTTCACCAACGCAGCGCACGATCGGCATCCAACAAGCTTTCGACACAGCTCCAAGGTCGCCTTCAACGTCCTTGCCCCATGGGTCAGGTACTGGGAGGAGAGTATTTGTGGCGCCTCCGGTCGCCCAGCAGAACCAACAGCGAGCGTCAACTCCAACCGACGCAAGCAGACGCTGACTCCGCGCATAGACATGGAAGAGTAGACGACTTCCGCCGAAGACTAGTCAGATTACAAGTCCTACTGTTGCCCAGAGCACGCGAATGCCACAGCTCTGGCGACGCCATTTTTATATTTAAACTTAAACGGAATATACGTTGTTATCGTTAGCGAGTGTCGAACTTATTTGACTCTTCCTCGCGCGCGCGCACAATTAGGCTCTAATGACGAAAGGCTATCCTGAGGTGAGGTATTGCATCCCTGGACAGTCTATCCGTATAGTCTTTTGAGTTTACGAGGCTATCGATGTGATGTCAGTAAATAAAACATCAATTTCTCACACATATACACATTGTTCTTTAAGCATTAGGCCTGAACTTGTATTGTTGTTGTTTGTTGCTAAAATTTCATTTTCTTCATATATTTAAAAGTTCAGAAAGTATAAAATCTTGAAATTGATAAAGAAAATGCGTAAAAGTCCTTAGAAATCTGCTTCATGTCCATACGCATTTGCACTTAGCTGTAACAACATCACGTTTGCATTACAAGAAATTTTTTAAAAAATTAAGCACTTAATTACAAAGAAAACGCCGCGTTTTCAATTATCTTTATGCATTTATATAAATTAGCTATTGGCTATTTAGTTTATTTGCGGGCAAGTCAAATTTTCTCACTGTCAATTCCAAGGGTTCATTGTCATGCCAATGCTATACGGAGAGAGAAAACGATTAGAGCGTAAATTTTTTCGTGCAAGATGCTTATTAAGAAAAGCAGAACTTGGTTTTTTGCAAGCTTTTTGTTCATTCATTTATCGCTCTCTATTTTGTTCTCTCAAGGATTAACTGATTTTTTTTTTTTTTTTTTTTTTGTAAATCAGTTCACGTATACGCAGTCTATCCAATTTACGGAGATGGCACGTGTTATATAGGAATTTACTCTTAGCATTCAAATTCGGATGCAGTTATGGCGTTTAAGTCTTTCATGAGTCCTTCTAGATTTGCCATCTCCTGATTCAGCTCTTCGGTACTGTATGATGGCTGTGGAAAGAAAGGGATCACGCCAAATGTTATTGCCAAAGCGAATTATCATTTTTTTGAAGTTAGGCAAATTGTTATTTAACATCACAAATGTCAAGAATAAACTATATTAAAGTAATCTAATAATCTGCTTTACGAATATTTGCAAATGAATATTTACGTTGCATTAAATATTTAAGTGTAATAATTGAGAGATAAGATACATTTTAACGGATAGCATAGTTTATTCTTAAATAAGAAAATTAATATGCAAGGAAACAAACAAATTTATCTTGCAAATGAAATAAAATTGTTAAAATAAGCTTGTAAGATTGAAAAACGATCAAATCTAAATGATGATGAAAATTTAAATAATTTACCTTTAACCGCTCAATTTCTTCAGGGGTATGATTTGTATTTGTTACAGACGCAAGTCTGTTTTTAATTAATTGACTTGATCCAGATGCCTTCTTGTAAGGACTTCCAGATATGGTAGGTCTAACCGTGACTTGAGAAACTAAAAATATAAAATCACATTTGATTCTTAAAATTTATTTTATAAAAAATAAAAAAAAAAGAACAAATTTTGAAAACTATTTAATTTTATTATTATATCGTATCTTATCGAGCAATTTATATATTTTTTTAAAAAAACAAAACAAACCTCCATGTTTTTGTTGAGCAGGAGTTGAAGGAGCTGATTGCGGAGGTGGTGCAGGTACACTGAAACTTTTTAAGGGATGTCCCTGAGGTCTTTTAGCTGCACTGTTACTTTCGGTATTGGTTGCACTATTTACTGATTGACTACTTTCTCCATAAGAATTTGGACCATATTGAGAAGTCGCATTATACGATTGTGCTCCTCCCGAGCTGTACAACTATTAAAACACAGTATTTTATGAATAAAGAATTCTTTCTTTATAGACATTTTTTATGAATTATATTTAAATAAAGTAGTAAAATGCATTTAAATATTTACCTGAGTTTGAAGTGGCTCATATGTACTGGTTAAATTGCATGAATCTGGACTGGATTCTGGAGTTGGTTCTAAAGTTATGTGTGCTCGACTCAAACTATATTGAGCTACGGTACGTGGATAATTTTGTCGTATTGATGGCACATCAGAGCAAGAACTATGAATCGTTTGTTGCGATATACTGCTATTAACAATGGGTGTTGCTGTTGCAATAGCTAAAAATAAATAAAAAAAATATAAAATTAAAAATTATAAACATAAATTATTGAATATTTGGTAATTGTGAAATAACTAAATTACAAAATCAATATTAATTAAATTAAAACATATAATAATGTAGTGATTGTTGTGACCTACACACACCTATGAATTATTTTATGGTTTGAGTTTTATGATAGGATCTGGTTAATTACTTACGCTGGTGTAATGGTGCACTGTCAACTGGAAGTGTAATGAGTTTAGGTTTATGGCTCCCCCGACTATGTTGTCTACTCAATGTAGAGCATTTCTCTTCATTGTTGCCTGATTTGTGTTAAATAAAGAAACCAAGGATTTCAAATTAAAAAATTATAAAAAATGAAAGAAAATCTTAAGTGTTTTAAATTATTAATTAGAAATAATAAAATAATAAATGTTGCAAGAAACTGTGCGGGTGATTTTTGTAATTCTTATCATTAACCAAAACTGAATAATTGTAAAATTTTTTGAAGCTTGAATAATATTTTTCAAATTTTATTGTTCAAGAAAATTTGATATGTTTCGTTTACAGTTTAATTTTTATAAACAGATAATAAGATTTATTAAAGATATTATTCAGTTTTGGTATATCTTTATATGTTTATCAATTTTTAACATACTCATATAGCTTGGTGTATAAGTACGCTTATCCAATGAACTAGAATTTCCATGGACATTTTCTTGATTATATTCAGAATTTCCTGATCTGGGTAATGTATTACTCGCTGCTGCACTAGTTGATGCTTCACCATTTCCCAAAGTCTTTTCTAATGCTTTCAATTCCATTTGGTCATGATGAATCCAAAGATCCGGAGGTTTAATATTTGTTTTAATATTTGCATCTTTTAGATAACTAAAGATTTAAATAATAGGAATATAATAATAGAAAAAATTATAAAAATGTTAATATGATTCAAATTACTAACCCTTTTTTTCCGTCTGAAGAGTTTTGATTACGCCGACAACAAACAAAAACAAAAACAACCGATATACCGGATAAAACTATAATGGAACATCCGCCTACCATAAAGATTATTGATAACATATTTAATACCCCACGTCCGTCTGAAAAAAAAAATTATCGATAAATAGCATTAGTTTTATCAATAAATTTTATTAAAAATGAAAACATAAATATTAATGAGAATAATATGTTGATAAATAAATAATTAGAATAATTTCAAACTAAATTTTCAAGTATGTTATGACAAAGATACATATTTAAAAATTAAATTTAAACGGTTAAAAAATAACAAACTAATATTTTATATAAAGAATAAATAAAAAAATATTCTTACTTTCAGGAGTTTTATAAGATATAGTTGGAGAAAATGGTCCATATCCCTTAGCATTTCGAGCCTGAATTTTGAAATAGTAAGTAGTACTGGGCTGTAACTCAGTTGACAAAACGTATTCAATCTTATCACCAACGACCGCTTCGGCTTTCCAATCTCTGTCGTTCTTTGTATTATCCGTTGTATAAGATATAACATATCCATTTATATCTCCATTTGCTTGTTTAGGCGGCTGCCAGCGTAATACGACGGATTTTGAAAAATCGGTGCTATGAACGGACAAGTCACGTGGTGACGATGTAGGTTTCGCCTCTAAGGTTTTGTTTAGAACTACCATGCTCCATGGAGATTCTCGTCGACCCTTCAAGTAATAAGTAAATTTTAAAATAAAAATAGTTTCTTAAAAATTATTCGACTAATTATATAAATATTAATTTTAAAATAATATTTTATCAAAAATTACAAAAAAAAGAAATAAAATCATATTGACTTTATCTACAAATATTTTTTTTCAATAGATTTTAAATACATACCTTTACAACTTTTACGGTGAACTCGTACTCTGTATTTGGTTTTAAGTCGTGAATCATGTAATTTAAATCCGTTGCATTTTCAAATTTGTAACGAGGATTGTTACTGTGATGATACGATGTATAACGTACTTGGTAATAGCGATTGTCCGTTATGTACTGAAAAATATAAAATTAAATTCTAATCATTAAATTCAAATTTTTTTTTACAATTAAAGCCAATTACAAAAAAATAATTCAATTGTTTGATAATATTTCAATAAAATAAATAAATTGTTATTCAAATAATATACTAACTTGAGTTTTCGAGAGTGTCATGTCCGTCCAATATACCACTACTGTACTTGATGATAAAACATTAGCTTTCAAGCCAACTGGAGGAGATAACGGTGCAGCACTTTCAGGTGTTGGTCTTTCAATCGTCTTAACATTTTCATATACTGGCAAACCTTCGCCAGCCTCATTCTTTGCTCTCAATGTTATTACGTAATCGGAATTGGGCTCTGTAATAGTATTCGAAATTAAATTTTATCGGCTTAATATTAAAAATAGATGTATTATAAATAAGCATTTGAACTAAAAAACAATACTTTATTGATTAAGAATTATTTATATAAAAAATTAAAAAGTATATTTACCTAAATTTTCGATTGGATAATAACGTTCTTTGCCTTCTAAAACTTTTTTATATTCGTCAGGAATTCCTTTACCCCAAGTAAGAACGTAGCCTCTTACTTTAATGTTTTTATCTTTTGGTGGTCCCCACCATACTGCTATTGAGTCAGACATCGCTATAACTGAATAAAAAACAAATTGTAAAAAGAATAAAAATATTATAGGATTATTATTAATGTTAAAAATAATTAATTATCATTTACTAACTTTTCAGAATAGTTGGAGCACCGGGAACTTCACTTTCAGATAAATCATTTGTATAAGTCTCAATATCTAACCAGTCTGAGCAAGCTCCAGTTCCATTGACATTAAAGGGACAAACTCGCACTTGATAACTAACATTTTTTTCCAATTTGTTGATGGTGTACATGCGCTTGTTTCCTTCGGTTGTTATTAAAGTAGGATGAGCCCTTCGATCTGTAGGTCGGTAGCGAATCTTGTAGCCAGTGATAATGCCATTTTGACCCTCAGTGGGTGGCTCCCATCGAATTATTACACTCTAATGTTAAAATTAAATATTGATCTTATAAATGAATTTTTAAAAGTCACATTTTTTTTATGCTAGTGACTCTTGCAAGCTGTGACATTAAACACGCATCTATTTAATTTTATCTACTTCAATGCTGATATAACAAAATTACTAAATATTATTTTTTACATTTAAAAAATGTTATCAATATTAAGATAAAACGTTAAACAATATTTTAAAGTTTTTAATTAAATTAACTCATCGAATCTAAATCACTAATATTATTCATAAAAATTTCTTTAAAAATAATAAATTTATTAAATAATGTAAAAATCAATGAATATACCGTAGAACTGGCGGCTTCAACGGTGACGTTAGGTGGACTAGTGGGTGCAGCGCTGAATGTTCTGACTCTGATCTCACCGGTCGAAGGTCCCGGTCCATTATCGTTTACAGCCTGTACCCAAATATTATACTCCTTGTAAGGCAAAAGACCAGTCAGCTCGTAAGCCGTTTTCGTCGTGTTCTTCTTTATCTCCTCGTTGTCTCCCTGCGAATCAATTTCAAATCGAGCGACGATTAATCATCCGCGAAAACAATATTTGTTAAGCGCCCGTTCGAATTTGTAATTTATAAGGATTACGCTTTTACGTTACCTCGGCGTACGTGATGAGGTAACTCGAGATCTGACCATTAATCACAGAAGGTTCCTCCCAAGTCAGGGCTATACTTTCATGGCTTGTTGGCCATCCCTTCAAGTTCAGAGGCTGACTTGGTACATTTGGCTAAAAAAAAAAAAAAAAAAAAAAAAAAAAAGAAAAGAAAAAAATATGTATATATTAAAGTGTTTCTCATTTCATTAATCACAAGCCGGTAGCTCATATTTTTTTTTACAGAATTGAGATTCGTTGTTAAAATCTCGAAAGAAAAGGAAGTTATCAAAACATTAATTCAAATGCGCATTTTACGTAAGCTTTACAATTCTGTAATGGAATTCAGTCCTTCATTAATCATACCTCGTTTTAATCAAGTCTTTATGATTGCAGAAATAATTGTATTTGAAACAATACATTCATTCGGGTCAAAGTGCGTAATAAATTATGCAATAAATAAATGATGTTTTACGAGATAAAATAAAATTACATATATAAATTTGCATAATTTTATGTAAAACGTGCGTCAATATTAATTTTAATCGGTCGTTAACAATAAAATAAAAATTTTTTTTATTTTTTAGCTTTATCTTTATCTTTTTTGGAAATTCGACAACTTTTAGTTTATGTTAAAAGAAGATTTCATGTAAACTTTTTAAAGTGATAAATTTTAGAGATTGATTATCGGAATCACGTGAGTTTTTTTTTTTTTTTTTTTTTTCAACTATGCAAATAATATCGAATTTTTAAAATAAAATATAAATAAATAAAATTTTTCAATCGAGGAGCCAGTTAGATTTTTTAATTTTTCACGTTAAACTACAGCTTAAATAAAACTCGGCACCGAATTGTAGTAAGAAAGTTTGAAACGACTCATATGCACGCGAAACAAAGCTCCAACGTTGTTCAGCTACACATAGAAATCGGAGAAGATAAGGAGGATTACAACGGGGCGTATATTGCAACCGTTGTACATCGCATATGTCTATACATATATGTATATACCTCGGACTCGGTGGTCAGCTGCAAGACCTTGCTGGAGGCGCTGAGAACGTTGGATACATTGGCGACCGCGTGGAAGAGATAAGTCGTGCCAGGTTGCAATCCGCTGATCGTCACCGTTGTTTCCGTGTGAGGCGTCCTCTCGATTCTTTCTCTGGAAATTGAAAATTTACGCCGAGGTTTAAACATAGCTCGTCGATCGATAATTATACCGCGTGACGATGTAATTAAGTTGATACATCTTTGTTGTCATTGCCTTTTTTTCTATTATTAATTTTTTTTTTTTTTTTTTTTTTTTTTTTTTTTTTTTTTTTTTTTTTTTTTTTTTTTTTTTGTAATTATGCGCATTAAATAAGAAATGTGTGCATCGCGGGAAGAAAAAAAAATTGAGTTAAAATTGATTCAGCGATGATAAATTGTGGTGTTTTAAACATTGACTGTCGGTACTCATTACATTATGTGGAATCATATGAAATCTTGATATGTATAAATGTAATCTGCATTTTTTTATTATCTTCTAGATATTCATTTTTATGTGTTAACTTAATTGTTATTCTTTGACCTCCAGAGAATAACGTATTTATTTACAGATTTAAAATTCGAGTTAAGAAGTTAAAAAATTTATTTGTTTGATAAATCATATTGGTTTGAAAAAAAAATTTTATATCGTTAACTCTTATGCAAAAGAAAAATTGTCTTTATAAAGAGAATTTTTTCTCCAATACTTGTTCTACATTTTTATAAATAAATAATACACTTAATAGTAAAAAGACACGTGTGATTTTTATATTTTAATTTGCATTACGGACTATTATAATAAATAATAAATAGTATCGTTTATTAATAAGAAATTAATAGCTTTATTTCAAGATAAATTGAATACTGCATTTTAATAAAATATAAATAAAAATAAAATTTTATGAACTGCGATACTTAATTTGTCAAATAAAGTAATGCAGGTGAAAAAAAGGAAGAAAGAAAAACTATTTTATGACAGTAATTTTGAGACTTGCAAAAGATCGATAAATAGAAATTCCTTTCAAATCTCGTTATATACGAGGAAAAAAAAAAAAAAAAAAAAAAAAAGAAAGAAGGAAGGCCTCGCATATAAAAATTGCGATAAACACTTGTGCTGGAGAGTTGTTGCTGCTGCAAAGATTAAAATTTACGAGGAAATTATGACACCGCGATATACCGTAAGTATATATCTCTCACTCTCGGCAATACTCGGCGTACTTCTCAAGGCCGCAGCAACAGCAGCAACAGCAGCAACAGCAGCAACAGGACCGGCGTCACTTTCTCTCCATATAAAAAAGTCCCAGCGCGCACGCAATGTAACGCTACCAAGAGTCATTTATATATATATACACACACACACACACACACACACACACACACACACGCACTTACCTCTCGAATCCCTCCTGCTTGTAATAGATGAGATAGTTGGATACCTCGCCGTTGGTGATCTCCGGCTCTTGCCAGCGCAGCGCGACGAATCGGCTGTTGACGACGCCGAGGCTGAGATTCCGCGGTGCCGACGGTAAACTCGCCGTCTCGCCGAAGCCCAAGCCGTCCAGGGTGTCTGAAACAGCGGGATCGTAGGGAAGTCGGTCCGAGGGGGAATGAGGCGGGGGCGCCGGGAGCGCCGGTAATCGAGCGAACGGGCCACCGAGCAAATCCGCCGGGTCGTCCGATGGACTTATAGAGAGCGACGGATTTGGCGTATACGCGGATGACGTGTGACCGAGCAACGTCGACGGATGCTGCCACGTACTGTTCGACAACAGACGGTGCGACAGCTTCTTCTTCGTCGCGGATTTTGGATCCGTCGCGTTGCTCGATGCTTTACGACCGTGGCCTTTTCGCTCTTTTTCTTTGGGGTTGTTTTGTTTTATTTTTTTTTTTTTTTTTTTTTTTATTTTTCATACGCGTTAACATGCAGAACAGTTACACGGGACGAGCAGGCAGGTGATGCAGACAAATTGATTGGGAGAGGAAAGGGAAAAGATAAAATAACGTAATTGAAATTAAAAAAATCTTTTTTTTAAAGAAAAATATAAATAAACGTTGCTTTCTCAAAGATAAACGATGGGAAATTTTTCTTATTAATTATGAAATTAAATTGATCGCGTAATTTTTAATAAAATTGATTGAAAATTTTATACGATACGTTGATTAATTTTATTTTGTTAAATAAATTGTTCAGTTATTCATTAAAATGTTCAAAATTTATGAAATTTCAAAAAAAAAAAAAAAAAAAAAAAAATAATTGTAAAATAATTATTTTCTTTATCTTTAGTATATTTTCACTTAATCTTTCAGAAAGCAATAAAATAAAACTTAAAAGTAATAAAAATTATATAGCCTAAAATGAAATGTAAAAAATAATATAATGAATCAAAAGAATGATTTGTTCTGTAAATTCAACTTGAACACCTAATTATTAAATATTTGCAATAAACAGTTTATGCATGGGAGAGATTTAAGCAATAATAATGACAATAACAATAATAATAATTCAATAGGAAAATAAATAATAAATTGAAATAGTACAACATTATATTACAATGAAACTATTAAACAACTAAATAACATATTTTACACATATAAACTATTCTATTTGAATTACAGTAAATTACAATACAAAAATGAGTTCTAACATAAATAACATAAGAAATTACTGTTAACATCTTGAAATAATTCACGTGACATTTTATTGGTCGACTACACATAAAAATGCATTGTTTTGACGCTGATATCACCGTAATTTCCAACGTTTAAATCTCGACATAACAAAAAGCCGAGCGTAACTATATTATGTAGTCACAATTATGCAGACGTACGACCAATCGACTTGTCGTTTTAATCGTAAATAATCATCTGTAATCGTTCTTTTTTCTCCGTATCTCTCTTGCGCCTTTTTTTCTTACGACGCAATACGATTTTCTTTCTCCTTTTTTTATTCTCGCGCGTGTACTTGTGCACGCGCGCTTACTTGTCAATGAAAACGTACGCGCGGTGCATTAACAAATTAACTTTCAGTCGATCTAAATAAATCTCCGCTCGCGACACATTACACAGCCACGTACTCGCATGTAAATGATCCCAGCGAGTACAGCAAAAAGAAAAAGGAAAAAAAAAAATAAAAAAAAAAAAAAAAAAAAAAATAATGAAAAACGAGAAAAAAAAAATAGTCAAAGAGAAAATACTCACTCGGCTGATGAATAGTGAGACGAGCCGATGCCTGCACGCTACCGGCCGGATTCGTGCCCATGCACTGAAAGATCCCCGCGTCTATGTTCAGCAGGCCGTTTATCCTGAGATTGTATCTGCAAGTCGAAAGAGTAGCGCGACAAGGCGCCCGTTACAATGTCTCTCTCTCTCTCTCTCTCTCTCTCTCTCTCTTTCTCTTTCTTTCTCTTTCACGTATACATGCTTAAATGTATACGGCGCACATATGCATGTATACATATATATATATAAGAGTAAGAGTGCGTGAGCGCAAAACTTAGTACGGTAAGTTTAAATGGAAAGAAGGTTAAAGTGGCGCAACCAAGCCAAATGGTATTCAATTGAATCCCTGGCACTTTGGGGATATAAGGTACGGCTGAAAGGTACGGTACAGTTAGGCGCGAGAATTTAGACGCGACTATGTATGTATATATCTGTACGTATGCAGGAAGATCGCTTTTCATTCTAGCGAGTGAGTAAAGGAAAAAAGATAGACGCGATGGCCAACTTATAGCGTTAGTTTGCTTCGTAAAGTCGGTGCACATATAGATATATACATATAGGTATAAGTAATAGGTGAGCGCTTTATACTCGCACGGGTTTGTATATAAGGTATCGAAAGCCTGGAGAGTTATTTATACTCGCCGAGATTTTTCATCCGTATGTTTTATTTCGCGACGTGTAAAGACTGGTAGAAGGTATCGTTGTATTCGCTCGCTTGTTTATTTAGTACTTTTTTTTTGTTTCCTCTTTTTTTTTATTTTTCTTGTTTACTTTCGCTTTACAAACTTGGCGCGTTTTTTTTTCGTAATTAACTTAAAGATACGCGAGAAAAACTTTGTTTTTCTTTCGTTCGGAATAAAAATCAAAAAGAAAAAATAAAAGATCGCAATCGCGATAAATTATGTTGTTAAACGCGGTGATCGAGGTCTTATTATACGATTTCAATCGATAACGAAATTGTTTAATGAATAAAAAAACAAACCGCGTTGCTACATGAACTTAGTTAACATTAATCGTTCGATCTTGAATAAATCATCGAACGTTTTATAAAGTAAATCTTTGTCTTTTCGGATTAAAAATGATTGCTCGTTTTGCGCTGAAAATTTCAGTTATAAAATCCTTTTTAAATTTTTCCTCCGTTAACAATGTAAATATAGATAATGGTACGTTGTAATTAGTTTTTTACAATATCGCGTGAATTGATGAACTTTTAATTAAACTGCTGATTACATGTTGCATGAACGGACTTTATAATAAACATAACGTAGCCATTGTAAGCCTTTACTATTGTATAACGTATTTTAAAACTTTTTAATTAATAGATTGAGAGAGAATAAAATGTTATAAGATCTCGTAAAAAGTATACGCATATATTAAAAATTATTAAAAGAACTTTTACAACGCTTTACACTTTTTTAAAAAAAATAAAACCTTCGATTATTGGATAATTTTTATGTTCTTATAATCTTTACGTTACCAAACGAATTTAAGCCGCTATGTATATTAAGAAAAATATCGATCCGTTACATTACGATATAAATTTCTCGTCAAAGCAAAAAAGAATAATTTAATGGAATTTTGAAAAACCTATAAAGTTCAACTTTATCCAATTTTCAACAAAGGAATCAAGAAACTCTAGTATGCAGTATAAAAAATTCATCGTTAATCGGCTGCTACTCGCTTACCCATTAACGAGCTGCCAGTAATTGCTGAGCTTGATCCTTTCGCCGTTTTTGAGCCAGGTTATCGTCGGCGCCGGTTTCCCATATATCTCGCACTCGAATTCTAGATCCTGATGCTCGCTAGCCTCCTTGTCCTGCGGTCGTTTTGTAAAACGGGGCGGCACTGCCGACAAAATTTTCACCGTGTAATTAAATTCCGCGTGCGCCGAGGCCGAGAATTAAATGCCCTCGACTATATACATATATATATCCACGAACACGCATTTATGCATGCTCGAGTGAAGGCATTTGCATGTATTTGTAAGGAGATTTTGGCTAAGTACCTTGTACGGAAACTTCAGCGACCGCGTCGAGGGTGTCGATGTCGTTCTTCGCACGACATTGATACGAGCCGTTATCGTCCTCGGTTACCTCTTTGATCATTAGACTGGAAGCTGCGACTGTTTGATACCTGTAAAAATTTTTAAACTCAATTTTTGTTTGTGAAGTTTATTTTACCAATGACATTTCTTACGAGAATGAATTGAAATTATTTTTTACATCAGTAAAATTTCAATGCATTAGAATGCACAATTTTAAAAAATTAAATAACAATCAAAAAATATGTTTTACAAAATTAACATATGTTATTTTAATTTTACATGCATCGTCCGTAAAATTTAAAAGCTTTATTAAATTGTTAATTGAAAAATGTACGTACTTTATAATGTTGATATAAAACGAAGGTAATAATTTGGTTAAAATTATTGAAACAAGATGATTAATAATTGATTATAAAAAAAAAAAGATGCATACGAATTTCAGAATCTGTAAATTAGCAATGGTACTTTATTAATGAGTATTAATTTAAGTAAGTATCGTAAAATTTGTAATTGCAAGCATTTAAAATGAATATTTGCATTTATATTTATTTATAATGATAATAAAAATGATTACTGGGCATTAAAATATTACAGAATCGAAAAATATCATAAATTATGAATTTAAACAAATTGAATGAGCAAAAACATAAAGTGATATTATTCGAGTTTAATTTGAAATAGCTTTCAAAAAAAAGTAGAGAATTTCAACTTTTAGACATCGCTGTAAAATTCTTTCTTAACTTCTCCAATACGCTCTCTCTCTTTCTCTCTCCTCTTCCTTTTTCTTCATTCATCAACATCTATAAAGCGCGCGTCACGTTGAAAAAAAAAGTTAAGACATTAAAAAGTCAGACCGCGCATTCTTTTTTCTTTTTTTTTTACCGATACGCTTGCGCTCGCTACTGGTTTAACGATCGAGCGCATCGTATATACTCAAACACTCATACACGCGAAATGAATGTAGAGCTAGTTGCATCGAAGTGAAAAGAGAAAGAGACAGAGAGAGATGGATAAAGAGAATAAAGAGGAGAAAGAAGGTACTCAAAATTAAGAGTGCCCTCGAATTACCTAGAGTCCAAGGAGGCCAGGTCGATGGACGTGCCGTCTTTCAGCCAGTAGACGTCGGGTTTCGGGCTGCCGTTGGCCGCGCACTCCAACGTGATCGTCGACTTCTCGATGGCGACCTGATTGAAGGGCTTCGCCACGAAAACCGGTGCACTCTCGTCCTCCCCTATACGACATATATATATGTATGTATATACGTATATCTTAGCTCGTAAGTGTATATAACTCGCGTAATTAAAAAAAAAAAAAAAAAAAAAAAAAAAAAAAAAAAAGCGTCAGCCGATAGGGAACGAGGCCGCGAGTGAAAAAGAAGCGCTGTGAAGAAAATTGATGGGCGTGTAAATTTATATATGTATATTCACAGGGGAGACAATTTCTTTGCTTGGGTGTAATCTTCTCGACGTATACACACGTATAAACACCATCGGTGTCGAGCTTGAGCGTCAAAACAATCGCTTGGGAGATACGATCGCTTTTCTTGCTGGGTTCTTTTTTTTTTTTTACTTTGCTTTTGCAAAGACTACCAAGAGTCTCGTGATTTAAAAACGAAAATTGCTTGGATATTATTCACGCACGAGTATTAATCGTATATTCACTTGACTTTTAATTTTTTACGATAAAGTTTAAATTATATTAAAAGTATTTATAGATTATTAATTTTCACCGGTAAATGTTTCGTTTTTTATTTTCTTTTATTTTTAAATATATTAGCTATTAATGTAAATTCTTTAATTGGCAAAATTAATTCATTTATACGTACACGCTCACTTAACGGCATAACAAGAATAAAAGAAAAGTTAACCACAAACAACTTTACGTAATCTATCTCTTCGCGAGTTTGCGAGCAAGTAATAAGACTTTAGCTCAAGTTGGACGGTCGATATATGCATATAGACGTATAAATATAGACGCGCGCGTGGTTATATACGCGCGCATATACATATATTTACCGGGAGCGTTATTTAATAGAACTTTAGGCTCAACTTTTCCGAGGCATAGAGAAAACATGAACGAGGGAAGACGATAGCGTTGAAACTGAAAGTTTTCTTTTTTGCCCTCATTTTTTCGTCGAGAAAATTCCGCTTTATCGTGCTCGAAAAACATTCATGACTCGAAGATATCTCAATTCGGCGTCGTAGTTCTGTCTTTCGATGAAATACATATATATATATATATATATATATCTGACGCATACTATACAGAGGAATGCGAGGATTTGGATTTTTTTTTCTCTCTAATGTCACTAACCGATATCGCTGGTTTGGAGGGCCAGCTGGGCCTTGTTGCTCAATCTGTATTGTCCGTAGCCGCTAGCTTTGCATCTGTAAGAGCCGACGTCTTGCGGCAACACTTCGTCTATCTCCAATGCACCTGTAAATTGAGATATATTTTTTTTTAAATTTAATTCGGCTTTTTATCATTTTCTTTTTTAACGAATTAAATTTTTGAAATTTATACGTTAATTTATGATGTATTTAGATCGTAAAATCATATTAATTATCACAAACGATAAAACGAGTCGCTTTAATTTTTTAATAGTCAGTGTTTAAACGTATGCAAGTAAATCTCACTTAACATGTATTATTCAGTTTGTTAAACTAATTTCATTTGTCTGCAACGAAAACTTTTGCCCGGCAATTTTCTTTCTCTCGTTGTTTTTTTTTTTTTTTCTTACCGCGCGCAACGATGAATATTTACGCGTATCTCGCATCTTTTTCATTTATTTTAATTTTAATTTAATTCCCCCGACGGTAATATTGTGAAATCTTTTTGTGAATAATGAAAAATTTTACGCGGAACTCCTCGTTTCGTTAAAGAAATTTTTTTGTGTCACAAAGAGAGAGATAGAGAAAGAGAGAGAGAGAGAGAGAAAAAACAAAAAGTAAAAACATAAACGGCAACACAAAGAAGTTAATTAAAAAGTGGCTTTTTTCCCCGCTTTGAAGATAATCGTTTTGAAAAGAAAAAAATTATATGCAATCTATCGTATCATATCGTCTGTATCCATGTGAACAGAAAAAAAAAAAAAAAGGCTAAAAATAAACACGTCGGGAATTTTCCAAGCGCGCGCATTTGATAAAATATTTATTCGCTAGATGTACACGGTCGAAAGTTAATATACAACGGCGCGACGACGATATCGCCGTATAGTTCGGGAATTAAATTAAACTTCAATAACAACGAGAGCGAGTGCATAATGCATGTATGCCCGTCGTGGGATTGTTATTTCACGAAAATGAGCTTTCGATCCCCTCTTCTCATCCGACGACTATAGTCGTTACTACCGCGTTGGGAGGTAGAAGAGATACGGGCCTCTCGTTCACCTCTATCCACATACACGCGTGTACACGTATATATGTATAAAGTTTGTTGGTAGAGGTGTTTACCTGACGGTAGGATGGTCATCCTGCTCTCGTCCAGCATGAGCGGCTGCTCGTCCTTAAGCCACTGTATGTTCACCTGCTCCGCTCTCGCTAATTTACAGCTCAAATAGGCTATTTGACCGGGATAGACCATTGTGTCTTGTGGCTCGCGATCGAAACCCGGTAAACCTGCTTTGAACAGAGATAGCAACATTTTTTTTTCTTTTTTTAAAGGATAGGGTTAGGTGTTTGTGTATATACACACGCATCGTAAAAGTTTTCTTTTGAAAGTGAGGGGGGGGGGGGGAATTAAGGAAAGTGGAAAAGAAGGCGTTTTTGTCCCTTACTTATTTTTGCTTTCTTTTTTATGTAACGAATTTGTGCGAAAGAAAAATGTCCCAACTTTTTTAATTTACCTTTTTTCTTTTTTTTTTCTTTTTGTTTGTTATACGGAAAGTTTTCATAACTATCGCGATGCCATCGATTAAAAATATCGGTGTTCTTATCGTAAAATTTCATGAATTCGTTTGAATATTTTACATACTTTAAGTTTATTTGACATTCAAAAAATTACAAATATATTTTTCTGCGTCTTAAAGTTAAATTAAATTAAAAATTTAATTGTGCATAAATATAAGTAATTTATTGTTAAAAAAAAAAAAAAAAAAAAAAACAGTTGTTACTCGATATTCCGAATTTTAATCTTAAAAATAGAGCAAAATCAAAAAATCGTGACTCATTATCGATCCATAAAAAATCTACCCAAATTTTGTATGAAATATAATACTTTTTTAAGGGTAAGTACATTATATATATATAAAAAAAAAGTAATCTTTGGTCACATATTAATGAATCACTAGCGGTGTAAGTTACTCAACGTCATCGATCACGTTATCGTTAAACGAAAAAGTCTAACGTTTCCGCGTACACACAAATCTTTTTCGAACTAATCATACATATATCAAAGTGAACAAAAATTTGTATCTATGTAAAAAAAAAAAAGTATTATTAGAAACAGAGAAATTTTCTTATATTTATGAAAAATAAAATTTTGATAAAAAAAAAAAAAATAATAATAATAATAATAATACTAATAATAAGCAACGATACTGACTGGCAAGTTTAAAAACGGCGGTCCTCGATGCGATGGCCCCAACATTTTCGATCGAGGCTAAGCACTGATAGCTTCCAATCGACTCCTCGTTAGCCGAACTTATCACCAGCGATCCATTCGGCAACTGTTTCCTGTACACGAAAAACAAAACACAAAATACAGTTTTACAGTTGCTGCTGCTGTTGTTCGCGCTATTGTTCGCGTGAAAATTACGAGCTCGTAAATCGTGCTTAGAGTGAACACGAAGATTTGATTCGACCTTTTTATTTCGCGTTAAGCCTTTATTTTTATTTTCTTTTTTATTTATTTATTTATTTTTTTGCTTCATCGTTGAATAGTTATCGTTTACGTCGTTACGTCTTTTTTATTAAAATTGTCAATGGTCCTTTATTGAAGCTGCATTTCGCAGTGTTTGAAAATACTTTTCGGAGTGTGGTATTTTGTAAATAGATTGACTTGGTTTTCAATAATTTGTTTTGTAATAACTTTTGTAATCCGCTTTATGATTAATTAATCTGAATTTTCTTGTATAAAGTATGATTAGTAAAACAGTAGATAAATGGAGGTAAACAAATATTTGCATAAGTTTAAATTGCTCTATGCATTCCCTTTGTTATCTTAATGAATATCCTTTAAGCTGTTTATGTAAATAAATGAAAATTTTCGCTCAAAATTTGCATCTATCGAATGAAAACCAATTGAACTTTCTTAATTTAACGGTGAAATTCAAAGCTAAAATTTTTTAATTTTTCAATTTAACAATATATAAATAGGAATTAATAATAAATGAAATAGGATTACCGGTATTTTACATCCTTAAAATAAGGAGAACAAATATCGATGAGACTTAATATGAAAATTGAAGTGGATTCTTATCAATTCGAGATCAATTTCGACTAGTTCGTATATCGAAGCGCATATCGATGAATTTCTTCAATTTCAACGACGCAAAGAGAGAAAAAGAGAGAGAATGCGAAATAGAAATGTCCCATTCAAATCAATCCCATTTTGAATCCATCGTCGATAAAGGCAAGCAAAGAGGTAAAAATAAAAGTACGAAACCTCAAAGGGATGGAGAAAAAATAGAAAAAAAAAGCTTAGCTCGAGAGAGAGAGAAAAATAGACTACTCAAAGTAGAAGAGAAGGTCGTCGTCGTCGTCGTCTTCGTGTCTCTAAGCGAAGCAGACGCAGCGTCTGCAGAAGTGAGTCCGAGCACACCCTCAAGCGAGTGCGCGGCACAGATATACACACATGAACGCCGTTTATCTTGCCGAAAGGGCATTAAGAGATTTCCCAGAGAGAGAGAGAGAGAGAGAGAAAGTGAGAGAGAAAGAACGCGCACACATACATCAAGCATTGAGAGAGAACGGAGTTGCGATAAGCGGATAAGGAACGATAAGAGGCCCCATGAGATGGAGACGTATATATCTATATATGTATATGTAGGTATGCATACATGTATAGAATCATTGCTTCTGCAAACGTTTATGTATACATATATATATATATATGTGTGTGTGTGTGTGTGTGTCTACTGTACTCTTGAGAGGGATAGAAAGGGAAGCTTTCACTTTTATATATTATTCGACCATTTGACGGCTTTTCTTTTACGAGGCGGCATCGCTCGTTTCCCTTCGAAGACAAAGTGATATGAAATCGACAGACCGATGGATATATTATTTTATTCCCAGTTTCACGGAATATAATAACGTACATACATACATACGTGTATATATATATAATAAGGGGACAAAGAGAGTTTTGTGCATCATACGATGCATAAATTTACGACAAATGTGTACGTACGTATAGGTGACGACTACCGTTCGACGTATGTACATCCCCGGCGTCGTTCATTTAGTTATCTATACGCCGTGTATTTTCAATGAAAGCGAGAACCGAACGCATACACAACGCGTGTACGCGGAGTTAATGATTAATTTGCGCGAGCTCTTCGGAATATTTGATATTACCGTCGCGCGAGTCTTTTGTCTGCGCGATCGCTCTTTAATTAAAAAAGGCTGTGTGTAACTTCGTCGAAAAAGAATGAAACGTTATGCTAACAAATTTAAAAGACCGCGTTGGGTCGAAAAAAATTCTTTTGTAAATTTCGTTTCGATATGTTTTGTTTATGGGATATTGAAGAGAAAACGATTTACGATGAAAATAATGCATAAGCTGTCGTTGTTTAAACTCCGTTTTGTAATTTTTCCATTGTAATTTCCAGAATAAATTATTGTTTTTATTACGATTGAAATTTAACGCGACGTAAAAGTGATTTAAATAAAAAGTTTTAAAAAGTTTTTAATAAATAGTTTTGAAAACTTTTCAAAACTATTTATTTACGAGTGCGTAAAATCATCAAAGCAAAAAAAAAAAAAAGATATATGATTGTAAAACGTGAAAATGTTATCGCGTGACTGGCGTCAATTTATTCTTTTTTTTTCTTCGATCGTTAACGGCAAAAATAAAAAATTATTCTACTTTTTTTTCATTTGTTAAAAAAAAAAAAATCATAAAAAATTTTATTGAATTTCGGCCGTTATTTAAAGAGTGACACTCATACGAGCAGTAGAACATTAGCGTGCAAATGAAATATGCATTTCGAAATATACGACTGTTAAATCTCAATAAATATTTATGTAAATAAAAAATCGAGCTCGTTTTAATTAAAACGTAAAAATTTTATCGTATGATAAAATGAATTACGGTATCGGGAAAAATAAGAGTCACATCTTCGTCTTTAAAAAAAAAGGTAAATCAATCAAAGCCGTATGAAAAGTTTTTACTCGCTCGCTAAAAGAAATCGAGCGGAGCTCGTTATCAAACGATAAAACGTAAAGATATTTAAAAAAGAAAAAAAAAAAAAAGCGAAAAATAAATAAAGTATGCAACATGAATAACGATAAAAAGCAATACGCAAAGTGTGCGCGCTTTACTCACCTATACTTATCCCCGAAGAAGTTGATGGGCTGTCCGTCGTCGGTGCGCCAGCTTATTATCGGCAATTCCTGAAGAAGTCCACCGGGAGTCGTCTCGATGCGCGCCTGGCAGTCGAGTCTCGCGGGTCTGCCTTGCTCCACGACGAGGTCCGTCGGCTCGATGCTGAACTCAAGCCCGGCCGCGCAGCTCGCTGCAACAGAAGGACGTAACGCGAATCTTTTAGTCTCTCTCTCTCTCTCTTATTTTGTTATTATTATTATTATTATTACTATTATTATTATTATTGTTGTTGTTGTTGTTGTTGTTATTATTTTTTAATATACGCATTCGTACGTAATGCACATACACACGCTGCTCCCGGCGCAGTTAATCTCTATTGACTCGCTCTTTGACTTTATTTTTCCCATCCATCGCGTATGTTTCCATTCGAATATGTACAGGATATTTCACCGTGCGGTATGCGTATATATTTCTTTTAAACGCGCGGGAAAGGGGGACGGGGGGTTTCACGCTTCTTTGTGCGCCATGTATATATATTCATCGACCGCCCGATGGTTGCTCTATGCTCTTCGTTTGATGTGCTTGCTTGATTTTTTTTCCATTTTTTTTTTCCGTTTCCTACAGGGACGAGAAAAAGGTTCGACGTTGTAGACGCCCTGATGCATATGAGTTTTAATTTGTTACGTTATGCAAGTGTGGATAATCTTTTGCCGTTGTTTACGAGAACGAGGGGAAGAGAGGAAAGAGGCGGATGTGTGATGCCGCACACTTTTTTTTTTCTTTTTCTAATGGTTGTTAGATTAAACGGGGGATTGAAATTTGTCGAGTGAATTTTAATCTTGTAGCGTCAATGGATTGGTGCCCGACCGAGTTTTATTCGGTGAAAGCAAGGTGTTACCTAATGGCTATCGATTAAGCCTTGAACATCTGTTTTGCTGCTTGTCAAATTAACGACAGTCATGCATATTCGATGTAATTCTTATTTGCATTATTAATTTTACTGTGACATTATTGTGAATATGCATGAATTAATAATTTTTTTTTTTTTTTTTTTTTTTTAAGTAATTGAAAATAAATGTTTGTTAAAGTAATTCAAGAAAATGAAAATATATTAAAATTAAACTCGCAACGAAGAAATATCTCAATTAATTATAATAATTAAAAATTATCTAATTTAAAAGAGTTTCGATACCTCAACGCACGCATTACATTATGCAATCATCATTATTATACCCGCATCTAATCCTGGAAGCCCAAAACGAAAGCCCACAAAAGCCTCGCGCATAAGCACCGAGCCACACGCGTACGCACACACACACACACACACATACACACAAGGCGTAACAATTCATTTCTCGAAAAGAGCCAACGCTACAATATACATATACATATATATATACCGAGCGAATTATACATCGTCATATCACGCCCCTTTTATTTCACCTTACCCTCTTTCTCCCTTTATAACATCCCCAAATTTTTTTCTTCACGCATCCAGCAGATAAAGAAAAAGGGTCGAATTATTAATTTTACCGTATACGAGCGAACGTTAATTTTAACCACCTCGTATATATATCATAATACCTACAGAAATGCGGGCGTTCCAACGTCGCGCCGACGTCGCTGCGCTGCTTTACGCGTCATCGATTTTCGCGGCGCCACGGCATACACGCGGCGGACGCACTTCACTTTTCGGTTAGCCCTTTGCTATATATACACGCATGTACGTGTGTGTGTGTGTATGTGTGCGCGCATTTCGTTTCGTGCGTGCCGAGAGAGAGAGAGAGAGAGAGAGAGAGAGAGAGAGAGAGAGAGAGAGAGACCAAGACGATCGATAATATTAATGCCGCGAGATGCACACAGATGTAAACGTCCCTCAACTGTGTGCGTACATCAGAACGCGTGCGTGCGAACTTTGCGAACTGCTTTCCCTGTTTTACTTGATAATACGTGTGCGTGCGCGAGTTTGATTCGGGAATATATATTCGGGGAGATGAAAGCTTCGTGACGGATTGGTGAATGATCGCTTGATCGTTGGGGTGAAGGTGCATTTATTTTTTCTTTTATTTTTTTTCGTTTTCTCCCTTGTTTTGAAAGTTTTTGCTTTACGCAAAGTTGTCTCATTACCTACGATATTGTAACTATAATTCGATTTAATATTTTAATTTGTATAATTATTCTGATAATTATTAAATTTTATTGCTATAAAGTATATCTATTATTGAATTGAGAATAATTGGCCTATGATTAACAGTCTTATTTATGGAATGTATAAATAGGTTTAAAGCGAGCGTAGCCACGTCGCCAACTTTTAAAATCGCCTTCGTTTCGTATGAAATTGAACTAACGATAACTTTTTTATTTTCCTTTGCAAATGTAAATAACACATGATAGAATAATAAACAGTCAGCGTATAGTTTTACCGATTATATGCGGAAAAAATATAAAATTCTAGTGCGAATACTATAATTCCGTCGTAGTCGTCGTTGGAATAATGAAACCCTGTCGATTCAATTACCGATAATACTTGTCAATTACTTCATATTATATATGTATATAGGAACTTACGAGACAGAGAAATATATATATATATATATATATATATATATACTTGTCAATTTCTTCATATTATATATGTATATGAGAACTTATGAGACAGATATATGTATATATATACACGCGTAACTCCCTACTCGTAAACGTTCCAATTGTCTTTGATGAACGATTCCCTTTTACCGTGCGTTTCCCTCGCTTATAAATAATTCGTTTTTTTTTTCGTTTTTTTTTGTACCATCGATAAGACAATCCCATAGATAATAATTATGATACGGCGGATTGTAATCGACTGGATATTGGTGTGAATGTTATCAATTTTAGTTGGAGCTTTTATATACACGTGACATGTAAAATTATTCAAATTAAATTTATTTTATTTATTAGTTTTTGATGCTTATATTTTAATAACGATTGTGGGAGCTTAGACAGGTAATCGATAAAAGAAATATTTTTTATAATGTATATACATATAGATTTTAAGAATTGTATATTACAAAATATATTTTTAAGATTTAGATAGAATTAAATTTTAAATTATGATGTAAATATTGATTTGAATGCAAAATTTTTCATTCACCAATAAAATTTAATTGTCAACGTTTTTTGAATTGCAATTTATGCATTCATAAATTTTACTCACAGAATATAATTGAATCATTTAAATTTTCTATCAAATAACATATTTTATCGTTTAATTTCATTCAGTAATAAAACATTCTAAAACTGTTACCATAAACGAATTATTTAAATATCAAAATTAAATAGACATTTTATTTAAAAAAAAAAAAAAAAAAAATTAATAAATTCGATAAGAAATTCAAAATTGGTTAACCGATAAAAGCGACTCGCATTTCGTGCAGCTTTCACTTTTCGAAAATGCGGATCATACGCGCGAATACAAAATTCGCCGTTTCAAAAATTTTTCCAGTTTCTCTCTCTCTCTCTCTCTCTCTCTCTCTCTTTCTATATATATATATGACCTGCACTTTGCGTAAATGAACTCTAAAATTTTTCAAAAATCTCGCACCCTCGAAATAATTTCTCGGTCCTCTTTTTCTTCTCCCTTTCCTTTTCACCTCGTAAATAAAAGATCCACTTATTTAAAAAAATAATCCACCACATAAACTCGAAATAAAACGCGCACGTCGGTGAGAGTCGCGTTTAACAGAAAAAAAAAAAAAGAAAGAAAAATAGTAGGCGAGAAGCATTAAACAAAGCTACCCAAAAAATGTATTCCCCAAAAAGTTCAGCTAAAGCGAGAAAGAGAGAAAAATGGCACGAAAAAGCTTCGTAACCGGTAGGTATACGTATACACATATATGTATAAGGAATCACAGTCGTGCGCCATCCCTTCATAAATATTCCAATTAAAACTAAGCCGAGCACATAAAGTCAACAGCGGCGCGCGGTGTTAGCGTTCTTCCTCGTCGCCGTCACCGCACGCGTTTTCTCGTCCTGCATTGTGCACACACGCACACGCGCGATTATAAATCGAGCGTTTCGTGAAAGAAAGAGAGAGACAGAACAAGCCCGAGAAACTATAAACCCTCGGATATGGGGAGGAAAAGCGAAGAGAAACGCATCGCAAGTGCAAGAAACGATCCAAGGGCGGATAGAGAAAAAAAACGCGAGAGAGGGAGATGGATATATACGTCGATGCAGTAAAAGAGAGAGACAGATCGCAAAGCAATCATAGCGATAGCTGCCGATAATCCTTAGTTTAATAGCATTCGAGGGGATGGAGGTACAGGCAAGTCATGTGCATGTGAACCGTGTATAGAAAAAAAAGGGGAGTAGCGGCGTATATATCGACACCCCGTTTCTCTCTCTGTCTCTCTCTCTCTCTGTCTTTTTCTATCCTGTGGAGATCTCGACTTTGCATTTTCATCGTCACGTATGTTTCTTGTATCCGTCCTCCGCCTACCCTCGTTTCTTTTCTTCTCCCCGCGAACCCCCCCCCCCCCCCCCCCGACACACTGTACCAATATCGTACTATACTTTGTCTCTCTCTCTGGAGTAATAGCGCACCCTGCTTGCGTTCCTGCTTCTATCTTTTTTTGTATTTCCATTTTTTTTTTGTTCTTTCTTTTTCTTTTTTAATGTTTTTTTTTCTCTTTTTTTTACTTCAGTTTCTCGGGGACGATTACTATCCAGCACGTTGCGTCGCAATTTCTATGATTATTCGTTTCTTGTTCGTTCTAGTTTACGTCGTCGTATTATTTTTTTTTACTTTATCTCTCTCTTTCTCTCTCTCTCACTCACTTCTTTTTCTCGCTTCGTTATATTTCTCCTTTTTTTTTGCGGCAAATATATAGGAGAGAAACGGCGCGATGTTTACAATGATGCACATTGTTTTTTGAGGAAATGCTTTTCACGCCGCTCTGAGCCGGAAAGATTCTTTTGCGGTTGAAAATAATTTGTGGTGCTTTACGCGTTGGATATATTTATTTAATTTCGAATGCCGCGCGAAAAATTCATCTCCCCCATAAAAAAAAAAAAACAAAAAAAAAAAAAAAAAAAAAAACAAAAATAAATAAATAAACGAAAATAACTCTTTTATTTCGAATGCGTTATTATACGAATTAAAGTGGACATTTTTTATTTTCATTATTCACGTTGTTAAAATTTTATTTTTTATTTACAATTGTTAAACGAATAATAAAAAATCATTATATTATGTTGCATGTATATTTGTCGAGTTATTTTGAGAATTGTATACTTGTATAAATTAATGATATCGTATTAAAAAAAAAGAAAAAAAAATTGTCGAACATGGACTTAACGACAATAAATGTTTTTATTATAATTTATTTGTACGAATCGAAGCAATAATTTTTCTAGTATCGATGGAGAAAGATCGTAGGCACGATCAAAATAATGTGAAAAAAAAAAAAAAAAAAAAATATATTAAACTTCGATCAATTATTTAGTGTAATTTATTTAATCAGCGGGTAAATCTAGAATCATAAAATCAATGTAAGGAGAGAGAAATCTGAACACAGATATGACCTCGTTTTATTTACACCATAGGTTTAATATTTCAACTACAAGTATAGTATTTAATAAGACAAAAATAAAATCTACGATTTCGATTAGAAATGAGGTTGTTTTGAGAAATAGTATGGTTGAAAAAAAATAAAAAATCAACGTAAGATATTATAAATAGAACGATTCATTGCAATTAAGGTCAGCGTTACATAAAATATAAAGTAATAATCTATCTCGTAATTTTAAAATTATGGTAAAGGATACACACGTATCGATAACGCGCGGAGCGTAGCGTGCGATCGAGAGCGCACGCTGCGGCGTGTCCGCGAAATTTAACTATGCATACACACCGCGTTATGTATCGAACGAGCAATGAGGTACTATTAATTTAATGAGATTTCATAAAAACTATAATAGACTTATAAAAGGCCATAATTTAATATGCCTAATGGAAAAAAAAGTTTTTATGCGATGAGTATATACGTTGAAAGTTAAGCATGTGTGTACGATACACGAAATTTTAGGTCATGGAAAGTTAAACGGATGGTTACTTTTAAAAGTTTAAACGGGAGATTGACATTACCAATGTCAATATTAAAATGAAAAAATTACAAGATATTTTTCAGTTGGTTTCTACAAATGTAAAAAATGTTTCTCATTTTACATAAACATTTCGTAAAATTATTTGAACTGAGAGTAAATAATGTTTTTAAAAATCTTTCTCGACAATAAATTAATTTATAAACAAAACAAAGCTTCTACTAATTCAATAAAAAAAACAAAAAAAAAAGAAGTATTCGATTTTTCAAATACTCCAACGCAGTTTACATTCAAATGTCAATTCAACTCCCCGAACTATTATTCACATTATCGTCTCTGTCTCTCTCTGTCTCTCTCTCTCTCTCTCTGTCTTACTCTTCAATTCTCTCTTTTCTCTTATTCCATCTATACACTCAAAGCATGAACATTCTCAATTTCGAGGTCGTCGTCGTCGTCGTCAGAACCCGACGACGGGGGGTTAATGATTACGTGGACACCCATCGCACGTGATACTCCCCAAAAAGAGAGAAGAATGAGCAACGAGGAAGGAAAGAAGAATGGTCCCCGGTATAAAATCCAAGAGAGAGAGAGAGAGAGAGAGAGAGAGAGAGAGAGAGAGAGAGAGAGAAAAGAACGAGGCAAAAGACACGAACCTAAAACCTTGTGGAAGAAGAGAACGAGGGAACGTTCGGACAATAAGGTATCGCGCGCTATCGAATTTCGCTTCTCTCGCTTGATGCTCGAGCTACGCGCGTTTAAAACCCACACACACACACACACACACACGCGCGCGCGAGAATCACCCTCGCGTACCTTTGCCGTGTAATAAGTAAGAACACCGCGTTGTTTTCTCTTCTCTTTATTTTTATTCTCTCTTTTTTTTTTTTTCTTTCCTTTGGATACATACGTGCGCGTATGTACGAATATGTAAAAAGTATACGTGAACGCACATTTTTCTCGTGGCGTGATATTTTCTTTACTTTTATTGCGCTCGATGACACAAGCGAGATTTTCTCATAGCGCGAGTGTATAAAAGTCTTTCTAATTTAAATATACATACGCAAGTGAGAGAGCGAGAAAGAAAGAGAGAAAGGAAAAAATGCAGCTTTGATAGTCGGTATGAGTAAGTTTTGGAGCGATAAAACGTCTTTTAATAGGATTACGTGATTGGTATTTCATTAGGACGTTACCTTGCCGCGTTGCGATGTTTACTAATTTTTATAGATACAGTTTTATTTTTAGTCTGTATATGACGTTACGATGCTTAAATGGCTTTTCTCTTTGTCCTCTAGCTGGCAATGGTGAACGAATACTTTGAGAAAATTTTATCTTGATTGAATTTTGGAATAGTCGGTGATGATATTAACGATCTATACGTAAAAAGAAAAAAAAAAAAACAAGCAACGAATCGTAACTGTACTATAAATTTTAAGTGAAATGTTATTTCAAATTGTAACATTCATTAATGTTTGTGCATTTTACTATTGTATACTTAAACTTTAAAAAAAAAACTCACAGAATAGTTTAATTTTTTTGCATGCAGTAAATATTAATTCGCGATCGTTGCTTTCGTTCGTCGTTAATGAAGTATAGCCAGGAAATAAATAATATTTTCCATTCAAAATAGCATAGTTCTCATCAGATTTCATTAAGATCCCCTTCAGAATCAGCAACCTATTCAAAGTTTCCAACGCTATTACGGTATATGGTTGGGAAGATAAGGATTCTGTTTGATCAGTAAGCAATATAATGGTTCGATTAATTACTTTCCGAACAAAAATGACTACCAGTGTGTGTCATTATTTAATTTTTATATACATACTTCTCGAATTTAATTAAAATTTTCTAACTTTTTTTTTTTTTTAAGATAAAAGAAGTTTCCGCATTAAAATAATGTAAACATATATAATCGATAAATTTAAAGCTTCTCTTCGTTTAATTTCAATTTCGCAAATCCAACAAAGCACATTCGCTTTTAAATATTTACCGGAAGAGGAAGGGGGAGGAAGGCACCGGCATCTAAATCGATTTTCAACTCAAAGAGATATAACCAAAGTCAAACAGCGGACAAAAATGACTTTGTACCTACATATCCCATATCGTAACTTCAAACCGTCTACGCCGCGTGCGTGCGTGCACATATACACGCGCGCACACGTGTGTCCGTAAATATCACACAACGAGACATACCACAATGCACACGCGCGCGCGCGCAAATCGGCACGATGATATTGCACCACCGAAAGAGATAGAGAGAAATAGAGAGAGAGAGAGACTGGACAAAATCGCGAGCGAAAGAGAAAGCCAACTATTCGGAATGTATAAGTGTGTACATATGCGTATGTACATATGCGTATAAGAGAGATGAGCAGATGTGGGCGTAAGGTATATATACGCAGAGAATCGCGGATACATAGAATAAAGAGCGAAAGAGAAAGAAAGAGGGAGAGAGAGAGAGAGAGAGAGAAAAAGAAAGGGAGGGAGAAAGAAGCAAAGACGCAGTAGGAGAGAATGAGAAACGAGGGAGGCAAACAAAGGGACGTGCCGGCGTCGCCGACGTCGTCGTGGCTGCTCCCGTATACGTGCAGACGACATCGATGACGAGGACGTAGAGATAGGTAGATAGAAGAGAGAAAGAGAGAGGTAGAGGGACGAGGCTCCGCGTGTTCTCTCTCCTCGCATGTCTTTGCAGAGACGTCCCCGCGCTCTCTCGTGCCCCCAGACTCGCGCAAAATTCTGCCCGCTCGAGCCGCTTGTGTGCACATGCGATACGCGCTTGTACACGTACTTGTATATGTATCTATATAATTTTCTACTTCGAATTCTCGAGCTTACTCTCTTCCGTTTCTCTCTCTCTCTCTCTCTCTCTCTCTCTCGCGCTCTTTCTTCCTTGCTTATATCGTATACTTCAACGTTTCTTCTGCCACTACTACTATTACTTCTTGACTTTCTCGCTTCCGCGGGGACGGAATAAACTGACGTTAACGAGGAAATATGTATACGCTCGCGTGTACTTGTGCGTGAGTGTGTGTGTATGTCGCGGGGAGCGCGAAGCCGCGCGATGATTCACGGTTCTGGATTTTCTGCGAGGGCACATAAGACAAGAAAGAGAGAAAAAGAGGAAGAGAGATAGGCAAAGATGGAGTGGCTGTATTTTAAGCGAACGAGGGCTGCGTGCGTGCGTGCGCTTTTTATAAACATCGCCTGTTGAAAGTTTTTCGTACCTCACGCGTATACAGGTATATATATGTATATATACGTGCCTATTTTTTATTCTCTCTCGCGTGAGTGGTTATGTATGCATGCATGTATATATGAAGATGGAAAGCGTTATACTTGTTGCGAAACGAAGCCGTTTTCTGAGAGGATAAATGCATTTCGAGAGGAGAAATATTTTTTGATTCGAGAGCGTTTTATTTTCTCTTTGGGTTGTTGTGCGAAAATACGTGCTACTCGATTTTTATCTAACCTATGTTTACCTCATTTTTTTTTTTTTTTTTTTTTTTCGAACAATGACACGCATTTATATTTTGTTATTTTTTCTGTTTTTCATTTTTATAAAATAAGTACTTCAGCCTTCGTTCTTGTTTACGGGTGAAATGTTTACACGACATTCGGTCGGAAATTTTGCTAAATATAGTATATAATTTCAAAAATATTTTTAGTGCATAAGTACTGTTAGAATATATCATTCACATTATATACATATACTTGATATGCATGCAATCAATTTTTAAGAAAATAGATAAAAGTCAATCGAGTTATTGAAGCTGCCAATCATGAAAATTTTATTTCGATAAAAATATATATAAAAAAACTCGAGTCTGACGTACAATTGATCGTATATTTTCCTAAGCCGAATGTTAATTCAACAAGACAAATTTTTTTTATAAAAATATCAATGAAAATTTCGAAATGCTTTAAGTTTAAAAATTAATCGTTAAAAAGAAAAATATAATCTCAAATGTTTGTCGATGACTTCTAAATATAAATTATACGTCAACATATTCTTATTCTCGAAAAATATTCTAAAAAATTTTAAAATTTAATTTTCAACAAAGGAAGATATACACAGTTTGCAAAATTGTCTCTCAAAGACGAATTTTCCATCGTTACATGTTTACCGCTTCAATTTTTTCCATCCCGTAATCTTCAACGTTTTCCTTCTACTCTTGATCGCGCGTCAAATTTCCAAGCTCGTAATCTTTTTTTCTCTCTCTCTCTCTCTCTCTCAAGTGAGTTCGCATTATCTCTCTTTCTCTCTCATAATTGCTTTTCCGTCACGTTAGAGCCCTTGAAAAATTCCAATTCTCGCTGGGAGAGCTCGCCGAGAGGCGAGAGAGATAAGATATATACCGGTACTCTCGGCATGTGTTATCCTCCATCTCTTAATCTTTCTCGTCGTCGCGCTGAGATCTTTCGCGCAAACACGAGTCGCTCGGGTAAAATTTTCGAGGCCGCAACTTCCTTTCCCTCTCGCTACCGTAATCAGTTTACCTTCGCATTGCACGGGAAGAAGACTAAAGAGTTCGTATACTCGCAGTCGTAAAGAGAAAGAGTGTGTGAGAGAGAGAGAGAGAGAGAGAGAGAGAGAGAGATAGGGAGTCGACCTCGGTCCTTTCATCCGTCCATCATTCAGTCTTTACTTTATTATTCCGCTTAAATTCCCTTTGCCGTGGTTTTCACCAGTTCCTCTACATATATACCTTCTCATCTTCTCATCTTCTCATCTCTCTCTCTATCTCTCTCTCCGCGCGCGCGGGTATTATAATACTCGCGACCGCGCGTAATGCGCGCGATATTCCCTTTGACAGATACACGCACACGCACACTAACACAGATTCGCCTTCTCCTCTTTTCACGAACCTTTTAACCGGCTCATTATGCAACTTGTACACACACACACACGCGCGCGCGCACGCACGCATACACAAAAAACGAATTCGCGCACGCAGAGTTGAATTCATATATATATATATATAGGCACAAAGGGCGCGCGTCTTATCTGTAGATCGCGGTCGCGAAAGAAACGCACACCCGCGCGTCCCTAAAGCGCTTTGGGGCGACATTGTTTAGGGAGGTAAAAGTCTCTCTCGCGTTTATTATTATTATTCTTTTTTTTCTCATTTTTTTTTTTTTTTTTTCTATACGCTGAATACGTACGAGTGCCTGCGGTGTACATTGTGAGGCATCAGGTGGACTATCTCGAGCGCGCAGGTATAATTGATTAGAGGGAGAGAAAGGTGGAAGATGGAACAGAGGAAATGTTACCGTTTTTTATGCGTGCGTATACGTGTGTATGTGCTGGTGGTGTGCCTTTTTTTTTTTTTTTTTTTTTTCTTTTTCTCTAAGAAACGACCCTAAGTAAGCGGTAAATTTTTGTAAATAGAACTTGGACTCTTTTGAATATAGGGGAGGAAACTCTTCTTTCTCCCCCCTTTCTTGGGTTTATACTACGTATGCGCCCTTCTTGAGAATGCGAGGTTCGTCTCTCTCTTTTTTTACCGCGTTGCCGTGTTTATTTTTTTGTAAGAACGATGTCGCTCTTGGAGGAAGAAGATTCTTTTTCATGTGGGCTCAATTTTTATTTTTTGTTTGTGTTTTTTCGCGAGAGGTAAAGTGCCGTAAGCGCATTTAGGTTGAGAAATGTTGCCAAGCACGACTTGTTTAATATATGTTGGATTGCGTTATAATTTGTTGGTAACGTTTCGTTAAAATTATAACTTTATTGCGTTGCACAAAAGTAATTAAGATATTAGTTATTCTTTTGAATTTTAATGTTAAATAAAAAACTAATTTATCGAAACAGTTTGACCATTCGTTGTATCTTTGATATAACGATTTACTTATAACTTTCGATCCACCAAAGTTTAATGAAAGCATCAATTAAATTTATTTATATAGAGCAAGCGCATACACACAAATAGCTTATTCATAAAAAATAAAATAAAATCGACAACCTCCCATCGTCGTTTTTCTTCGCTAATTAATTAAAGTAAATCCAGTTACCGTTGTATAAACAAACAAAACCTTTTTCTCGTTTCGCTCCCCTCTTACTCTCCATATATGTACAATCATTCCAACTTTCTTAAGAACAAGAGAGAATTATATAGTATATATATAGACACAGTGCGAAATCTCCCCTAATCCGTACGAGCGTAAAACCCTTCCGCAAACGTTATGCGACAAAAAGCTCGCGTCTCTTAACGAAAGAATCTATACTCTCCTGTCATAAACAGCCGAAAAACTTGTTTTAGCAACAAACGAAAGGCGCGCGCCACGCGCGCGTTACGAGTTCATACACGCGTGCGCGAGCGCTTATGCTTATCGTTGGAAAAACTTCGCCCGTCGGCAAACATCGCTGAGTACAAAGCGAGTTCTTTTTATAACGTTATACATATACATATATACGTATAACACAGGCATATCTCCCTTCGACACGCGTCAACGTCTCTTAGAAAAACAAACCTTTCCCTTTCCTACTCCTTCTCTCTCTTTCTCTTTCGTTTTCTGCGTTCCTCATTCCCCTTGTGTAAAGCTAAGCTCAACGAGACACGGTCCATCAATTTTTATTATCAATCAATTTCCATCTCGGCGCGCGGGCTCTTTCGATATAAATCTACCCCCCTCTCTCTCTCTCTCTCTCGCTTTCGCTATTCCTCCACGCTTACAAAGCGCCAAATTAATACTTCGCGATTCATTTCTATATATATATATAAAGGGGATGAAACTAAGAGGAAGCGAGAAACCAACGAGTATAAGAATCGAACGAACGATGGTGGCCATTCGTTAGCGGCGTAATCGCCGATCGAAAGCTCCACCGGATGTACATGATATATGGGACAGGATTTAGCCCGTTGTACACGTAAGAGAGAACGAGAGTGAGAGAGAGAGAAAGAGAGAGAGAACGGAGACAAAGTTAGATATAGGTAAGGAAGGAAAAAGCTTCGGTTTGAGGGGGCAAGGAAAATTCCTTATCGAGCCACTTGTTCAAGCGCTATATAAAAGGAGATCGGCTAATCCAATTTTCGATTTAACGATTTAGTTATATACGTATCTTCCGCGATCCCCCGGTAATTGAGTGTCTTATTCCCGGGGCTTAACGAGACGAATGTATTTTGTTCGACGGCGCTGAAGAACTTTTTTTCTACTTTCATTATTATTTTTTTTCTTTTGCTTTTTCCACATTTTTTTTTTCACGATTATCGCGGAAACATAAATGTTACTTTAACGAGACTTTTTTTTGCTGCTGTTGCCGTGTGTATACAAGAATCCATGGTACTAATGACAACTGGTATAGACGCGTTCTTGGAAATCTATCGTTGTGACAAATAATATATCGAAGGTAAACAAATTTAAGCACAATTTGTTCGAAAAATCAATTATATTAATATATGAAGATAAAATAATTTTAATCAATGTCGATTTATGTTCGTAATACAGGTCAAAAAAATAAGGTCTTATCCGTTAACTTGTTTTTAATAATACTTGGATTAATAAAGTACTAACATCAACAAAACGATCAAACGGGAGAAAAAAAATCTTTCCAACAAAAGTGTTCGCAATCCACCAATACATTTCAAGTACGACATCGAGAACGAGCACTCGCGAGTATAACCTACATTTTTCCTCGCATCGCGAAACTCTTGAAAAGCTCGAGGCACGTGCGCATCATCGAAACACGACTATCTTCTTCTCTTTCTCTCTCGAATACAAAGTTACATCGATGCGCGATCGTTGTTTTTTTTTTTCTCCGCGACTCGTCTTCGATCCACCGCTGCACATACCATTCGCGATTCTCCAAAAGCACATCCCGAGAGATGAGACGTACATGCACGTATATCCGGCCTCGTTTCCGTACCGCCAACGTTTTTCCGTCATCGCGCGCCCCCGGGCAATAAAACCTTGTGCCGAAGGCTAACCAAAAGAGAAAGAGAGAGAGAGAGAGATTCGACGAGTATACGCAAACCCTCCGAGCATGGAATATTTCGGCGCTTGCGGGAAAATTAATGCCCCCCGAGAGCTTAAAAGGGAACGGTGAGCATTAAATACGATGTATATATACGTTATATATATACATACGCGCATATACGTTGTATAAAAAAGTATAGCGAAAGGTTCGAAGCGAGTTTTGCAGGAGGTTGAGTAAAGAGCATTCTCGGGTAGATTGGAGGGTATATTTTCGAGTGGATCATCGTATAACGTCCTTTTTTTGGAATTGCGATGAAATGCTCGCAGAGAAAAAAAAGAAATACGGACGTAGTTGCGGAAATAAGGAACGCGTGGATGTACGGGAAAAAAAGTTTTTTTACTAATAAGAACGTAAAGTTTGAACGAGTTAGTGAAGGACGTACTTGAACGTATATTATATGAGCGAAACTATTTTATTAAATGGGGTGCTTTTAAAATCTCAAAAATTATATGAATACAAATATTTTAATTCGTTGAAATTTGATGTCAAGTATCTTCTACAAAAATATGTTATTTAATTTGTAAAATCGTCTAATAATTTAATTTTATTGCGTTAACATTAAAACTTTATAATTTTATCTTCTGAAAATATAATATTTGTATACGCATCTAAAATATAAAATACATTTAAAAAACAATTGCCGTCGTAAATAATAATATGACGGATGATGTACGTTTTTCCGATTGTAAAGAGAAACATTTAAATCCAATGTACAATACAAAACGCAATATTTTATTTTCAAACTTTCCTAAGTAGAGAAAAAAAAAAAATAACAGCCATTCAAAAGATTTATAAAACCCGTACTCACTAGTGCTTGTTAAATTGTATTTTACATTAGATCCTGTCCAAATGGACGTAATCGATTTTGCATGCCGAAAAAAAGTTTCCGCGACAGCTTTTCCTTTTTTTTTTTAATATATATACACACACACACACTTTTGAGCTTGCAAGACTTTTAACGATCCTAAGTATCTTAAAAATTGTTTTAAAAAGTTTCAAGAATATTCTGATATTCGAGTTACGTCTCGAGTTAACAAATATTTAAGTACCCTATGTATAATTCCTCAGATTTTTATCCTTCCAAAGAAGAATTTTTATATATACGCGCTTCTATCGTGAACGTATATCGTAAATCGATACTCAACATTTTTATTATCGAATAGTTAAGATAATTGAATTCCATAATAGGGTGTACAAAAATTTAAATGGAATATATTAATAATAGAATTTGATTCTATAAGAAAAAATAAAACAAAATACCATAAAACATACTTTTTATTAGCAATCTAAAAATCTACCCTAGCTAAAAATGTCCCGATAGAAACTTAAATTTTAAAACATTAATACGTAAGCGAAAAGCTATTCGGATATACTCGTCGAGCGTAAAACACTTTTGATGCGTCGTTTCAGTCCTTAATTCAGTACCTCGTGAAAAAGGTTCGCCTTAAAAGGTGCGCGAAGTGTGTATCGCGGCTGTTTACGGCGCGATATAAAATTTAGAGAGAGAAGGTAAATATGCCGCCGTAATACCAAAATTAATGAAACTCGTACGTTAACTTGTAACCGCTCGGGCGAGCGCTTTCAAAGAAGGTAATGAAAATGAAAAAAATGAGGGAGAAAGAGGGAGCTTTCGGGCGGATGTATGTACATGTATATATTCACTATAACGTTTACGAAGCGTGAAAAGGAGACGAAGACGACGACGACGACGACGACGACGATGCACAACTAAAGCCGACGCGCGTATAAAGCTCGCGATTTTCAAGTGCGCAATACATCTTTCGCTCTCTCTCTCTCTCTCTCTCTCTCTCTCTCTCTCTCTCTCTCTCTCTCTCTCTCTCTCTCTTTCTCTCTGTCAGAGGTGAACGAAATGAAAAATGAGATGAAGAGAGAAAGAGAAAAGAGACCCGCGCGCGGGATACGCAATTAGAAACGTTTTGCCGCTTGGCCGTAGTATATATCCGGCAGTAGGTCGAGCTCTGCGCTATAACGTATATATGCGACGGTGTGTGAATAAATTCAGGCACTCCGGCTGCTTGTGTGTCTGTGTGTATATAATACCCGCGCGTATGCGTGAAAATGTATCGCTGTTTATACGTATACGTAAACCGAGGGCGATGGAATATATAACCGTAAGAAATTCTCGCGCGTTTTCTGCACGAATGACTTTCTTTTCCTTCCCCGATTGTTGATACTTTGACAACGAAATATTGAAAGTTGCTAAAATTAGTGAATAAAGAATCGCGCGAGAATGCACGCTTTTATAATTGTATTAAAGCTACGTGGAATAAATCTTAAAAACTGAGAACGTGTTAAAATTTTTTTTTTTTTTTTTTTTCAAAGCTGTAAAAAACTGCATCGATATTTATGAAAATATTTAACGGTTTATTAATAGAACAGAGGCACATAAAATGATAATTTTAATTGCTTTATGCGATATTTATAACATTTCAACTTGTTATTTCTAAAAATAAATACTGTTACGATTTAATTAATAAATTCATATATGTTATATATATAAAAAAAAAAAATATATTAGTGAAATACTTGTTTTATTTATGCATTACCTTAAACATAAATCTTTGAAAAGTTTACATTTATATACTGAGTTTTAAGAAATGATTAAAAAGCACAAGTTAAAGAAGTCTCTTAAAAAGTTGTAAGAACATTTGAGTATCACACTTTTTTCGGAATATTTACAGCGAATAATAAATGGAGAAAACACGATTTATTTGTATTATAATTAAAATGATAAAAAGATGTTTTTTTTTTTTTTTTTTTTTTTAATTTAAAACAAGTTACAAGCTTTACAAATAATTTTTCAAATCTTAAAAGTTTCAAAATAATATTCCAGTAGCATTAAAATGTAATGTCAGATTTTATTGCGCCATTTTATTATTACTATTAAATCTTTATTATCGTAGTTACGCGCGATAAAGAACTATATATAAATATTAAAAATTCGTACGCGTATAAAATATAAGATTATGCTAATGATAATAAATTTAAAAAACGCAGTTTTTTCCCCTTATTAATTCAACTAATTTTGATTTAGTATAAATATAAAAAAAGTTTCATCTCGCAAAAAAATTGTAAATTCATCTTAAAAGGTCGAGAGAGAGAGAGAGAGAGAGTCAGAGAGAGAGATAGAGAGAGAGAGAGAGAGAAAAAGAGAGAGAGAAGAGTAACTAAACCGTCTTTACACTGGTTGCAACATGGCAACATACAAACATACACATGTGTGCATACACGCATACGCACAAATGTAAAAAAATTTAGCGAGTGGCAAGCAGTAGAGCATTTATACTCGAAAGAGAACAGTGTCAATCAAACAAAATTCGAGCATCTCCTCGACCTAGCAAACAGCCTGCACCTCCCGCGCGTAGAACGCGAAACATGCGCTTCTTGTACATACATGCATATCCACACGCACACACACTCATCCGACGAAAGCAAATAGAAAAACTAGACTGTATACAGGAGAGGACCAGGCGCGAGCGCTGCTCTCTTTCTCTCCTCTAAGTGCAGTAGCTGCGCGCTCTTTTACGAGCTGTTAATTCTAGCCGGTAGCAATTACACGAGTAATATACACGAGTACATGCGCGCGCGACCTAAAAAGAACCCCTCCGAGGAAAAAAGAAGAGACGAAGAAAGAGGAAAGGAGAGAGAGAGAGAGAGAAAGAGAGAGAAAGGTGGTGGTAACTTATTTTCTCATGTACATATACCAATGATTCTTTCCGACTCGCACGGCGCGTAAAAGAAAAGTCGTGAAAAAAAAACGCGTTATTATCCTTTTTATAACCGTGATTTTAGGTCTCTTTTTCTTTACTCGCTATTTTAGTAATTGTATTTCGTTATAACGAGCGCGTTACGGTTTATACGTTTAAACCTCTCGCGCTCTCGTTTACCTTCGAAGCATTGCGCTGCTTGGTTTTTTGGAAAAGCGACGCGATGATGCTTGAGGGGAGGGAGGAGAGGAGAGAAAACTGTTTGAGAAAATCGAGAGGGGATGGACTTTTTTTTCTTACTGTATGGCAATGTATACCTGTATACAGTGTCACCGTGCGCTCGAATGAAAAAGTTGAGAATTTAATTAACGAATTCGATGGCTCCGATGCCGTTGCTACAGCGTGCGCGTGAAACCCGTCAGAACTACAAATTGCCGGGAGAGAGACGCGCTGTGTTCTCTCTCTCTCTCTCTCTCTCTCTCTCTCTCTCTCTCTCTCTCTCTTTGTTACATTTGTCGGCGAGTTTCTTTTTATTTACTTTTTACCTCAAATTAACGGGTGCTTTTTTTTCTTGGCTATACGAGCGCGGCGCACGAGCTGCAGCGGAATACGATTATCGTCGCGAAATTTGTAATTCCGTCATAAATATTCTATCGCATGAATTTTAATTCAACTCGTTTTTCTGCTCGCCTTTTCTTTCTTTTTTTTTCTTTTTTTTTTTTCTTTCTTTTTTTTTTCTTTTTTTTTTTTCTTTCAATTTTATTTTTTTGATACTAGTTGGAAAAAATGCCGAGGTAGTGCTTTCAGGTGTTTATTAAGTCTTAAATCATATTAAATTATTATTATACACAATTACGGTTTTTTTTTTTCGAAAAGTTTTTAGCGAATGTAGGTTACGTACCGTTCAAAGTTTGCTATTTCAAGATATCATAAAAGTTTTTTTACTACAGTATGCATCTATTAAATTATTATCTATTGGTTTTAAAGTTTTATTAAATTAACATTATATTTTTCTTATACAGCGATAAATACATTTTTTATTTAAATTCTTGAACGTTTAGTGGAAAAATTATTCATTATATTATTCAGAATAACGTTTTAATATAACGCGAACAATAAATTTATGGGATTAATTTTAAAATCGTCAATTAAAATTTATAACTTCATTGTTCGGTTATTGCTCGTTTAAATATTGCAAGACTACTTTTAGTCATCCCCTTAAATGGCTACCAATATATCTATATACACATATATCTTGTCCCAATATCTAACTTGCAATACAACCTAATGATATTATTACTTAATTGCATTCGCAATTGTATTTTATCGAACAAAGATTCCATTATATAGAATACGAGAACAATCCAACGGTGCAGTAAAAGATGTGTGCACGTGGTGCCGCTAAACATGAAACTCGCGCCCGAGAATTTATCCCAAGCGGTCAAGCTTTACACATATACGTCGCGCGCGCGTTTTTACCATATCATGTACAAACACAGACGCATAAGCTAGAACACAAAACGCAAAGCGTTTGTGCGCCGGTAGTCGTTCCTGCACATACACATACGTGCAAGCGTGTCGATCGAGAAAATCCAGTTTTAGAAACGTCATTTCGTAATTAGCGCGGCAAGGAAACAGAGAGAAAGAGTAGGGGAATAAGAGAGGGCGAGAACTCGGGAAATTTAATACCGAGCCGGTCTCTCTCAAATACATAAGTGTGCGCGCGCCCGCGCGTGCATTTCAACTCGTGGAGTTCGGAACGAACGAGCGAGTGAGTCAGAAAATGGCCGCGAACGAGTCCCGTAAAATGGAAATCAAATTGCGCACTTGAATTGAGAAAAAGAGAAAGAGAGAGAGAGAGAGAGAGAGAGAGAGAGAGAGAGAGAGTGTGAGAGGTCCCTCGGGCAAGGGCATCGCACTGACGCTCCGATAGTTTTCGCGGTTTACTCTCGATGTAAACAAGCGACTCGGAGGAACTTGACGCGCGTATATAGCCTCTTCGCGACGACCCCACCCTCTTCCTCCACCTCCCCGTCGATTAGATGAGAGTGCACGAGGAACATTTTATCGATAAAGCACATCTTTATGCGATCCGATCGAAAATACCGCGCAGGTTTTAGAATTAGTAATACGCGATGCAAAGAGCGAATACCTACGTGTGTATCCGTTTGTGTGCGAGTATGTGTCGCAGCAGCGGCGGAAAGACAATTTGTTTGGGGAATACAGCTTCGTCGGTTATCTCCGAAGCACTTAGAGACCAGCGCGCGCGTTTTAATCGAAGACACACATACATATATATACGTTTCGTTTATGATTAAGATACATATGTAGCTCTGGTGGTGTATGAATATTGCCACAGTGTGGAGTCCTAAGTGGTTTTACTTCGTTGATGAAATGTTAAGTGCCGTTTTACCGCTCCTTCGTTTTTCTCTTTTGACTTCTTTTCGTTTTTCGTATAATAAGCGACATCGATATGATAAAAGGATAATTTATTATTTATTACTTCGAAATGCGTATCTGTAAATGATTATGATTAATTTAAAAAGTATATTAAATATTTTTCTTCGAACCACTGTTAACAGGATTCGTTGTCGAAACACTTTGCGTTGAAGCGATTGATAAGTAACGTTATTGAGAAAAAAAAATCAATGTCTTTAAGACTAAACATAAAAGTTTGTTTTGGTTGCAAAGAATTTTCAAGCTGCATTCCCGTATAAAAAATGTATTCACATCTTCTTGCTCTTCGCTATTTTATTATAGAAAAGTGAAAGTAAAAATCTAAATTACACACCGCGAGTAAAAAATGCACGAGTATATAATTAATGCGCGCCAATTTTACGAGCTAGTATTTTAATTACAAAGCGGAACAAATTTATTCCTCAAAGCTCAAATTTCTACATATATACATATATGCATACGCGAAATACTTTGTAGTAACATATATACACATATACACACAAAAACAGCGATTGCTTTTGCAAGTCCGTTAATGTGTAATACGTTATTACTATATATATACATACGCCGGAGAAATTTGTACGTGAAGACATATATACGCGCGCGTGTATACGCCCAAAGTCGAACGAGGTAGCGAAATGTAGCCGCAGCTCGTTTACACACACTCACACACTTATATATACATATTAAGCGGGATTTATACGTCGGCGAAATGAGTTATGCTTGTTATTAAAACGAATACTCGTTTAACGACAAAGTCCCAACGAGTAAAATTCAAACTGATAATAATTTCGCGGGAATCGCGCCGCCGCCGAGCGAGCGAGGATAAAAATTTAGTGTTTACGACCTTCGACGTATGTACGATATACATATGTATACACGTAACTAAAAATGTTTTATCCCGTCTATAATCGAGACAAGTTCGGTAAATATCTACGGATTAATAACTTAAATCTGTCATTTCCCTCTAAATCTATCTATCTCACTCTCTTTCTCTCTCTATCTATATTTCTATCGCTAAAGCGGAAGTAGTAAAAAAAAAAAAAAAAAAAAAAAAGTCGATCGCGCGCGCGAATATATATTAAAACAGTGAAGAGTTGACAAGGTGCGAGTTAGCGTTTATTAAGAAGGCATTTTCGCTTTAATCGAAAGCATAAACAATCCCCTATTTGTACACACATGCCCCTCGCGCTTATATACATATATAATAAACGCGAGTAAATTACGAGGGGCAATTTGCTCTCTCCATTAATTGGCTCTCCGAATAGATGTAACCAACTCTCTCTCTCTCTCTCTTTCTCTCTCTCTCTCGCTTGCTACACTCGGCCTAATATAAATAATATATAACTTTAGCAAAATTATCTCGCTCGTGCTCTCTTATACATATATACATGACGTATGCGCTTTTGCGCAATGAGATTCGACGGCGTTATATTATGAATCGCGCGCGAGATATGTAATTTAACGTTGTAGCGAGCGCGCGGATAGCTCGCGAAAGACCAGCGTATTACTTACGACTTTGCCGCGCATTAAAATATTTACAGCTGTGTGATTTAAGAGTACAATCCTCCCCACCTTCCCAGACATTTAGACAATTACAATCACCTGCACGTAATAATTCCGTGCGCGATAGCGTTTTTTAATTTTTTTTTTTTTTTTTTTTCCCTTTTAATTAGACCTCACCCACGCATCGCTTAAATATTAAACTTCGACGTTCGACTTTACGCGTATGTTTATTTAATGAGTGTATTCAACACCTTGATGATCAACGCCGACGTATATATACCCGTAAGCAAGCGTATTCGCGATCTAGTGCGGTTTGCAATTTGATTTAACGTCGTAATAAATGATAGAAAGTGGCCTGAATCGCTCGCTTATAATCGATGAGATTCTCCCGGTGCAAAGAAGTCATACAGCTCGTTATATTTGCGCTTGGTATATTTGTTATCTCGCGCAGATATACGTTCAAGTTAAAGAAAGCGCGAGGCGGCGCATCGAATTCTTGACAAACTTTACCCCCCCTCCCCCAAGATTCCCACGACTCGTGATAAACTTTTCGACGAATATCAGCGTTGGTATATATCTTGCGTGGATTAATATTTCTTACGTATAAAGAGATAAATGTTTAAGTAAATTCGAAGAACGTTATATATATATATATATACCTCCCAACAAAGTTTGTATCTATTTTGCTTAATGTGAATCTGCATCTTGACACAGTTTCCTAATTCTTGAAATATTTGAGATTAAAAAGTTTCAAACGTTCATTAATTTCTGGATATGGAATATAATTAATGAAAATTTAATTTACTAATTTATGATAAATATTGATAATGAAAAAAAAAAAAAAAAAAAAATTAAATAAATTATAATTCGCACCTCAATATTATTGAAATGCTTTTAATAATCACGCATTTAATTTTACACATGAATAAAATATTTTTAATTCACATATATGTGTATATATTACGTATAAACACGACCGGTGTATCCTGTTTAATTTAAATTTATATCGATCAACTTAAAAATCGCATTAGAAGTCAATCGAGCATATCATTACCGTTTACCAAAATTAGCCGCACGTGCCGCTAATTAGAGGTATAATATCATGGCCGATTACTTCTAAATCGGTAAACGAAACGTTAAGATTAACCGAGTAAATAGTACCGTGGCATAAAAACGGCTCGAATATCCAAAAATGAACGCGCCCCATCGGTTCATAATCTTGTTACAATGAAAAATAATCATAAAAGCTTGACTGAACCACTGGCATAGGTACGCATAGAATTTGAGAGCAGTTTCGCCTCTCAAATTTAACCCAAGCGTTCAATTCGGGAAAACTAATCTTCGAACAAAAGCCCCTCGAGCGGTATGTAACCGAAAACTCTCTATAAACTCATCCTAACCTAAATACCTGCATCTTCCTCCTTTTATGCTCACGTTATACTATAGTTACAGGTCAAAAGCAAGCACTTTGCTATCCTATAAATACACCCGGCAATAAAAAGATCGATTGTGCTCGACGGTTCCTTCAAAAAAGAAAAAAATTTTACACACGCGTTTGACATACAAAGGATGTATCGCACACATACACACACACACACACATACGCACGTACGCTTTAACGAAAGTAGGACGGGATGATGTAGGTAAGAGAAGAAATATAACCTCGTGCAAAGGACACGCGCGCATCTTTTACTCATATAGTATACAATGCAGACGAGCTACCACCGCCAGGTTGCATTCGATTATTTAATCGAATATTCACAACCGATACACGATACACACACACACACACACACACACCGAGCTATAGCGTCTTCGGTACTTCATATTGCATCGAGTCTAGGTGTGCGTTCGCGCGCGTGGGGTTATTAAATTACACCGCTATGGTAATCGTAGTGTCTTTGCCGTTTAAACTCGCTATATCTATACACTCTCTCTCTCTTTCTCTCTCTTTCTTTTTCTTCGTACTTCTTTTTTCCCCCCTGTTTTCTCACGCTCGTTAAGTCTTCGCGCGCGCGCGCGCGCGTGCACTTATCGGAGCTTACCCTTGTTTATCGGCTAGGTTGGTGGGAGAGGCGTTTATGCGCGCCTGGGACAGTGAGTGCCCACTTGAGGTATTGTTTTCCCCGCGACCGCTTCATACTCTTCCTCTTGCTACTATTCTTCTTCTTCTTCTTCGTTTTTTTTTTGCTTCGCTACTTGTTTCTTTCTCTTTCGCATTGTGCTCACCAACGTTCTCGGTACACTGTGTGTACAGCTCTCTCGCTTCGAGGGTTGGGATAGAAAAGGGAGTTGTTGCGATTGGAATAAATATTTTGATAGCTAAGAGGTGTCCGAGTATATGCGCTCTCTAGTTTTATCGCTGGGATATATAAGCAGGGGCCGCTTCTTTTTTTTTCTTTTTTCTTCTTTTTTTCGTATTCTCCTCTCGTTATCGTTTCGTGTACGTGCGATTAGAGAGCCTCGCGCTTACGCTGATAATGAAATTGTAATTTATGCGGCGAAGGTGGCCTTATTTACATGGTAAATATTTTTAAAGCGTGAAAATTCGATTAGAAACGTATCGGTGGAAGTTCACGTATTTGAATTATAATCGCGTATAAAATATAGTTTAGCTCGGGGCGTAAAAAAAATATAAAAAAACGATCGGGAGTTTCGAAACGTTTAAATAAATTCAACGCACTGGGACAATATTTACATGTGTTTCATTCAAATTCTGATATTTAAATCAATGCATATTAATAAATCATATATTAATGTACAGATATTGAGTTATTTTAACGCTTAAGAGCAACAGTATTTTATGCTCTGTTAATTTACTATTTTTAATATTTTTAATCTCGTAAATAAACTTTATCCAAAATTATGTATTAATTAAGTTCGAGTTTAAATTTATCAGTTATTTTTAACGTTATAATTTTAAAATTACTTACTCTATATATACAATAACGTTATACATTTAAAAAAGAATCAATAATAGCATCAAATACAAATTTAATGTTAATAATAGATCCTCGCTGAAGTATTTTAATGGACGCACACAGAATCGAATATTGGATCAGTCTGGTTGCTTTTGGCCCAAATGTCTTTTTTTTTTTTCACCGCTGGCGAGTGTAAACGAACGGCCATTAGAGAAAGTGTCGATTTCGACTAATGGCTCCGATTTCGACCTACATCTCGCGCCCCATTCTCTTTCTCACTCTCTCTCTCTCTCTTATTTTATCTTTGGTGCTAGTAAACACACGGCCGAATTTGCGAGTGCGAAGAAAGAAAGACTGTTACGCGCGTATCGTTCGCCTCGTCTTTTTCTCTCTTTCTCTCTCTAATAAAGTGCTTTTGTTTCACCTTTGCGGAAATACCGATAGCGAGTAGAGTTTTTTACAGTAGACTAGCGTTTATATATATACTTTTAACGGGTTCGGCTTTTAACGGCTCGCTTTTTAGGCGTCGGTAAAAGAGTCGCCCGTTGAAAATCCTCGCGCTTTATAATGCCGGTGGTGCAGTGATCGAGGATAAAGGTTATATATATACATATATACATGGGTTTATGGTGTACGAACGTTTGTGTGTATTGCTCTTATCGACGAGTTATGTATTGTAGGTACGGTACGTACAACAAAATTTACTTATGATATTTTAATAATCCGTAATTTTGTTCAAGTTTACACACGGTGTGAATTTTATGTACGTTTATATTTACAGAAATACTTGCGCGTGTATTGCATAAAAATAAGACTTTATTGCGAAATTTTCAAGTACGCGCACGTTTCCCTTATTCGCCTTTATAAATTATGTACTTCAATTTAATAATCGTTTGTTAAGGCTTTATGAAATTCACATAAATTTTACTTTTACGAGGAAAAAAATTTAAAAGAACGAAAATCGGCTTGCATCGCACAATGCATAAAAGATATAACCCGATATAAGCTACGATACGTTATATCGAGGAAAAAATAAGTAACTTTTATTTTCAAACTTTCGACCTTTTCAGAAAGCGATGTACATCATTTTAAACACACACGCACACATAGACGCAACAAACAACCAAAGTTCTTTCCCACAACCATGAAAATAATAAAGTTCTCCACTCAAGAAAGGGGGAGGGAGCGGAGGGAAAGAACAAGTGTCATTTTCATTTATACCGCCGTAAATATGAGCTCGAGCAGAAAAAGCTCGTAGCGCAAACATACACACATCGTCGTATGAAATTTTTAGCCACAGAGGCATGAACCGAAAGTTACGCGAATCGACTCCTGTAAATTCCCACCACAAAAGCTCTTACTCTCCTCTCTTTCTTTTTTTCTCTCTCTCTCTCTCTTTCTCACTCTTTTCCTACACACCCAGCGATATTTATCGATGCGAGTAGCGCGTAGGTAACGCGCGTATAAACCATGTTCACACAGCGCGAATGAAGTATACGCGCCGTCGTTCTGCGCGCGCGTGCAATTTTATATACCCCCGCTGTCAATTTAAACGAAGAGGCCATATCTTCTTCTCTACCATAGTCCATCGTTACAATAATTTTCGTTATTCTTTCCTTCCAAAATAAAAAAAAAAAAAAAAAAAATTTATTGTCTTTCTCTTCTGTATAGATATTAAGTTTGCATCAACGCACGCGCGCACTTTCGTCGTTGATCAAATTTTCATGAGCCACGAGAGTCGCGCTGGTGTAACGACATATGTGAATTTGTGGACGCGAAAGAAAAACGAGTCGGAAAAAGAAACAGGGCAGAGTGAGGAGGATGAGAAAAAAAAAACTGGCAGTAGTTCGTAATAAATCGACGCGGATGATGATGGCTAAGCGTGGAAATCATATCTCTCTCTATTTCTTTCGGTAGAGGTCGTAAAAATACGAAAAGCGTTTTCCTTCGTTTATAGCAGCGAAGTTACGACGTGCCGAAGGTCGTTACAACTCTGCTCGACTTTTTTTTTCACTCGATCTTTCTAACTCTCTCTCTCTCTCTCTCTCTCTCTCTCTCTCTCTCTCTCTCTTTTCCTCTCTCTCGAAGCAAACACGAGTAGTAGTAGCGAAGTAGTTTATATAAGAGCGAGGGGGAGGACGCAGCAACCCACGCGGCCGTAAAATCCGCAAAACTGCAAATTTCGCAAAGATGTTGCCGTGTTTCTGTTTTCTACCGCTGTCTACGCTTGAAAAAAGAGTGCATGTGTGTGTGTGTGTGTACACACCATGTCTAGTCTCTTGACCCTACGAAAAGAGACAAGAACGATGAAAGAGTCTATATGAGCGCCTGCGCCTACTGTTTGTACGCGTTGAAGTCAAGTATGCGCGTCTATTTGGCGACTATACTGGGCGCGACGACGACGACTGACTCTGTAGATTTTCGGCGATGCAACTCTCTCTCTCTCTCTCTCTCTCTCTCTCTCTCTCTCTCTCTCTCTCTCTTTCTCTCTACATTTAGGGATTCTGCGCATTGTTGCTCGCTATATACTATCCGTCGTACGCGAGAGAGCCAAATTGGATGGAATTAAATTTTCATTCGAGGCGCACATGGAGAGAGAGAGAGACTCACGTTTGTGTTGTCTTGACGATGCTGCACTCTTGGAAGGTTTGGAACACATGAAAATTAATGTTACGCGAAACGTATAAGCGTGTTGATAAATTTCTTTCTTTTTTTTTCGTTGAATCTTAAGATAAATCTCTGACAAATTTTTGTTTTTTTCCTAACAAGAATAATTAAAATTTTGACATAATTTAATCAGCTCAAAGTGTAAACACTTATAAATAAATGTAGATTATTCCCTCTTCAAATATCAATTTTAATATCTTTTTTGATTCTTGAAATGATCGTTGAATGAGGCATTCGATATTCATTTACAAACCATTTGCGCGAAAATTCTTTCTTTCCAACGTGTATAATACGCGCGAAGTCACAAATCTATTGGAAAGAATGTGCACGCGAAGCATATTCAATTGCGAATACGACAATAAGAAGACAAGTCGTTGAAACGAAAAGAAAAGCGAACCAACTGAATGGACTGAGAGATAAAAGAATAGATAAAGAGAGAAAGAGAGAGAGAGAGAGAGAGAGAAAAAAATGAAGGAAGTTAGAAAAGGAAGATGAACAGAAAAAGACGAGTGTTGACTCGCCTTTTTCCACGCCCGGATGGCTAAAGCTCGCACAAAACTCGTCTCTTTTCTTTGCAAGGGACGTAGTCGTCGTCGTCGTCGACGACCAAGGCGACGACTGCTACAACGAATGCGATGCTGGCGCAGGCATACGTGAGATTCCGTACCGACGTTGAGGATTGAAGAAAAGAGTGAGAAAGAGAGAAATAGAACGCGTGCGAGGGAGAATAGGAAAAAGAGAGAGACGGAGAGATGAGAGAAAGATAGATAGAGAGAGATAGAGAGAGAGAGAGATAGAGAGAGAAAGGGAGTAAAAAAAGGCTGAAAGCGCTGCATAGAAAAAGAGGAGTACAAGAGACAAGAGCAAGAGATCGAGAAAAAGACAGAGAGAGGGAAAGAGGACCTACTAGACACGTTTAGGATTCTCGGCGTTCCCCATTCGCGTTAGCGCCATCCTCGTGCATCGTTCCCCCTTTTCTCTTATTTTTATTTTCCTCTCACTGCGTGCGTTGGTACTACTCCTCTCGTCCTCAACCAGTTCTCCACCCTCGCTTTTTCGCTTTGCGCAGTTTTCCCTAATGACACTTCTACTACGTTCTCTCTAGCTCTCTCTCTCTCTCTCTTTCTCTCTCTCTCTCTAAACGTGACCCCTTTTATTATACGTTTTTGACTCAGTCGACGCGTGCCGAGGATGATGATTAAAATATAAATAACTGCGCCGTCGTTGCCGTTACCGCTGTTAAGCCCGCGCCGAGCTTTGAACGTTTGCAAAAAGCTGCGAGCACACTAACTCTTTATTTCTCTCATTCTCCTACGCGCTTTTCCCGAGATAGTATAT